>JAUIMM010000197.1:12725000-13167500 GCA_031769625.1 Taudactylus pleione | reverse complement strand
TTATACATATATACACCGCTCTCATCTCACTTATACATATATACACCGCTCTCATCTCTCTTATACATATATACACCGCTCTCATCTCGCTTATACATATATACACCGCTCTCATCTCACTTGTACATATATACACCGCTCTCATCTCACTTGTACATATATACACCGCTCTCATCTCACTTGTACATATATACACCGCTCTCATCTCACTTACATATATATACACCGCTGTCATCTCACTTATACATATATACACCGCTGTCATCTCACTTATACATATATACACCGCTCACTTATACATATATACACCGCTCACTTATACATATATACACCGCTCACTTATACATATATACACCGCTCACTTATACATATATACACCGCTCACTTATACATATATACACCGCTCACTTATACATATATACACCGCTCACTTATACATATATACACCGCTGTCATCTCACTTATACATATACACCGCTGTCATCTCACTTATACATACATATATATACACCGCTGTCATCTCACTTTTCTACTTCAGGGTCCATAGGGTATCCACAGGATACCTTGGGGGTATAAGTGATGACGTCAGTCTTCAGGCACCTCAGAGTTAAAGTTTTCAGCCTCCCAGGATGCATCTGGGTCCCTCCTATACCCCGCCCCCGGGCCAAGGCATCTCAGTTTCGTCGGTGCCTGGCCGGAGTCGGAGGCACTGTGCAGAGGGGGGCTGTGAAGAGCCCCTGAAGTTTCTTTTAAAGGCAGCGCTGGCTGCACATCTGGGAGTACAGCATGGACAGTCAGTACTGACGTCCATGCCATCTCCCCTACACCCCGCCGGTACCAGAATGCCGGTACTGATCCGGGGATGCTGGTAGACATCTGGGGTCACGGCTAGCGGTGTCCCCAGATGTTTTGGACCATGGCCGGATCCAAGGGGATAGCAGGTAAGCAGCGGGGTCCCGCGGTGGGTCCCTGCTGGTCACATGGTCCTGAGTCCCCAGGCAGGGGGCTCCCTGGGGACTGGCTGCAGCGTGGAGCCAGGCGACCAACCTGCGCTTCCACTACCCCCTGGGACAGCGGGCCGCTGCTGAGCGGCATGCGCTGCGGCGTCCCAGGGGTTAAATGCATGCCAGGGGAGCGCGCTTTCCCTGTCTCACAGCCGGCGCCTCCCCTGCTGCACACAGCCTCTCTGCTCTGCCTGATTGGCCACAGTGTGTCAGCTGTCCTCCCCAGGCCGGCCTCCTTCATCCTCTGCTCCTCGGTGGCCATCTTTAAAGCATGGTGAACGCTGCTGGAAGCCTGTGAGCGGTGGCATTGCGGTCTGGGTCCCCCAACATACCTCTCCTCTGTTTGTCACAGGTCAGTGTATGCAGCGCTGAGTCCTACCAGCCTGAGGGTCTGAGTAGTTGAGAACCAGCGCTAATAGTGCAGGGATTTGTTTCTTCTGCATTGTATGTGACTGAACTGCTAGCCTGCTGTCTGTACTTTCACTTTCTACTGTCAGCTTTATTACTGTCCCTGATCTTGCTCTGCTCAAAGCCCTTGCGGTCCGCGGTGTGCAGGGTGTTATTCACACTATACCAATACGTATAGGTGTGAGTGTCACATACTTACCATCATGTCTGAGACTGACTTTCCTCTCCAGCTCATGTGTACTACATGTAAGGTACCAATAGCGGAGGGGGAGGGTAACGCGGAGGGGTTATGTCCCCAGTGCCTGGCACTGTCACGGCCGATTATGGTCACGGTCCCGGTACAGGAACCTCCCTGGGCTTGTTTCGCTAAGGCGCTTACAACCCTTGTGGGCCAGCTAGCTCCGCCACCTGCGTTTACCCAGACGGGTTTGTCCCAGCAGTCAGTGGTGTCGTCACCCATGCGGGAGTTCCCGAGACAATTGATGGTACCCCACAGTCTCCCTGTCCCTTCCCAGGTTTCTCCGGAGCCTGCGTGGGATAATACTCTAACTACATCGGTTCAACATTTGTCCGATGTTTTACAGGGGGAGTCTGTGTTGCGGCCTCATACGGCTGGTGGCGTATTTATCTGCTCCTTATGGGGATGACGATGAGACGTCAGATGATGGGGAGATTCTGGATCTATCTGACCAAGAACCTCTCCGTACCAAAGAGCCGGACGCTAAGTCCAAGGTGTATATCCCTGGTCTTATTCGAGCGGTCCGCTCGGCTTTAGTTATTGAGGATATTGATCCTTTGGTGGCCACATTCATATATGCCTTTTTAAGGATATTAAGGGTGAGGCTACGGTGTTCCCTCTTTCTGCTCAATTAGTGGATCATTTTAGAGGAGGCGTGGAAAAATCCAGGTAAACGGTTTCAGCCCCAGAGGCGCTTAGCCGTGGCTTATCCGTTTGCGGTCAATTATTTTTCTAAGTGGGAATCCCCTACGCAAGTGGATTCACATGTCACACGCCTAGTCAAAAGTGCCACGTTGCCTATGCCTTCGATGTCATCCTTGAAGGATGTCACTGACCGCAAGGTGGAGATCTGCCTCAAATCCGTTTAATCCCTTGCAGGGAAGCATCCAGACCGGCTCTGGCCCTGTGTTGGGTAGCCAGAGCTATGGAGCTCTGGGCGGATAATTTGGAGGCGTCTTTGGACTCTGACTGTTCGGCTGAACAGACCGAGTTGGTGGGCAATCTCCGAGACTCGGCCACTTACATTAATGAAGCGGCCTTAGATATTTGTATGCTCACCTCTAAGATCTCCTCTGCAGCCGTGGCTGCTCGTCGCACCTTATGGTTGCGTTCTTGGAAAGTGGACGCGGATTCCAAAAAGGGATTAGAAGGTCTGGACAGGTACTATTTGGTCCAGATCTGGACAAAATAGTAGCTACGTTGGCAGCAGCAAAATCTGCATGTCTTCCGTCTGCTACGATTCCTTCTAGTGCTGGTGGGACGTCCTTTTGGCCTCACGGCCCAAGGTAGGCCTAAAGTACAGTCCTTTCCACGGCAGGCTGGGACCAAGAAATTGTCCAAGCCCAAGAAACAGGTCTGGAGTACCAGACGTCCGGCTCTTAGGTCAGATAACAAACCTGCGGCCTGACGGTCCAGGCCTCCTTTTGGGGGTTCCCAAAGTGGGGGGCGCCTGCTTCAGTTCGACACTTGGGTTCAGGATGCCCTCTCCTTTCGGGACAGGCCTTCCGCTAGACCCGAGCAAAGCCTCGGAACTGCGGAAGGTTTTACACATTATGCTCCAGGCCGGAGTTTCAGTGCATGTTCCAATTTCCCAGAGGGGCCTGGGTTTCATTCCATTCTATTTTTGGTGCAGAAACCCAATGGGTCTTACTGTTCAATACTAAACCTAAAGGCCCTCAACAAGTCCTTGAGGGTGCCTCTGTTTCGGATGAAGACCCTGCGGTCCATTATTCTGGCACTGGAACCTGGGGACTACATGGTGTCATTGGACATCCAGGACGCTTAGCTGCATGTCCCTATTCTTTTGCGCCATCAGCAGTTCCTCAGATTGGCAATCTGCAACAAACATTTCCAGTTCCGGGCACTGCCTTTTGGCCTGGTGACTGCTCCACGGGTATTCACCAAGGTCATGGCGGTCATGGCGGCTCTCCTGCGGACGCAGGGAGTCCGACTGTTGCCTTATCTGGATGACCTCCTGTTAATAGCGGGGTCTCCAGAGCTTCTTTTACACCATCTGGATCTGACGATTGCGGTACTGCAACGTCACGGCTGGTTGACAAACTGGCAGAGGTCCACTCTCACCCCGTCTCAGGGGATCCTGCACCTCGGGGCCTTATTGGACTCCAGGCAGCAGTGGATCTTTGTGACGGAGGAAAAGATCCTTGCTTTGTAGTTGAAGGTGCGCAGTTGTCTGCAGTGTCGTCGAGTGTCGATACACTTGGCAATGAGGTTATTGGGCTCAATGGTGTCGGTATTCGACATGGTGGAGTACGTCCAATTTCACTCCAAACCTCTGCTGCTGTTGATCCGGTCCAGATGGAATGGATTGCCTCAGTGTCTCAAGTCCCAGACGATGGGGCTCACTCCGGACGTTCGCCTGTCTCTAACCTGGTGTTTGCAGACGACCCACCTCAACAAGGGTCGCCCGTTCTGGGTGGCGAGCTGGGTCCTGTTAACAACAGACGCCTGTCTCCGGGGCTGGGGAGCTGTCACGGGTCCACACTTGTTTCAGGGCAGGTGGACTCGGGCGGTAGCGGAGCTTCCAATAAACATTTTGGAGCTCCATGCGGTGTCAAGAGCTCTCCAGCTGGCACAGCCGGTTCTCCAGGGTCACCCTGTGCAGGTCCCGTCGGACAACGCCACCACGGTGGCCTATTTAAACCAGCAAGGAGGAACCGGGAGAGTGGTCTTTACACCAGGACGTCTTTCGGAGTCTGGTGGACAAGTGGGGTCTTCCAGAGATAGACCTCATGGCGTCCCAGCACAACAACAAGTTGCCGGTGTACGGGTATCGAACAAGAGACGAAAAGGCGTCTCTGGTGTATGCCCTGTCCGTCCAGTAGACGTTCCAGTTTGCCTACCTTTTCCCTCCGTTTTCCCTTCTTCCGCGGGTAATACGGAAATTCAAAGTAAGAAGGAGGTACGCTACTGTTGATAGCTCCCGAGTGGCCCAGACGGCACTGGTTCTCCGACCTCCAGAGTGTGTCAGTAGACGTTCCTCTGAGGTTACCATTACGACCGAATCTGCTGTCACAGGGTCCTTGTCTTCACAGGACCTGACTCGGTGTGGCTGTTGAAACGGTCATGCTAAGGTCCAGAGGGTTTTTCTGGCTCCGTGGTGCAAACCATACTAAGAGCTCGTAAACCTTCCTCGGCAAGAATCTACCATCGTGTGTGGCATACTTTCTTCCGGTGGTGTAGACCTAGAGGGTATTCCCTTAGGGAGTTCCGCCTGTCTAGGGTGTTGGCTTTCCTACAGGCTGGACTGGATCATGGGCTTCGCCTGGCTTCTCTGAAAGTGCAGGTGTCTGCCCTGTCAGTCTGGTTTCATAGTAGGATTGCTGCGCTCTCTGATGTGCACACCTTTATGCGAGGTGTTCTTCGCATTCAGCCACATTTTGTTCCACCGGTGGCGCCTTGGAATTGGGCTGTGGTCCTGAGAGTTCTCCAGGGACCGCCGTTTGAACCACTGGACTCAGTGGACTTTAAATGTCTTACAGCTAAAACCATATTCCTTCTGGCCATTGCCTTGGCCAGAAGGGTTTCGGATTTAGGGGTTCTCTCTTGTAGACCCCCTTTTCTGATTTTTCATAGGAATAGGGCGGTGCTTCGCACTCGTCCGGGATTCCTTCCCGAAGTGGTATCAAGTTTTCACATCAATGAAGAAATTGTTGTGCCGGCTTTCAATTCACCGGGACTTTCAGTGGGTGACGCCACTTGGGATGTTGTGCGGGCATTGAGAATTTATGTTGACCGCACTTCTTCTTTTAGGAAGTCGGACGCTTTGTTTGTCCTCTATGGCTTCCGTAAAAAGGTTGGCCTGCTTCAAAGTAGACTTTGGCAGGCTGGATTCGTATGGCAATTTCAGAAGCTTATCTTCATGAAGGTCTTCCAGTTCCCTCCTTGGTGAGGGCTCATTCCACTAGGTCTGTGGGTCCTTCATGGGCAGCTAGACATGGTGCCTCTGCAGTTCAGATCTGCAAGGCTGTTACGTAGTCTTCTGTCCATACCTTTTGTGAGGTATTACGCTTTTGGCACCTTTGCCTCTCAGGATGCTTCCTTCGGGCGGTGGATTCTCCTCTCAGCACAGGAGCATCCCCACCCTTAAAGGATACTGCTTTGGGACATCCCCAAGGTATCCTGTGCATACCCTATGGACCCTGAAGTAGAAAATATGAGATATGGTAAGAACTTACCCTTGTTATCTCTATTTCTACGAAGTCCATAGGGTTCCACAGGACTCCCGCCCTGTCGCACCTGTACTGCAGATGGGCTTTATTCTGGTCACCGGTTTTTCCGTCTCCCTATGGTGAGAATGTGATTCTTGCGAGTGTCCAGATTTTTTCTTCTCTCTCTTTCGTCTCCTCCTCCGGCCTATGGCTTGTGACGTAACTGAGATGCCTTGGCCCGGGGGGCGGGGTATAGGAGAGGGACCCAGATGCATCCTGGGAGGCTGAAAACTTTAACTCTGTGGTGCCTGAAGACTGACGTCATCACCTATACCCCCAAGGTATCCTGTGGAACCCTATGGACTTCGTAGAAATAGAGATAACAAGGGTAAGTTCTTACCATATCTCATATTATACATATATACACCTCTGTCATCTCACTTATACATATATACACCACTGTCATCTCACTTATACATATATACACCACTGTCATCTCACTCATACATATATACACCACTGTCATCTCACTCATACATATATACACCGCTGTCATCTCACTCATACATATATACACCGCTCTCATCTCACACATATACACACCGCTGTCCTCTCACTTATATACACCGCTGTCATCTCACTCATACATATATACACCGCTGTCATCTCACTCCTACATATATACACCGCTCTCATCTCACTTATACATATATACACCGCTCTCATCTCACTTATGCATACAGTCAGGTCCATAAATATTGGGACATTGACAGAATTTTCATATTTTGGCCTCGATTCACCACCACAATGGCTTTGAAGTGAAACAAACAAGATGTGCTTTAACTGCAGACTTTCAGATTTAATTTGAGGGTAATTACATCCAAATCAGGTGAACGGTGTAGGAATTACAAGGTTTCTATATGTGCCTCCCACTTTTTAAGGGGCCAAAAGTAATGGGACAAACTAAACAATCCTAAATCTAACTTTCACTTTTTAATACTTTGTTGCAAATCCTTTGCAGGCAATTACAGCCTGAAGTCTGGAACGCATAGACATCATCAGACGCTGGGTTTCATCTCTGGTGATGCTCTGCCAGGCCTCTACTGCAAATGTCTTCAGTTCCTGCTTGTTCTTGGGGCATTTTCCCTTCAGTTTTGTCTTCATCAAGTGAAATGCATGCTCAATCGGATTCAGGTCAGGGGATTGACTTGGCCATTGCATAACATTCCACTTTTTAGCCTTAAAAAACTCTTTGGTTGCTTTTGCAGTATGCTTCGGGTCATTGTCCATCTGCACTGTGAAGAGTTCTGAAGCATTTGACTGAATATGAGCATATAATATTGCCTGAAACACTTCAGAATTCATTCTGCTGCTTTTGTCAGCAGTCACATCATCAATAAATACAAGGGAAGCAGTTCCATTGGCAGCCATACATGCCCACGCCATGACACTACCACCACCATGCTTCACTGATGAGGTGGTATGTTTTGGCTCATGAGCAGTTCCTTTCCTTCTCTTCTCTTCCCATCACTCTGGTACAAGTTGATCTTTGTCTCATCTGTCAATAGGATGTTGTTCCAGAACTGTAATGGCTTTTTTAGATGTTGTTTGGCAAACTAATCTGGTCTTCCTGTTTTTGTGGCTCACCAATGGTTTCATCTTGTGGTGAACCCTCTATGCTCACTCTTGTGAAGTCTTCTCTTGATTGTTGACTTTGACACATATACATACACCTCCTGGAGAGTGTTCTTGATTTGGCCAACTGTTGTGAAGGTGTTTTTCTTCACCAGGGAAATAATTCTTTTGTCATCCACCACAGTTGTTTTCTGTGGTCTTCCGGGTCTTTTGGTGTTGCTGAGCTCTCCGGTGCGTTCTTTCTTTTTAAGAATGTTCCAAACAGTTGATTTGGCCACACCTAATGTTTTTGCTATCTCTCTGATGGGTTTGTTTTGATTTTTCAGCCTAATGATGGCTTGCTTCACTGATAGTGACAGCTCTTTGGATCTCATATTGAGAGTTGACAGCAACTGATTCCAAATGCAAATGTCACACCTAGAATCAACTCCAGACCTTTTACCTGCTTAATTGATAATGAAATAATGAGGGAATAGCCCATACCTGTCCATGACATAGCTTTTGAGTTGATAGTCCCATTACTTTTGGCCCCTTAAAAAGTGGGAGGCACATATTGAAACTGTTGTAATTCCTACACCGTTCACCTGATTTGATGTAATTACCCTCAAATTTAAATCTGAAAGTCTGCAGTTATAGCACATCTTGTTTGTTTCATTTCAAAACCATTGTGGTGGTGAATAGAGGCCAAAATCTGAAAATTCTGTCAATGTCCCAATATTTATGGACCTGACTGTATATATACACCGCTCTCATCTCACTTATACATATATATATATACACCGCTGTCCTCTCACTTATACATATATATACACCGCTGTCCTCTCACTTATACATATATATACACCGCTGTCCTCTCACTTATACATATATATACACCGCTGTCCTCTCACTTCTACATATACACCACTAATATCTTATATATTTATATATAGATTCCATAGACCAAAAACCTTGCAGTTTCACATGTCCATTAAGGCTTCTTAGACATGGGCCTGTATTCAATTGGCCATGAAAAAGTATCGGCAATTGTGACTTTTCGTCAGGCGGAAACTTATCTCTGTTTTCAATTGCAAACACTTACCGCGTGAGCGAAAATACAATACAATGTAATAGGCGAAAAAGATTAGTCTATGAATAGGTTTGGAAAAAAGTGCAAAATCGCTATTTTGGGGGTGCAAAGGGGGGGGGGAACCACTCAGCACCTTTGGGACAGCCCCCCAAATGATAACTGCATCAAAAAACCCCATAAAAAAGTGAGGAACACCCCAAAAAAGTCCTTTTGAAAATGGAACAGAAAAGTGCAAAGTCGGGGTACAAACTTAAAAAGTAGCGAAATAAACTTTTGGGGGGTCTGCAAGTATGGGTGAGGTGGTTTTTTTTGATTGCAGGTGCTTGCATCAGGTGTGGTTTTTAAGTTTTATTTTTTTTAATTTACTTTAGCGTCTTTAAACCATGCTAGCACCCATTTTCAAGTACCCCAAATTTGACAGGACTACTTATTTTCACAAAAAAAAACTGCTTAATGCCATTCTTCACCACTTGTGCAAATACGCTAATAAGATATTGACACACCTTAAGTACCCCAAATAGCTTTATTAGGGCTAATCGAGGGCAGGTACATTGATCCCTAATGTTAGTGCATCTTTTAGGGGGTGTCAGGCTGGTTTCCCCAATTCTGACAGCACTTTTCGCCTGTTTTGCATTCGCCGGGTTGCTTTTTCACATCTTTTGGAATTGAATACGGCAAATCATGGGGACACGCTCAATTAGTTTCTGCGGCTAAATACGCAATGTAGGCGAAAAGTCCGGCATGATTGTTCCCAAATACTATTTTTTTTTGTATGTTTTTGCCCTGAAATTTTGGCATGCAGCTCCAAGCGACCCGTCCATGCCAAATTTCAGCTCTGTACATTCAATAGCTTTTTAGCCCCTCAGGAATTCTCTATGGGAAAATAACGTTCATGGACACTGCTGTCCTATCTATTAATGTTCACTCTAGGTCCAGCGCCGGACCTAGAGAAAGGGCACATTTGCGCGCGCCCGAAAAGGGGGCCTATCTTTAAGACGCATACCCTTTTCGTCACTCTTGGGGGCGTGCCGGGCCGCCCCCAAGCGCTGCTGTCAGTGTGAATGGATACCAGGCGGTGACTGCTAACACCGCAGTTTTTCCCACCTGCGGGACACTGCGACCCGTGGGTGGGGGACAGCACCCGCAGGTTCTTTCAGCGGGATGCCGGAGAGCAGGGTGGCATTTTGCCCTTAAGAAATAGGGCAGGGTGCCCCGCTAAAACAGCCTAGTGGGATCGCTATGTATGATATCCCTTAAATTAGATGAATGCAAATAGTATCCTGGAAAGGCGGCTCTCCTCAGACTTATGATTAAATCAAATTAGAATTGAAAGCATAAATCACTACAGCGTTTCATGGCTGCATGGGTCACCCTGAGGAAAGGGCTCTACGTGGTCCTGAAACGTTGGAGGGATTTATGCTTCAAAATATAATTTGATTTTAATTATTTTATTAAGCCTGAGGAGAGCCACCCAGCCCTTTCCAGGTTTTCACTTGCATGTACCTCGTATATGTGTGTGTTTATATCTCTGTATCTATATATAATAGATCAATGCTATCCTATAACTATGGCTGAGGTCGCTATAGTCTCCCATGGTGTGAGTGCTAGGGTAACCAATCCTGCCCCATCTTTGCAATCCCGGGATTCGGGACTGAATTGCACAAAGATACTATTAAAAAAAAAACCACACACACAGACACTGGCCCCCTCAGGATAAAAAAACACATTCATTGCCCCAGCCTCCCCACTAAAGAGTGATCTGACCTCACCTGTCAGACTCTCACTATATTTTAGGCTCAGCCACTTCAACTTGCAGAGTGGAACGCAGTGGAAGAAGAGAGGAGCTTCCAGTCCCTGCCTCACCTGCCTCAGCAACTTCACTACTGCAGAGTATGTGCAGACAGTCCACTATGCGGACTGGACTGATGGAATGCGGCTGCGTGACTTATGATGTCACAACGCCGCATCGCCGTTTATAGGTCTTGTCTGAGCCACCAGATGAGCCCAGAGCTGCCCAGGCCAGAACAAGTTAGCACTGACTGCCTTTAATCCCGAGCTTAAGATCCCAGACTTTTTGAGGCTAAATTCTGGGATCCCGCGGCTTCCCTAGTCAGTGCCTTTACCCCATAATTATCAGTATCCTAACATCAGGCAGTACAGCATGTTAGGTGATGTCTGGCTAAGTTATCACCCTTCTCCCTGCGTAGTAATACATATGTGTCCAGCCACAGTTGTGCCAAACAGCTCCTCTCGGGGTGCGCCAGGTCTCTGGCGACTTGGTCCCGCTGAGCGTTTTGTTTAATAAAATTGTGCATCTTATTGGCATAAATCAGCTGGAAGTGACCAAACTACTTTGCTAGATTACACTGATCAATCAACGCAAGCTGTAGTTTTACACATCATTCGCAATGTCTCCATGATCACAAGGTCCTAAGCAGGCCAATGCGATCCCTGGGAATCCTGGGCGGAGTCCAGGAGGTGGCTGAAAGTGCTTGCAAAAAGAGGGTGGTCTGTGGGCGTGCTATGGGAGTTCCAGGGGTGTGTCTGCGCTCACTGCTACATTCCCAATCACAGAACCACAGACTTAAAGGAACGTTTTAGAGAAACAGGTCACTCGGAATCTGCGCAGAACAGGACTCACTTTACCAGGACTGACTTGAGCAGTCGATGTGCGTCTGATGTTGCATCGATAGAGGTATGTTCTCAACCCCCGGAGGATCTGCAGACGGGACGTGGGTGTAACAACACTTGCACAGTCCGTCACACAGTATATCAGGCGGGGAGTCTGATAGCGGCATTAGCATATTTCCGTACATAAACTGAGAGCACGATTGCAGCTGCGAGTGTAGGAGTGTACACCTCTGAATCAGGCCCCTAGTCACTTTCAGCTAATGAGTCTTTGCAGTATTTGGGGTACATAAAGGTAGCTGAAGGCAGCATGTGCCTGATGCTACATAATACTCTGTATATGGGGGTTAGAGAGGCTCATTGGGTGTTTTTTCGTGTCAATCTGCCTTATGATTGACAGCCTGGTGGGGAGGGCCTTAGCTCACATACTAAAAAGGGGGGAAGCAGGGTTACTTCCTCTTTGTGACTTGCAAATTCCCACCCGTCCCTACCCAATTGTTGATGCATTGTTTTTTTTGTTATTTATCTTCTTTCAGTTATATTGTGAGGCGGAAAAGCATTGCTTCTCAGCGGCCCAACAGGGCGCAAGTGGTAGTTGCGGGGCGCCTGCCTTTCCCAGGGCAAGTTGTCTCTGCCCTTAAGGGGGGACCTGGGTTTCTTCCTAGCAGTGGGGCTCAGTAGTACTAAGCCAAATGAAAGGGGGTGTAGCCTATCGTAACTCAGGTTGCGTCAGAGGCCTTCAGGTAGCCTCATTTATAGTTTATTCGTGGGCTAGAGCTCGGAAAGCAATGCTTTTATTCGCCACCAAAGAGATGTGTATTTTAATAAATATTTGTTCAATTTTTGATTCCACTACAGTTGTCCGTGTCTTCATTAAGGTCAATTAAGACAATAACATCTGTGTAAGGATCTAACGCCTCAGGGCATAGAGGGCTTATGTCTGTAAGGTGGGTTACCAATGTTTTAGACAACTTTGTAATAATGTAAAAATCACTTTGTTTCCATCTGCAAAGTCAAAGAGCGCTTCCCCATCAATATTATCACCTTACTGTACATGTCACACATTTACCTTAATTATGAGCTTTTTAGAGAAAATTGCCTGAAAATTGACTTTATTGGCCAAATTATACCATTTAAACACCTCCTGCTTGATCATCCATTGAGAGTGGTGTATCGACGGTTCTGCACGGTCTCAGCATGTTTACCATAAAATAATTACTTTAGCCATCATTTCCCCTGCTCAGGGGGTGCAAAAAAAAACAAACACGATTTTGCTGTGACAATAGTCTGGGAGTTCGGAATTTAATTGCAAAAAAAAATTTTGGAGATGACTTTTACCTGCAAATTCCTGACTCATCACGCAGATGACCCCCTATGACTACAATGCCACTGGGATTTCATATTCCGAAATAACCTGGAAATTACTGTTGGCTAGAACAATGTACATCTTGCTTATTGGCATTTTTTTATAATCCTGAAATTATTATTATTATATACAAAAGAAAATGGATTGATAAAATATATAGTCTGTCTGTGTAAAATACTGCTTCCATGGTTGGACCTTACTCTGCGGAGAATGGTTTCTGACCAGAGGAAGCTTCTGGGGTCTGGAAAAGGGTTTTCCGGCACCATTATTGCCGGTATGTGTAGCTGACTGTGGTTATCTGGAAAGTGGTTTAACCGGTTGTGGGCAATTGATTCATCTGTCAAGGGACACACGCAAGGTATTTTGTGTAGCAATAAATAGGCAACCTATAATTCTTTAACTGTGAGCCCCACTACCCAATGAGGGCCTTTCCTTAACTGGGGGTGGTCAACGGACTTTATTTTATTTATATTGTGCACACCTCCAAGAAATGCTTAGTGGTTCTTGCTTTGACATGAATCCACTTTTCAAAAACCACAAAAAGCAGAATTCTGCATGCGTGATTCCCTAATGGAACCTGCACGTGAAAATGCATTTTGTTTCACTAGCTTTAATAAAATGGATAACGTTTTGGAATAATACAGTAGCTCAACAAAGCGTAATATTTTGAAAATTAGGCAAACTACCACATCAAATGATTTATTTTAGGCAATAGAACCTCCATTTCTGGACTTCTTATTGCCGTGGGATATGTACTAAAGTGTGGGTTTTTAGAAGTGCAGTTGTTGCCCATAGCTACCCATCAGATTCTACTTATTTCTCTAGCACCTTCTAGAAGATAATAGCTAGAATCTGGTTGCTATGGGCAACCACTTCACTACTAAAAACCCGCACTTTGGTAAATGTAGGGGGTAACATTGTTTGAATGAGAGAATTTCCCTTTTTTAAAAGGAACTTGCCCAGGTGTATAGGTGTCGGGATGGGTGAGCTTGGGCACTTTAAGTCCCCTCCCTGATTCCCTGGCTCCGTTAGTATTTCTACATTACAGGGTGTTCTTGTCTGATCACCAGATATTGTCCACTAAGGGGCCACTCTTCTTTCAAATGGAGGGTGCCCAATAGATTACTGAAGCCCAGATGAGGGATATACGTTTTTGCATGTAATTTTACATGGATTATTATTTATTTTGAACAATGATTGGGGGGAATTCAATTCAGCGCGATGCTGTATAACCCTGGGAGGGAGCTCCTGCAGCTATTCAAGTCAGCGTGCTGTTTACTTTGTCGGGAACCTGTTAAGTCAGTGAATGCTGATTCATGTGACTCAACCTGGGTGTTTAGTCTTGAGAACCGTCATTCTCCGACTAAAGTGCCCACCGCGAGGCTGTTAGCGCTACGCTAAACCATCAAACAGCCAACGCGGCAGGCTCTTTAGTCAGATTTCTCCTCTCACCCTCAGGAGGGTGCAAGAAGAAATCCTATAGTCGGAGCAAACAGCGCACTGAATTGAATAGCTGCAGGAGAAAACTCTCGGGGCTATTCAGCATCACGCTGAATTGCATCCCACCTCCCATTGTGTATTTTAATTTTTTTACATTGATTTAGTTATTGTTAATTTTACTACATACCTCTGGCAGTTTGAGGACCTATTTTTCAAATAGTGTTTATAGCTGTTACATTTGGACCAAATGTATATAACTACTGTTATGTATTTGCTGTTGAGCATGGTGTTTTAAGTTATTCTCTTTATAGTATGTGGATTGTTGCTTCTTTTAGGAAGAAAAAATGAACTCAAAAAACAAGCTCGGCGTAAGATCTGCCATCACCAAATCTGACAATGAATTAGAAAAACTCAAGAAAGAAAATGCAGTCTTAAAAAAGAAATTGGAGGAATCGTCCAAATCAAAAATGTCAGATGCCGAAAGGAACAGACTGTTGGAGGTAATCTACATACTGATGTTCAGTGACGCTTTCTGTTAGTCCTAGTAAAGTGTCATTGGAGCATGTTGTGTGGTCACAGGTGAAATCCTCAGTGTTATGCTGAGAAGCATACTCAGGCCATAGTCAGCTCATTTCTTGATGTAAAGAGAAATGTTTAGTGTCCACAGCACATTTGGGCAACATCTGGTCTTAGGCAGCCTTCCAATGTCATCCCAGCACTAGCTGCCAGGATACAGGATTTATGAAGCTCTCTCTATCATCTGCTCCCAGTACAGAACCTGTGTAATTATGTGCGTCGCTGTCTCCTGACGGGATGTGGTGAGAGCTGCTAGATTAAGCCCATCATAGCTATTCCTGTGGCTAGATGGTGTTGTGCATTGTATTGTCCAAAGCTAATATGTAATCTGCTGCCCCATACAGTACATACTCACAGAATTGGGAGTTTGAATCCCCTGCTTTAGTGCGACTCCCGCAAAGAGTAGGAAGACCAGACAAAAGACAAGGGGGTGTCCAAATATTATTATTATCCTTTATTTATATGGCGCCACAAGTGTTCCGCAGCGCCTTACAAAGTACATAAACAAATAATTTGACATGTGATTTACAGTACAATATACGACAAGGACATGGATAATATATATTGCTACATTAGTGACCATAACACCTAGTTATGCAACAGAGCATAAGCAACCAAGTGTTAGGTGCCCTGGTGGGGGGTAAGAAGTAGATGAAAGTAAGGAGAAGCACAAGAGGGTAGAGCCCCTGCTCGTTAGAGCTTACATTCTAAAGGGGAGGGGCAGACAAACAGGTGTGACACAGATGGGGTAAACAGGATAGGACAATTCTTTTAATTTATAGATGTTGGAATGATTTTCATAAAAGGCAAGTCTAACTTTTTTTTTCTTTTCTACCTACCCATTGGCAGCCATTACAAGGGGTTAAGAGTCCATTCTTGACAGGTAGCAACCGGATTGTACATAATGGGGAAATTTAAATTCTCATTGCGGGAGTGTAGCTCCCAGGTTAAGTGCCCGGAGCTATGACTCTCCGCCTCGTCTCCTAGCTGCAGGCAGGTAGCATATATATATATATATATATATATATATATATATCTTTTTTTTAAGATTTAGTTCACCTTGACTGGGGTTCCTGGAATGCACCATCTTTTGCTGCAGGTCCTGGGCTGGCTACCCTGGGCACTGCAGGCTGCAGCCTCAAGAGCAGTTCTGCCAGCTTGAAAAACTCCGATATATCCCGCATGTTGCGGCAGAATCTGGGGCGCATGCGCACATGTCAGGATACAGGATCAGGCTGGGGCACGCTTTAAAAGGGAAATGGAAGCTACATGTCATGAGCCACACAATGTTACATGGCTTCATCTGCAAGCAAGGGAGCCTGAACCTGCCAGTAAACTTGAGCCTGGCTAAGTAGCTAAAAGACACTGCTCAAGGTAAACAGAGTTGGGCTATTATTTCATTTACTTAAATATTTTATTCTTTATTGAAGAATGTGGCAAAAGGTATACATCGCACTTTCATAATTATACACCGGAAATCAGATAAACAATCAGTGCAACAGATCCAGAAGTTGTACAAACAAAAACTTTAACTACGATTATACATACTGCAATACCTTTTTACAAAGGAGTGAACCCTGACGGGGAAAAGTGGGGTAGGTAAAGCGCTACACCTATTGGGGAGATGTGTGTATTGGTGCTTATTATACAGTTGCGCTGAATATCTGTTCCTCTGAGTAAGTACACATGTAAGTTTGTATGTGCTGATGTGGTCTACCGTTATAATGAATAGTGCAGGAAGCTCCCTGGGGCTTGCGTTTGCCGAGACCCAACCTTAGGGTCTCGTCGCAAGCCCCGATGGTCGCGATGGTCAAGACCATCGCGACCATCACCCTGGTCGGTCGCTAAGCTGTGGGTGGTAACCCACAGCTTAGCTAGCGACCAGGAAGCCGCACTAAAAAAAAGAAGCGGCCTCCCTCATACAGAGAGAGTGATCACTTCTTGCGACCGCCTCTGAATGAGGGCCTAGGTCCCCAGAGCCGGGCTGTATTATGAGGTGGCCGGGGGGCTCATACCGAACCCCAAGATGAAGTTTGCAGAGAGCGCGACCTGGGGCACCAACGTTTGTCGGTACAATTTGGCATAAAGGTAGTAGGGACGGGTACTGAATTAATTGAACCCAAAGAGTAGGAGAGACAGTTTATAGTATAAATGAGTGGGAGGACAATATAAGGAGATGTATATACCATATCAACAATATAAACTGAAGTTCAGTAAGAGAGTGTAAGCCCGATGAGCATAAACATGTATAAAATGAACATAAATAAAATCTCCTTTTAAGTGTTCAGAGTGAACAAAAGAAATGCAAAGGACCTAAAAGTGCTCCACACTTAACATGTATACAAATGGGACACCAATGTGTGTTCACACAGAGATATAGACCATAATCGCCAAATAAAGCTAGCCTTGGTAATTCCAGTTCCTGAATTCCACTGCAAATCTGTTAATAAAACCATAGTTTTCAAGGCATACTGCACTATTATTCCACTCTCTCTTTATATCCCTCCATGTATATGGTGTTGCAATAAGGGAAACTGAGCAGAACCTCAATATAGAGGCATATCAGTGGAATTCAGGAACTGGAATTACCAAGGCTAGCTTTATTTGGTGATTATTGTCTATATCTCTGTGTGAACACACATTGGTGTCCTATTTGTATACATGTTAAGTGGGGAGCGCTTTAAGGTCCTTTGCACATTTTTTTTTTGTTCTATGTACGTCATTGAGTATTGATTTGGGTGTATACTCTTGTGCATTGACTTAGCTGTACCCTATTTTTAACTGCGCAATTATTTCCTCATTTATTTCCTGGAGTGTTCAGAGTGGCCGCTAGGTTTGCTACTAAGCGAAATACAATCAAGAATGTACTGTATGCAAGTCCTGAGTTACACTAGCAGAAAAAGACTTGGCTGGCAATTAAAGTAACCACTAGGTGGCTACAGTAAATTATTCTTGGTAGAACACAGGCAGTGACACTAACAGTAAGAAGATATGACACTGTATAACAAATAGTACAAATACAGAAATTGAAGCGACAAGAAATCAATAGACTTAACAGCCCATGGACTATTAAAAAATTTGATGGAGGACAAAGTGTTCTTGTATGCACACCTGCGCGGGTACGAAATGCGTGATGTTTTATTTTTTCCTGGCTTGCCCACACTTCCAGCGGCTAGAATACCCAGGGTGTATGACTGAATACCAGCTTTCACTTACCGCTAAAATAGTACAGTTGCCGGACTGTCTTCCTCTCTGCTTGCCTGCACTACCTGCCGCTAGAGGTTCCATGTCCCCGAGATGTGTGATTGAATTCTAGCCTTCGTACATCGGCTAGCAGTGCAGTTGGTTTGCGGTCATAATGGGCGATCTGTCTGCGGATTTACTACGAAGTGGTCATCCACTTGACCACCCACTACAATGTTCCTCTTGATATGTAAGCTCTTATGAGCAGGGCCCTCTACCCTCTTGTGCTTCTCCTTACTCTACCTTCATCTACTTCTTACTCTCTACCAGGGCACCTAACACTTGGTTGCTTTGCATTGTTGCTTATCTGGGTGTTATGGTCGCGAATGTAGCAATGTATATTATCCATGTCCTCTAATGTATTGTATTGTACTCAGGGCCGGCGCTAGGCTGTGCAGCGCCCAGTGCCGTATGGAGTTGCCGCCTCATACCTCCTCCGTTCCCTCCCCGAGCTTAAATATTTCCTCTACCCCCGGGAGGGTGGTGGGCATTTCCTGCGTCCTCCGAATACAGTGGCGCTCCGGGCGACGGACCAGCTTGCCCGTGCCTGGAGCCGCTACTGATTATACTGTAAGTCACTGTAAATCAATCTATTTATGTACTTTGTAAGGCACTGCGGAACACTTGTGGCACCATATAAATTAATGATAATGTCATTTCACCGGGCGTCTGCACACTGCTGGTCACCAGACATCTGCGTGGACTGAGGGTCTTTATCCTGGAGTGTCACAGTTAACACAGTGCTCCGAGCTCTCTTAGTAGGGCTGTATTCGCATCCTCACTGGGACCGCAAAGTTTGATATCCTCTTTCGATCTCCCACTAAAGTGCTGCAACAATGTAGCTGGCACATTCTGAGAACTGGCATGTCTGTCTGTGGTTTTAAAATTTATTATAATTGAGGAACAATTTGATACAGATTAGACCCAAGTTTCCAATTTAGATCCACGAATCCCACTCTCTAGTTCATTCCCTGGAGAGAGATTGAGCGATTCAGAACTTTAGATGAGTATATAAAGAAAAAGCAGTGTCACAGGGAGCATTGCTACCAGAAATAAAAACAGCCAATAACAGGTACTTGCCTACACTGGATACTTGGGAAAACCAGGCAGCAGAGAGAAAGTAAGGACAAAGAACAGGGTGCAGGAGGACCACAAACTGAAGAGAAACACTGACACTCGATTGAATGGCAACAGGAGAATCCCAGCTGAGAACTGAGGCATATAGGGTCCGCGGGTTGCAGGAATTGTTCAGACAGTAGAGGCATAGAATGGCTTCACTATAGATCCTACTGGCAGACCACCATAAGTAATTAGCACCAGAAGGAGAACCCCCACAGTGAGTATGGAGGCACTAGAGTTCCGTGTGACAAGGGCACCAGTAACTGAGACTGGCTATTAGCCTAAAGCCAGAGTTCAGTGGTACATATAGTGGGCACGGAGGGTATGACTGGTAACAGAACTACCTCAGTTAAGTCCGTAGAGGAGACAGGGTCTCTGCAATAAGATGGCATCGGGGGGAAAGAATACCCCAAATCCTCTGAATGCCTTCCACTTCGGCGGTGGTAGCTGTCCCCGATTGACCAACAGACTAAACAATGTTGGTGGCGGGAGGAGAGAGGTAGTCCGTGGCGCTCGTTCCCATACGTGGCATATGGTATCAGTGGCATCTGGACCTCAAAACTTGACAGCTCATACATCCAAACCAGGGAGACAAACCATGCACCAGCAGTGAAGCAGAACACAGTGACTGCAAGACCTCAAACTCATTGGAGTGAGGAAAGGCCGATAATGTGGACCAAGATGATTAGTGTAAGGTGACAAGCTTAGTTTACTGCCACCACCCCTTGTGGGGAGTCAGTTGCAGGAAAGGTCCTCAGTTGGTGTGAAAGCTCCCTGTTAGGTTCGTGAATAAGGCCGCACTCCAAAGAAGCTGTCTACAGTCCCTAAAATAGATGCTGATTCCAGGAGAGGGATCCCTTAATTAAGAAATATTTTACTCTCTTGTGAATTGATTAGGCCTTCCGTAAAGGGTACTTTTGTCACCACAACACCAGGGAAGAACAGAAGTGGTAGATGCACTGTCACTGCCATGGAAGTTCATATTCCCTGCTCACAATACGTCTCGCACTGACGTCAGTAGTGGAATAGAAATACAGAACCCCGAAGAGAAGCAGATAGTCTCCCACCACAGAAGATACTGGGTGGAATTGTTGACCATCATTCCAACTGGTTGACCAGTTTCGTGGAACTGGGTGACAAGCTTTCCAAGCCTGCATACATCTCTCCCATTGAGGGGTGGAGAGTTCCACTTGAAAGGACTGATCCATTGCACCACCTGATGGATGAGAAGACTGAAACCTTGGACCCCTAGGTCTAAGTGTACTAACCGGCAAGAAAGGACTCTTTCACCTTGTGGCCTGCAATGTGATCTTATCCTCCTCTGGTCTGAAACAGAACTCCTATGAAAAAAGAACAGGTTCCAGAGTTTTCTTACATTCAACATTCGTTTGCCGGAGCATAATATACAGTAAACCGTGCACAAAAACTGCAGAAGCAGAAATTCTCACCACAAAATGATCGACATCCAAATCTGATTTACCTAGTCCCTCTAAGGCATCTAGCTGGTGCTCCACCAAGCTTAGCAATGCTGCTCTTGGCCTACTTAACAGCAAACACCTCGGGGAGCGCACCATCCATTTGTCCACTGTCTTAATCATCCAAGTGTGTGCTATA
The DNA here is from genome assembly GCA_031769625.1 of Taudactylus pleione. Classification (NCBI taxonomy): domain Eukaryota; kingdom Metazoa; phylum Chordata; class Amphibia; order Anura; family Myobatrachidae; genus Taudactylus; species Taudactylus pleione. The sequence goes on along the minus strand of JAUIMM010000197.1, from coordinate 13,146,991 downwards.
ATGGGCCTAAAGGAAGAACCAGTCGCATCAAAATTGTATTTAAGTAGGCTCCCACTAAGATGTATCGTCCAATAGGAAAAGGATAACTGGATAAAATTTAGATTCCGGGATGTCTAATTCTTCGTGCTCACCTTTGCCGTTCCAAGGCCTCGCCGCCAGGTAAGTAAAAACCTCCAAATCTGAGCCCCACTTTAACCTTTTACATGGGATGCAATGTCAGATTCTTATCCCAAGCCTGAAACTCTTCCACAAAGGAGCTGGGACATGTGAAAGATTTTTGCAAGGACATATTCATCAGCTTCTGTAAGATATGAGGCAAGATCTATAAACAAGCCATCTCCTCCTCACCAGCTGCTGAAGGTTCTTGACCAGCCAGACTTGGAGGCTTCGTTAGCTATAACAGGAGGACACCAAATGAACTGGGAATTAGACATCTGCTAAACAAGTGGATCAAGGGAGGTAGCCCTGGACCCGGTCCAGGCTAGTTCCAACACCACGGATGCAGTACTCCCTGGCAAAGCCTACCAGGTCTCCTGATTGGCAGGCTGTACAAATGGGATAACACCAGTAGGTACAACTAAACTATTTAGTATGGCAGTGGGATAAGGTAATTCCCTCGATAGGGGGATGGGTATGGGATCCCGGAGGTCAAAATCCTGACACCGGTATCCCCACCAGATTACAATCCCGACTCCTACAGGTAAGTATGCGTAACCCTCCCCGCAGCCTTAACCTAACCTTTCCCTTAGTGCCTACACCTAATCCTCCCTTCCCGCAGCCTAAACCTAACCCTCCACCTAGTGCCTAACCCTCCCCCTAACCCCAGTACTTACCTTCGGGTTCCCTGTGGTCAGGATGCCGGCGCCGGTATTATAAGTGTTGAGATTCCGGCGTTGCATTCTGAACACCAGAATCCCAGTGGTCGGGATTATGACCGCATTACCTCGATAGGAGTAGCCCTCCCAGCCTTTGCCAGCTTTTCTGTCATGTATGAGGAGAACAATCAGCCACCGGACAATAACAATACCCAATTGGATAAATTAAATTAACCTGCAAGACAGCCCATAGAGTAAACTAACCACACACAAAAACTACCCCAAAACCTGGTACCTCACAGCAGGCTGAGAAGGTCGGAACCACATTTCCCCAGAACCCAGTCCAAACATGATAGCCATCCCTAAAGGCTACTTTAATCCTTAGCGGGGTCTTGCTGCGAATAGACACAGATCCATGGTCACCACGACTAAGCAAGAAAAAGCTCTCCCAGAATGTGGGAGAGGATTTATCTACTAGGCAGGTACAGTGTGTGTCCCCTCATGCATTATTGCTGTAGTCGCTCCAAATAGCCCTGCTCGGCGCACCAGATCCCGTGCGACTCAGCTTGTGCCGAGCATCTTTTTCGCTCTAATATGCATCTTGGTCGCAATGCAACAAAAACCTACTTAATGAGACTGCGCTGATTTTCTATGCAACACTTGTGAGAATGAGTTTGAATCTGTATATGAAGTGCTACCAGGCAGCGCCTGCAGATTTTTTTTTCACACCAAGTTCTGTTCTTTATCTGCGACTTTGTGCATATTTAAAACTCGGGACCCCATTTATTAACGAACCTAAATACCAGCGGCATATTTCGTTTAGTATCCTAGTGATACAAACAAGTATGCCACCGGTATTAATAATTACTTACCTCGCCGGTGAGGTCCAGTGACCTCGTCCTCGGCGTGGTCCTCACCTGATGGCAGACTATCGCTGCCAACTACGGACTTCTATGTCATGCACATGGTTGGTTTGCACATGTGCATGACTGTTTAACCCAGTGGGGACCTGGCAGTGTCTGGAAGGCTTCGCTGCAGCCTGAAAGGAGATTGCTAAAGGAGCTATGTATCGTTGTTAAATGGGGCCCTAATTTCTGTACAGTTAAAGTCGCAGCCTTATGTTTCTGGTAGAGATTGGGTGGTATTTTGCTGCGTCTCCAGTGCGAATAACATATAGATATGCTACATTGCTCAGTACTGCTCACTCATTTCGCATGGCATATTGAGTGTATGAGGACACATCTGTAAGTGAACCTGCTCTGCCAGTAGAACCAGCACCAGACTTGGGAGCCCCGATCCGGAGGTACCAATATGGCACCACTAGCTATCGGCTGCTTGTCATTTCTGACTGCATTAGCGGTCCCGTTATCACAAAGAACAAAATAAAGATCTAAACTAAAGCTTCATGTGCAGCACCAAAGGAAAGTCTCTACACTTAGGGGGGAGTTAAGTTTTACTTTACCAGGTGTAAAAAAGGGTGGTAGCCTCGAGCTTTAATTATTATTACCAGTTATTTATATAGCGCACACATATTCCGCAGCGCTTTACAGAGAGTCCATTCACATTATTCCCTGCCCCAGTGGAGCTTACAATCTATGTTCCCTACCACATGCACACACATACACACTAGGGTTAATTTGTTGGGAGCCAATTAAACTACCAGTATATTTTTGGAGTGTGGGAGGAAACCGGAGTACCCGGAGGAAACCCACGCTAACACAGGGAGAATATACAAACTCCACACAGTTAGGGCCGTAGTGGGAATCGAACCCACGACCTCAGTGCTGTGAGGCAGTAATGCTAACCATTACACCATCTGTGCTGCCCCTTATGCCCAGCTCTATTCAATTAGAGCCCCTTTTCTTGCCCGGTAAATTATTTGTTAATAGGCATTAACACACAGGATCGGGTGTGGCACCTGAAAATAGGCTATTTATTAGGGATTTATTTTCTTTCCGGAAAAAAAAAAAATCCCTGTTAACAGCTGTCTTCGGGGCTAATTAAATAGTCCCGGGGGGGAACAACTAGCCTTATGGTAAGTTACTGCGGCTAATTGAATTCTTCCCCCTTCGAAGAGCTTCCATTAAAATAAAGTGCTTACGACAGGCAAGGACTATAGGATTAAGGAGCGATGGACAAGTCTTTAGAGTTAAAGTGCCCGCACTCTTCCAGCACGGCCATAACCCAAAGTATTCCCAGTGTCTCCCCAATAGGCAGAAGAAAATGTTTCTGATCTGATGAGCCTAATGGACTGTTTCTTTTATGCAGACAATTCTTGACTTAGAGACGCAGAAGGTGAAAAATGGTCAGGATCTGGCCAGCCAAGGCGAAGTTATGTGGAATTGTACAGATGTGCTGAATGCTAAATATAATTCCCAGGCGTTAGCTGTAGACACGGCAGCCGGAAAACTGGAAAAAATGTCCAAAGATATTCGGGAACAGCTGCCGGTAGTTCCAGGTCGCAAAGTTGAATCTAAGGCCAGAGTACAACATGGCGTCCAGGTATTCACAGCTGTCTGTGTGACCGCTATTCATCTGTCATTACGTTCAGAGGATTTGTGGCCAGCTGGAGTAATCTTGTCTGGACTAGTTCTTATCTGTGTATACAGCACCAATCTATTCCTCAGAACCATACAGTAGTGATAAAAGCAAATGTGCATTAATAGTAAGGCCGGCAATTTGGCGCTTCTAATTGCCGCCGATGGGGCTATCCAATTAGCCCCACAAGCTGCCGCATACCGGGGATAGTTTAGGCAGGTGAAACAAAATCCCCGAAATCCTCCCATGTATGTGTCCGCGATGGTGAAAACACAGGTTTCACGGACCCTTTGTTTTATCACGAAAACGGGACATTTTACTCTCTGAAAAAACAGGCTTTAATTGGATTGCCCGATAATAACCATCGGATAAAAAAGATTTCCGTGATAAAAATGTTCGTGGCTAATAGGATACTGGCCTAATACAGGAACATTAAAGGGGAGATGTTCTGAGCCTAGGAAAGCGATAAAATGGAGAGAGATAAGGTACCAGCCAATCAGCTCCTAACTGTCCGTTTACAGGCTGTTTGAAAAAATGGCATTTAGGAGCTGATTGGTAATTTATCACTCTCCAAGGCTTAGTACATATCCCCCTAAAAGAGAGTGGTACAGTCGCCCCATGCATACACTTTACCAAATGTCCAGTGCTCATGAACCTTGTACCCAACCAGCTTCTGTTAAAATGCAAAAATAGAGATTTTATTAATGTCCTTTAAAGATGTTCATTTTTGTGTCCATTATTTTTTCTTTGGGAACCACAAATGAACTTTTACAGTATTACCCAGAAATACTATTACATACATTGGTGGAGCGAGAGTAAAGGATTACAAGCCTGCACGTTTCAAATGGGATTTTCCGATACTTTTAGTGACAATAGGAGTCCCCATGCCCTAAATACTCCATAATAAACAAACAAAAAACAGTGCAAAGATGGAATATACCAGGTGTAGGCAACCTGTGGCACTCCAGCTGGTGTGGAACTAAACACCCCAGCATGCCCTGCCACAGTGTTATTATGCTCTAACAGCAAAACTGTGGCAGGATATGCTAGGATGTGTAGTTCCCCAGCAGGAGGAGTAGCACAGGTTGCTGAGCCCTGGAATATATCCTTATCTAAATATGTGTATAAAAATTAAATGTACAAGTGGACAGAGCAATCAGCAATTATATTTTCTGCTAATATTGAAGTAAAAGTTTATGAATTCGCCAGAGTAAATTCTATATATTTTTTGTCATAAGTTCCTAATTTTTGTGTAATTAGTAGCTGAAGATATGGGCACTGAAGTTGAAAACATGTTCTATTAATAATAAACTAATGCAGATAAAACATGATGTGCTAAAAGATGTGGTGTATAACATGCTCTGTATTGCACACGTTATCCTGTATTGGAGTGTCCTAACTCAGACAGACATTGGTAGTGAGAGTGGCGTTCCAAAATATTGAAATGCTGATCCAATCGAGAACCTTATCTTTCACAATGTACGACCATGGCCAAAAGTTCTGAGAATGACACAAGTATTGGTTTTCACAAAGTTTGCTGCTTCAGTGTTTTTAGACCTTTTTGTCAGATGTTACTATGGTATACTGAAGTAAAATTACGAGCATTTCATAAGTGTCAAAGGCTTTTATTGACAATTACATTAAGTTTATGCAAAGAGTCAATATTTGCACAGTTGACCCTTCTTTTTCAAGACCTCTGCAATTCGCCCTGGCATGCTGTCAATCAACTTCTGGGCCACATACTGACTGATGGCCGCCCATTCTTGCCTAATCAATGCTCGGAGTTTGTCAGAATTTGTGGGTTTTTGTCTGGCCACCCACCTCTTGAGTTCTCAATGGGATTAAGGTCTGGGGAGTTTCCTGGCCATGGACCCAAAATTTCGATGTTTTGTTCCCCGAGCCACTTAGTTATCACTTTTGCCTTATGGCAAGGTGCTCCATCATGCTGGAAAAGGCATTTATTTGTCACCAAACTGTTCTTGGATGGTTGGGAGAAATTGCTCTTGGAGGATGTTTTGGTACCATTCTTGATTCATGGCTGGGCAACCCCACACATGAATGGTCTCAGGATGCTTCAGTATACCATAGTAACATAAAAGGGTCTAAAATCACTGCAGCAGCAAACTTTGTGAAAACCAATACTTGTCATTCTCAAACCTTTTGGCCATGGCTGTACAGAGCAAAGTGATAGTTAAGTACTGTACATTATTTCCATGTTCTCATGCGGTAGACCGCAAGGACTTCCTGTGTATGGTCGCCATCTGTTGACAAAATTAGTGCCGACACGTGTCATCAATGTATTGGGCAGACTTTCCCAAGGGGTTTGTAGAGTCCTTTTTCTTTTCTAAAAATGTACATTTAAAAACTTAATAACCTTAACAAGCATGCTTTCAGTTGTATGTGTCATTTTTGTTTTCAAAACTCTCTCACACCAATAAAATTGTGATTGTGGATTTACACCAGACATAAATACATACTCATTTATTTTTTAAAAGTAGATTTGTCAGAACTTTTAAATGTTTATAAGATACTGTATAGCTGAAAATCCAAAGCGGCCTCTAGTTTATCCCGCTCAGCCTGCCTAGGAAAGGAATTACGTGGTTACTGGCAGTTGCCCCAATCGGTACTGAAGACAATTGGGAAGGGTGGGTGATTTTTATGTCAGCCAAGACTCCTTCTTTTGCAGAACTGAGATGAGATTGGTACTAGCTGGCTCACATTGTTATGGATGTGCTCTATTAGAGAGTAACTCATTTTCTTTTCTTGCATAGCAGACCATAATTTAGACACATCCTAGTTTTATGTTATGAAATAGCTAGTAACTAACAATTAAGAAATTTTAGCTGCGTTATATTAAGTTTTATCTTTCGTACATACTGTAGAAAGAAAGCTGGTAATAACATTCATAAATATGTCAAAGGTTCAGGGGTTGATCAGGAACAAACATGTTGATGAATCTGGTAAGCAATTTTCCTGTGTACACCACGCTGCTTGGTGTGTTTAAAAGAGCAGTTGATTGTTGTTTTCTTTTCACAAATGACTCCTGCAAGCTACGTATTTTACCTTTTTATGCAGTCCCCTTGGTAGTACATGGCTCATTCCTCTAGATGGCAATATTTCCCTATCTCCGTTTCAAGAGAGAAATGCTTAAGCAGGCCCCAAAATTAGAGAGTCAGAGAATATATACAACCAATTTCGCCTACCGTAGGGCAAACATTCAGTGCAGACGTATTTCATAACACACGTGCACGCGTGATTGCAGATCGGTACTCGCACAGTGAGTTTCTAAATTTCCTCTGGTGTCTGGTAATGCGACTATAAAAAATAAGCAGGATGGTTTTTATGGTCTTGTTTTATAGAATTAGATTTGTATTGAAGGTCGAGTTTATATATTCATATCCAAACTGGCGTTTCAGAGAATAAAAAAAAAAATACTTTCATCAGGGCATATATAGTGAATGAAGGTAGAAACAGTTCTCTTAATTGACTTTTCTTTTTTTTTTTTTGGTCAGCATTTAGTGAGCACACACCATTTTAAAAACAATTGAAATAGTTAGTAAATGACAAATGGATGAAGCCAGGAAAGATACAGCGTGAATTACCAGTCATGATTGATATGTGTTTTTCTTAAAGGATCCTCAGAAAGAAGCTACAAGTAATGCCTGTGTCCTGGAGGCTCAGTTAAAAGATGTGAGTACCTGTATTTCATTCATTGAAGCACAAGTCCTTTTATATCTGTCGGTTACGAGCACATTATGATCATCCCACAGAGTTGATTATAGGTTGATTTGTTAAACTTATTAGCACTTAACAGTAGTTTGCCTAACACTTGTAGCTCTATATCTGCTTTCTGAAGTCTAATAAGATTCCTTTTGTCTACCTGCAGTTACTGTACCTTTTTTTGCTCACTGATGCTGCTTGCATATTCCAGCTACTTTATCTGTTTTTCTCAGTATATGTTTCTATGTATATTGAAGTTTTTAAAAATTGGAAGTGGCTATAGCAGCCTTTCACTGGCAGGACAATTACTTTACCTTGCAGAGCCTCCAAAGAATAACTAAACAGGATACAAAGATGTAGAAATATAATTTCCCCCCTTGCTGCATGTGCTCCTATGCCCCATTACTTATTACCTTATATACCAGCTGTGGGATCTAGGGGGGTGTCACAAAGCATGCAGCTGGTCGGCATCACTGATTGGCTGTGAGCAGTTGGTGCGTGATCTCAGGGACATCCTGATCCTGTGCTCGCTGCTTGTTATGAGATGTACGAATAGTTGGGTGAGGGCGGATATGAATTATGAGAGAGGAGTTACAGGGTATGAGAAATGAATTACTACCAAAATGTAATCCTACCTGACATAAGAGGCCCTGACTTTGTGTAATGCCTTTTTTCCTAATCAATGAGTAAGCTATGTTTTCTACTGTACTTGGTCATTTATAAGAGCCACCTGGCTGGTATCATTTGTGCCCTTGTTTAATGATATTTGGATAGATTATATCAGCTCTGTTTGCTTTAATAGCCCTATTATGGAGTATTGTCCCAGTTCCCATTAGTCAGCAGCCCACACTTGTCCATCCTTTGCTGGCTATTATGGGTACACAAAGCCGATGTTCTGTACAAACATTAAGTGTCAACATTTAACAGCACAAAGAGATTGTTATTGGTGATCATGTGTCCTGAGATGTCAGGGTTCACCACAACACTGCATATAACCCTACACCCGCCTACTATAACCCAACTATTCTGTCTGCATCTGGTGATTAGATGACCCTCAGTCCCTTGTTTTCCTGACTGCCAATGTCCATTTCTTCAGGTGATAGGTAGCCACACCCTTGTGTTCTTTGCCACTCTGATCCCACCCCTCGCCCTCCAAAAACATCAGCACTGTATCAGTAAAAGCTGGAAGCTGGTAAAGCTCTGGTGCACCTTGGAATAGGCCACCCCTCCTAGCCCATCACCATTGTGACTGGGATTTGCTGATCCCTGGGATTTACCATTTTTTCATATTCCAGTCCCCTCCATTACCCACACATCCAAATGTATGTAGAGCACCCACCCCTGTTGTAAATATCTGCTAGCAGTGGTAATGTCCTTTTGGGTTGCGGTTGAACTCTTCGATCATGCACTTGCTATAACCATGATTATATTTTCCTTCCTCCGGTCAGGCTCTGGAGAAGAACCAGCAGTGGTTGGTGTATGACCAGCAACGTGAGGCTTATGTGCAGGGATTAATGGCTCGCATTTTTGATCTGGAGAAGCAAGTTGCCAATGCAAAACAAAACGAAGAACAAGCAAAGGACAGTAACTCTGATGGTATGGTTTATAGTTTTCTGGGCAAATTGTACTGCTCTCATTTTAAAGAGACACACTAATTTAATTACTGCAGCAAAGTTTGGTTGCCATTGCAGCTAGAAAATACATGCTTGAAACCTTAAGAGTGGGGCGGGTTATTATTGGTGCTGTGGAGTGTAGTCCACACTCTCACCTATCTACAAGAAGACACATACTCTGCCAGGGATTCCCTGCGTCTCAGCTGCAGGCATTGCATGCTCTAGGTATAGGCACTACTGATCATAGCAAATTAAAAAGGATGGCCCGGGGAGCCACTTTGTCCACGGCCCCTCAAGCAAATCAACGGTCCTGATGTAAGCACAGGTTGCTTCAATTTGTATAGTTGCAAGCATTTTCCGCATAGATGTATATTAATAGTCCATCATTCCTATCCTTGTGGCAGAACGTTACATGCAGTCTCTGTGCATGTTCAGTGTGGAGAGATTTGCAGTGGATTGGACCTAATGTATGGTCTCATGTGAACACCGCTTCCTGTAAGACGTACAACACCCTGCTGGATAAAAGAGCTAAAGATAACTGGAGTCGTTGTGGACAACATGAAACATTGTTAAATTCCGTAGAAAGTTTAATGTTAATACAAATACAATGTATTCTTCCCACTGTGTACATACACAATAGCCATAGATAAATTATGTGTTTAATGTACATAGATCAAATGCCTCTGAAGTTTATTTTAGACTTAGGCATTAAGACTGAACTTGGGTTCACCCTCACAAAATTAACCCTGCCATATATTTATTGTATTACATAATTGGTCATTTCAGCTAAAGAAGAAGAGAGACAAAAATATTACGATCGGCTTCTACTCACGGCCAAAAAAGATCTAGAAGGAGAAAGGCAAATCACAGGCCAGCTAAACTCTGAGCTTTCTGACCTGAGAATGAAATACGAGGATAAGAAGAGAGAGGCTGGAGATTTGTCCACAGCCCTAAAATCCCTGCGGGAAACGGAACGACAGAGGCGAGAGGATGACAGGCGGCTTTATAAGGAAAAGATGCAGATACTGAAGAATGAACTTGCTGTTTATCGAGAGAAGTTTGAAGAGGAAAAGATGAAAAACTCTGAACTTTTTAATCAGGTACAGACTCCGCAGTTCCATTCTAGCACGTTTGAGGACACTACTGTAGCTAAGCCAAATGATAAATGTCTGCTCAATGATCCGGATTTTATTTTGAATTTATCACCCAAACGCTATTGTCCGTATATTGACAGCGGCAGTGTTTGAGGAAGGATCTGGTTTCTCACCTATTAAGCCAATGTTTCTAAATGTTTGATTTAAAAGCCATACCAGACAGATGTGTCCTTATACACTATTGCTGCAGCCCTCCTTGGCGCGCCAGGTCACGTGTTCCTAGGCTTGTGCCGGGCATCTATTTCACACCTTTTTTGGCCAAAAATACGTCTGTCTCAAAAGGATGCAGCAAACAACTTCACAAGACTGCACTGATTAATTTGGTATGTGACACTTGTATATCTGTGTGCCTACTGAGTCTATCGGTATATGAAGTGCTACAATGCTGCGCCTTTTTTCCACGCCAAGTTCTGTTGGATTAGTAGGCTGATTCGGTCACACACAGATATACAAGTCACATATCAAATGAATCAGGGCAGTCTTGTGAAGCGGATTGACACATTGTTTGCGAATAGGATGCATTTCTGGCCGAAAATGACAAAAAAAAAAGTCACTGAGTCGCATGGGTTCTGTCGGCTCACTCGTGCCAAACATCTCGTGCCGCATGGCATGTTGAGGCTAGGTGTATTTGGATTTATCTGTATCAGCACACCATGGCTTTTTTTTTTTTTTTGAAATCATAGTCACCATTACATTTATGAGATACTGTTTACAATTTTTCCGATACATTTTGGTAAAAAAAAATGATCAGAGACTACAGTATTGCACACCCAGCTGACATGTCTGTTCAGTCGTCTTACTCCCTTGCTCACTATGATACAGCTTGGTCAGCAGTCCCAGCTACTATTTTATATTTCGTAGAGCAACATTTAAAACAATTTTTTTTCCCAAATATTAAGACAATAAAACATCTCATCAATTGGGTTTTGAAGTTGGTGGTATTTCGACTTGTCTTCAGCCCCTATAACTGGACTGAAATCTTCTTTTTTTTTTTTGTTATTTATTTATTTTTTATTTTAGGTTGAGTTGATTCAGAAATCAATATTGAGACAGAAGGAGGACCAAAAGAGGGTTGCTGCATTGGAAGAGCAGGTACAAATCCAGAACGGTTTCACATCTTATATAGAATATGTTCAGTGTATGTCATGTTGGCCATCCTTTATTTAGAAGAAATTGGTCACAATATAAACAATAGTAGACAAACGGTACGTACACACGTTATCGTTCAGTCATTCACTATATCGTCCATTTTTTACACCAAAACGATGAACGACAACGCGCATTCCCGCGGGTCTTTCGTCATTGTCGTTCATCGGGTAAACGTGCAGGCCAACCTGACAATATTGGAGATGTTGGGGAATGAGGGAGAGAGCCGGGCGCTGAACGATATCATTAATTATATCGTTCAGCGGGTGTGCTCAATGTCATGAACGACATTGAGCACACCCTGCCAGGGACACGCTAGACGATATTGCTCAGGGAGCATATCGTCTAGTGTGTATGCCCCAAAAGAGGGTACTCAAGTCAGTGAAGTAGTATGGGGGTATGTAAGCCAATCCTGGGATCGGGATTTAGGGCAGAAATGTCAGGATTTCAATCTCTGGATTGGTGCCTCCAATCCTGGGATTTTAGGGATTAAACTGCGCGGATGGTCTTCAGCCCGGGGGCAGCACTGAGCACTAGTTCTGTCAGCTCAGACGCTGCCCCCAGGCCTCCTGTGTGTGACATCATAAAGGTCACGCTGTGCAGCTGCACACCAGCCCACCCCCATATACGCCCGCACTGGAGTCTGTGTGCGGCCAACATTGATTAACTCAATCCTGGGTATTCCAGGATTGAGACTTTTTTTTCAATCACGAATCCTGGGATTAAAATAATAAACCAGGTTGGCCTCCCAAGAGCAATTTGGGTTTTCAGAACAATGCACCATTTACTTGTTACTCTTTGTGTTTTTAATTCTTTTAAGTTTATCGTGTTTAAAGATCCTAGCTTCTCATAGACTATTTATGAGATTTTTTTTTCTTCCATTACCAGATCCAAAGGTGCACATCCGACTTAGAAAACGAGAAGATTGACAGACACAGCGTTCAACATCAACTCTATAAAGTACTGAAAGAGCTGCGCAAGACTCGAGAACAGATAACAAAGCTGGAGCCAGTGGTAAGTCCAGAATTCTTACCAGAGACCGTTACAGAGAAATGTTAGTTGGATGAGATATCGGACACCACAAAATGGGATTACCTACCCTTTTAAAGTAGACCACTTACTCTCTGTTAAATACAATCTCCCACATAGGGGTGAACTTACTAAGCCTCAGCTTGTAAAAGCCGCTGTTTCTCCGTGTGTATAAGCAGGAAATATAAATCGGTGACACTCTGAAAAACGCGCCATGTTTTACTTTGAATAATATTGCCATTTTACATTTGCTGCCAATAATCCACCTTCCAAAAAAGTAACAGGATTGTATAATGGTGGTTTTTACAAAAATAAAATCTGCACTCGAAATAAGTATGCATTTTTTTTTTTTTTTTAATTTTTGCTGTCTAGATTTTAAATTCTTCCTTTGTGTAAAAAATATTGTAGCCCAACAAGGCTGACCATTTTGAAAACTAGACAACCTACTGCATTAAATGAGGGATCGCTTACTTTGACACAAGATGGGGGAGACATGGGCTTTATAGCTCTCTATACCCCCACCCCCCATCCGTCTTTGCACTGTTATTGTCTGGTAATCACTAGACTATAACTACTAAGGGGGCACCTCGCTTGAAAGCGGATTCTCCCTTCTTCCAAGACAGGGTGCCCCAATGTATGTGTGGACCAGCAGAGGGAAGTTAGAACACAATGTGCTCTTATCCTATCTATGGAAAGCAATTTTTTCCATAGTGCGGGGTGATATTGTCTGGTGACCACCAGACAATAGCTACTAATGGGCCACGTAATTTGAAAGTAGCTACTCTCCTCTCTCATTGGTGTCCAATCATTTGCATGTGTTATGGGTGTGTGAGGTCACGTAGCGCCCCTCCTATATACGAAAATGTAAGTTTTCTGTAGCATGGGGTAACAAGTGTACACAAGGCAATAATTACTAAGAGGCCACAACATTTGAAAGTGGGGGGAGTCCCCTCTTCTAAAATTGATGCCCCTTAATTAAACCATTGCTGCGGATAACTTGGAAGTATCACTTTAAATAGGTGATCTGAGCGATGAAGTACTGCAAACTGCTGAAAATTAATTTATACTTTAATGCATAAATTTATTTTTTTACAATATTTTTCTGAAAATGCCTTGGGTTGGTTGAAATGTAGATTACAACAGTCATTCTTCCATAGATCCAGTTATTCTTCCACAAAAGAATAATCTCTCTGGAGTCATGAAAAATGGTGGAAGTCTTTTGCAATCCAACTCCCTCGTTGTTCAGGCCATCACTGAGAAGAGGCCCTGTTGGTGTATCAGTGTTACCCCACAGCTTACCTACTGAGCTGAGCAGTGGCCGGCATGGTATGCTAATGTAACCCCACAGCTTACCTACTGAGCTGAGCAGTGGCCGGCATGGTATGCTAATGTTACCCCAGCAACCCTTCGCTCAGAAGCTGTGCAAGACAAGTGGAGTTTATGCAGGAGACTATGGTCACCAGGGGTAGTCAAAGAAAGGTTTAAGCAGCCTTCTTACAAGGATGGGGTTCTTTTGTTTAAAAAATATTTCTCCTTCATCCTCTAGGGGACACTGGAGTTACAAAACTGGGGTATAGACGTGGGTCGAGAGAGCCTGGCACTTTAAAAAATTCTAAAGATGTGACTGGCTCCTCCCCCTCTGTGCCCCATCAGCCCCAGTTTTAAAAATGTTCCCGAGACAAGCCAGAGCACTGTGGGCTGTCTCCAGCTCTTTTGATATATTTTTTTATTATTTTAAGCCTTTTTTTGGTGACGACAGGCAGGCTGCTTTCTGCGACAGCCTGCCTGCTTCGTGGGAGCCGCTTGGGAGGGCACCGCCACGGCTACTGCTGCCAGTGTCCGGTGCCCTGTTAAGGAATTATTTGAGACCTCAGTCTGTGAGCCCGTCACGGCAGAAGCTTTGAGCTGGTGCCGGTCCTCACTCTACTGCAGCCCAGCACCCCAGCTGCAGCAGACACCGCTCCTGATTAACAGGAGCGGTGTTAAGTCTGGGCTCTCCTCCCGCTAGCAGGGCAGGAGAGCTAGTGGCTTTCACAGCGCGGTTCTCCACGTCCATCACACCCCCTGCTGCTTCCCACAGGCAAGTACTGTTGAAGGTGGGGAGCGTGTTAGCGCCAATAGCCCTATAACGGGCAGCTCTTGCAGCACGGTAATCCTGTAACTGGGTCTCCATCAGTGTAATCTCCCTGCTTCTCCCCACGGTACAGGAAAAAGGCCGGTGGGAAGAAGTATAGCGCAGCATAGCCTCCATATATTCCGGCCGGGGACCCGCGACGGAGGGTGCGGAGCTTAAGCATATATACTGAACTGAACGGCGCCATTTTACAGAGGATTGATGCTGGTGCTGCAGGCTCTGCTGGGTTGCCGCGGTCGTGGGTGAGCTAATCCAGAAGTTATGTTTGTTAGCCCCCTTAAGGCGGGAGCTTGTCTGTGGCCTGCTCCTCTCCTTCTATCCCTTTCTCCCTTCCATTCTGTCCTGTCCTTCAGACGTTTGTGTGTGTTTGTGTGTGTGTGTGTCTGACTGTATTGGAATATGACGGCAAGAGAGAAAACCTCACAAAAGATATTTGCTTGCTCTAAATGCAAGAAGAAATTCACAGCTGTACGTTCAGAGAGTAATTCACTATGTGATACAGAACAGTCTATTGCTCCACAGGATGTGCATATGCTTCCATCCTGGATGCAATATTTTACTGTGGCTATGGCGGATCCAACTTCTGAGTTAGCTGCCTCCAGAAGAGAAAGGGAAGCTGCTCGGGTTGGTCCCAGTACTTCCCAACCAATGAATGGGCACAAGGTTTATCTCGTTCGTATGACCGTTTAATGCATATGAGTTCTTTTTCCAGACCATCGAATGTCTGCGTCAACTGGCAGCCCTGAAAATGAACTTTACCAGCGGTTCTCCAATCGGAGGAAGAATCTAATGGAAATGATTCTTCACAGGAAGCGGAAGGTGAGAAACTGTAGGACTCGGCTGTGGAAGTCTTCTCTTACTAACCAGAACCATCGTTGCAAGGGGTGGAGGCTTTGATGCACGCAGTTCGTGAGGTACTTCAGGAGTCGGATACAGATGTGCAGGAATCGGTGAATGCGGACCTGTTTGGTAAGAAAACGAAATCCACTGTTACCTTTCCAGTTTCCCTGAAATTGGACGAACAGATGGCGGCTGCCTGGAAACATCCAGATCGGATGTTTCAATTTCCACGCTGTTTTCTGTTTCTGTATCTTTTTCCCCTAGATAAACGGAGTAGATGGGAAACTCCGCCGCAGGTGGACTCTTCAGTCTCTCTCCTTTCTAAGATTACCCTCCCAGTACCAGGCGCTATGACCTTGAAGGACGGATCAGATCGCAAGATAGATGTCGCGCTCAAGACCATCTACTTGGCTGCAGGGACTCTAGTTAGACCGGCCCTTGTTTTCTCCCGGGTCAACAAGGAGGTGGAAAAGTGGGCTGAGCAACTTGTGGAAGGTCTGTGAACTAATGCGCCTAGATCGGAGCTTTATCACCCTAGCGGAGCATATACAGGAATCTGCTGTATACCTGGGAGAAGCTTCGCATTATATTGGACAGGTAGGCTCTACTATCTCGGCCTCTGATGTGGTGGCTCGTCGAGCCCTGTGGTTGCGCTCCTGGCAGGCGGATGCGAAATCCAAGTGTGCGGTTGAAGGGCTTCCATTTACGGGTGATATTCTATTTGGTCCCGAATTAGACAAATGGATCTCTCTAGCCACGGGTGGTAAAAGCACTTTTTTGCCTTCTTCAACTCCCTTCCCACGCCGACCCTTTAAAAGGCCTTCCTTTCATTCCTCCGCTAAATTCCAGGGCAGACCCAGGGGTGCTTCGTCTGCTACCAGGGGAGGTCGTGCTAATGGACACCAAGCTACCAGCTCTCGTCGTCCTGAACCCAAACCTGCCAACAAGCCTGTCACATGACGGGCTCCTGTCTCACCTCGGGGACTCCAAGGTGGGTGCTCGGCTTCTGGGGTTTGCAGAGGTCTGGGCCAAGGCGTCTTCGGATTCCTGGGTTCGCAGTTTGGTCAGTCAAGGCTACAAGATCGACTTTGCTTTTCCTCCTCCGGTTTGTTTTTTTACCACAGGTCGTCCTGTCAACCCGAAGAAACGTTTGGTCCTTCAGCAGGCAATCAACAGGCTTTTGGCTTCAGAGGTCCTGGTTCCAGTTCCAACTGTTCAAAGGAACCATGGGTTCTTCTCAAATGTTTTCATAGTTTCCAAGCCAGATGGTTCGGTCCGTCCCATCTAAAATCCTTAAACCTTTATCTTTATTATCACAGATTCAAGATGGAATCCCTCCAGTCAGTGATTACGGGATTGGAAGAGGTGGAATGTCTGATCTTATTGGACATCAAGGATGCGTATCATCACATCCCCATTTGGAAGCTGCATCAAGCATTTCTTCGCTTTGCAATTCTGGATTCCCATTACCAGTTTCAGGACCTGCTGTTTTGGCCTATCATCAGCTCCCAGGGTCTTCACCAACGTGATGGTGGTGATGATTGCCAATCTTCGCTCACAGGGAGTCAACATTGGCCCATATTCCGACGACCTTCTCATCAAAGCATCGTCGAGGGAAAGTCTATTGGAACATGTAGTCTTGACACACCGGTTCCTAATTCAACACGGTTGGATCATCAATTTCCAGAAATCCCTGTTGATACCATCTCAACGGCTTCAGTTTCTGGGGATGATCCTGGATACAGTGTTACTGAAAATTTTCCTTCCTCCGGACAAGGCACAGGCTATCCAGGACTTGGTACGGTTAGTCCTCAAACCCAAACGTATTTCTGTCCACCTTTGCATCAGACTCCTGAGGAAGATGGTGGCGTCATTCGAGGCCATCAAGTTCGGCAGGTTCCACTCCAGGACGTTCCAGTTGGATTTTTTGTCCCAATGGTCCGGATCTCATCTGCAGATGCATCATCTGGTTACCTTCTCTCCACAATCTCTGGTCTCCCTACTTTGGTGGCTCCAGACGGATCACCTACTGGCAGGATGTCGATTCGGCATTTGGAACTGGTTCCTGCTGACCACGGATGCCAGTCTCCGCGGTTGGGGGGCAGTGACCTTGAACAACTAGTTCCAGGGCCGCTGGACACGCAAGAAGTCTCTCCTGACAATCAACGTCCTGGAACTTCGAGCAGTCTCTTGCGCTCTCGTTGCAGCGGCTCCTCTGTTACGGGGGACACCGGTTCGTATCCAGTTGGACATCGCCACAGCGGTGGCATACATCAATCGCCAGGGAGCGACTCGCAGCCACAGGGCCATGCGAGAGTCAAGACACAGTCTCAGGTGGACAGAAAGACACATCCCGGCCATCTGAGCGATCTTCATTCTGAGAGTAGACAATTGGGAAGCAGATTACCTTAGTCAGCAGGATCTTCATCCGGGGGAATGGGCTCTTCATCCCGAAGTCTTTCGGCATCTGGACTTCCGTTGGGACGTTCCTCAGATCTCATGGCCTCCAGGAACAATCGCCATTTACCTCTGTATTGCTCCAGGACAAGAGATCCCAAGGCAGTAGGAGCGGACACTTGGCCTCTACCCTGGCCATACGATATGGTGTATCTGTTTCCTCCTTTCCCTCTAATTCCACGGGTTCTCAAGCGCATCAAACGCGAATCAGTGACTGCCTTTTTGGTGGCTCCAGATTGGCCTCGCCGAGCTTGGCACTCGGATCTTCTCTCCCTCCTGGCGGACGATCCTTGGCCTCGACCCCTTCGCTCAGACCTTCTGCAGCAGGGCCCTTTCGTTCACCCCGATTTACGTCACCTTTGTTTGACGGCGTGGTTGTTGAAACCACCATTTTAAGAAGTCGGGGCATCCTGAGGAAGGTGATTCTGACCATGCTTCGGGCTCGTAAGCCGGAATCCTCAGCGCATTCCCATAGGATTTGGAAATCTTATGTGTCCTGGTGTAAGTTGCGTGGTTCCTCCACTTCCTCTTTCCATTTACCTCGTCTCCTTCTTTTTCTCCAACGAGGCATGGATGCGGGGTTTCTGTTGGGTTCCCTTAAGGTGCAGGTTTCTGCATGATCTGTTTTCTCCAGGGAGTTCTTCGTGTACAAACCTCCCTTTGTTCCACCTACGTCCCCTTGGGATCTTAATCTTGTTCTTTCTTCAGTCCATGCTCTTTGAACCTTTGGCTGACGTTGAATTGAAATACCTTACCTGGAAACTGATTTTGTTGTTGGCACTTGCTTCTGCTAGGAGCTTTTCGGAATAGGGCGCCCTTTCTTGCAGTTCTCCATACTTGGTTTTCATGAAGACCGAGCGGTACTACGTACCTGCCTTCTTACCTAAGGTGGTGTCGACTTTTCACCTAAATCCAACCGTAAGACTGGTGCTCTTTTTGTTCTTTATGATGCGGGCCAAGCGAGGTTGGCCGCATCCAAGCAGACATTAGCAAGATGGATCAGACTGACTGTCAGGCTTATTTGGCTATATCTTTTCCCCCCAGCCCGTTTCCATTACAGCGCATCCTACTCGCTCAGTAGCTGCTACTTGGGCGGTGCGTTGGGGGGGCATCCGCTTCTCAACTTTGTAGAGCGGCTACTTGGTCCTCTCTTCATACCTTTGTCAAGTTTTACAGGTTTGATACCTTTGCGGCCTCAGATGCTAGTTTTGGCCGTAGGGTGTTACAAGTCTCACAGCGCTCTCCCTCCCATGAGGGGGGCTTTGGGACGTCCCCAGTGTTGTAACTCCAGTGTTCCCTAGTGGATGAAGGACAAAACCGGATTTTGGTAGGTACTTACCGGTAAATCTGTTTCTCCGATTCCACGGGGAAACTGGACGCCCTCCCTGTGTTGTTTTCTTCTGCATTCTTTGCTACAGTGTGTTGTGGTTACTGGTGTGACTGCTGTATACTGTGCAGTGTGGTTGGTTCGCAACGGTGCTCATTTATTTTTTAGCTGTTCCTTCTCCTTTTTATGTGTTTCCTCCGTCTTCTCTCGGCTCAGTTTTTTTAACTGGGGCTGATGGGGCATAGAGGGGGAGGAGCCAGTCACATCTTTAGAATTTTTTAAAGTGCCAGGCTCTCTTGACCCACGTCTGTACCCCAGTGTCCCCTGTGGAATCGGAGAAACCGATTTACCGGTAAGTACCAAAGTCTTGTTATATATATTTTATGGCTGTTATAAAGGAAAGTTAAAAGCACACTTTAAAGTTATCAACGTAGCTAAACGACAGGGGACCAGCGCGGCAGTCGTTTAACCAGTTTAATCTCACGCACAAGTGGTCAACGGCACTAAAATATTTAGTTCTACAGCAGCAAAAGAATAATTGTTGTGATGCTGAGACTATCCGAATATACTGACATGGACTCCGGGCCGCTCTGTTTTGTTAGTGGGTAGAGCAGGGGAGTGGAACATTTATAATTGGCTGACATGATTTCTACCTCTTAACAGCTCTTATTTAAGCATTGCACCAATAAACAATATTAGATGCAAGTTTGAAAATAAAAATAATTGTCAGTTCAATCCTGAGTTTTTATTAAAACAAAATGCTGTATGTCAGATATACAGTACATATGGAATTTAGATGGTACTGTACATAGAAAGGAACTCTTCCAGTTCTTGAATTTACTGTTCTTTGTAGGCAGACCCATGATTCAGCAAGTTCTCCAATTCTGTTGTCTCTGAGTCTGTTTGCATACAGATCTTCTGCAATTGTACCTGCTCCAGGGTGGACACCATGACCTTGAAATTAGGAGCCACCCACTTATTATAGAGAGGCAAAGAATCTGTGTGCCGTCTGGGGTCTATACAAGGCTTCCTAAAAAGTTACGTCCCGCGGTATAGCGGCTTATATACAGTACGTCATATTTTCTGCAGGTTTCTTCAAGAATATTGTACTTTTATACGGATGTTAGCAATATGAAAAGCGCACAATTCCCTGATTTCTAAGGTGACTGTCGCTTCGCTTAGACATAGTATCTGTAGAATCCACAAAAAGAAATGAGCTCTGTTCATTGTGAAGTTAGCATTTTTTTTTAGTAAGAATTCCTTAAAATTTTCTGATATGCACATTAATCCATCGCACATTCATCCTGCGTGTTTATAACACTGGAGATTACGCTAAAGCTGTTTCTTTTGCATGTGTAATAGGTTTATTATGAGCTCTTGTTCAGTATGCGGAACAAAGCAAGGTAAAAGAAGACTCATGAAAAAGATTATTATCCTCCAGTGATGATGCATCTTGTTATGGAGAGCTAACAAGACTCCTGTAACCTTGTAAAAGCAGACCCTCCACGCACACACTACATGGCACACAAGTGTTACTCGCAGTATATTTATAATCTAGTGTAAAACTATCCTACAATGCTCAGTCCAGTGGTTCCCAAACTGTGTGCCGTGGCACCCTGGGGTGACTCGGGACACTTGCAGGGGTGCCTCATGTTGGTGCTCAAGCACAAAATAAAATAATTTATGGTCAATGTAATGTAAATATGTGGACATAAGGGAGCTCAACCCTGTCCACCAACGAACCTAAGGATGACAGGTGAGCACAATTTACTTCACTTTCTCAATAACAAACTTTTGCCTTAGGGGTGCCGTGAAAACAATGCTGATACTCTAGGGCACCTTGATTCCAAAAAGTTTGGGAACCACTGGCTCAGTCTACTGTGTGTTGGCGATGAGCAAGTTGAACATTTAATTTTTTACTTTGTTTTTCTTTCACTTCTCTTACGATCAGAAACGTGACCTTTACTACGTGGACACCTCCTGCAACTTTGCATCTGACTTCAATGACAAGCTGAAGGTGCGAGAAGAGCATCCGTCTCCGAGGCACAACAGTCTCTTGGATGAAAGTTTCTTGGAGTGTCCGCGATGCAGAGCTGTGTACCCCACCAGCCAGCATCGGGAGCTCCTCGCGCACATAGACTTCTGCACCAGCTGAAGGAGAAATGCCATGATTACCGCTGTCTAAACAGAAACTGTATCGTTATGTGGAAGGGTCAAGTGAGGTTTTGACTCTGTTACACTCCTTATTCTGTTTTTTTTTTTTTTTTCATCTGTAAAAATTAATCTCAATTTATATTATGTACAATTTTATTTTTTTATTCATTATGCCTGTATGAACAGAAGTCTTACAAAGAGGTAATTAGTTCATGCAGTTTTAAAACGTCCGTTACTGGGCTTGCATTCCTTAGATGTGCCGGAAGCAATGATATTCCTAGTTACTGTATAAGCATTATAATGGATTCTATGACATAACAGGTATATGGACAAAACTACTGACCAGTCATGGTGATCTTTTCTCCTGGGGTTAATCAAACTGACACAGTCCTTTTACAAGATTAGGTTCTGATTCACGTTATGCACTTTCTCACTTGCCTGAAGAACATCGACCTCAAAATATCAGCTTCTAAGAACTAATGTCGCCTGTCGTGCACTGATTTCAGCCTGGCTGCCCTCCTAAATATTATGACTCCTGTTTTTTTATATATAGAACAACTTGAACGCTTTTAGCTAAACTGTTAAAACGATGAACAAATGTTCTGCTTAAATTATAACATTGCACTTTTTTATTTGCTGCATTTGTTTAAAGTACTCTGCTTATGGCCTCTATGGATTTTTTTTTTTTTCAAGCTAAATTTTTGACTCAGGGCCAGTAATATATTTAGAATTAAATATTTGTATATTGTTGGTATGAAAAATGGGAATTTAATAAAGGTTTTTGTTTTTGCGAAGAACAAAGCCTGTGTATGTTGAATATTTTTAAAAATCTGTTTATTATTACAGTGTAATTAGGAAGAAGACAGCGCCAATCAAAGACTTAAAAGTAATGCGGCACACTTTGGCTCTAAATGCTATTGTGTTAATGTATTAAATTAGAGCTAGACCAGGCGGTAGTTTGGCATCTGCTTAAGGTGGCAGTGTAATCAGAGGGGGGCGATTCAGACCCGGACGCTAAGCCGCGATCACTCGCATCCAAAAGGGGCCGGGTATGCAAATTCCACAATCGCACTGTCTGGTGTATGGATGCCCTCTATGTCTTAGAGAGCGACGGTAGAGTGAGCGCCCACACCGGTATAAAGCCGCCCACTTTTCTTTCTTAGCACACGTCATCTCCAGGAAGTGTATGATTAATCAGAACCATCGGAGCTGCACGCAGCCCTTGAGGTAGACTCTACCCCACCGCAAGCACTGCGATCACTGCAGGCTGAAATACGACCAAGTGACGTGTACAATGACACTTCCATACTAATTATGCACACCCTTAAAACTCCGTTTTGACGGCCAGGCACGTCTGCGTTTGCAGCACCTTCCCCTGTTACCACCCACAAACGGAACTATCTGTCACTCAAAGTAGCGCTCAGTCTTTGTGCTACGAGCGCACGAATTCCTGAGCACAGTGAGTGACTCGCGCATATTGACGCATGCTCAGACGGGCGACTATCGGCCATAGCATGGTTCGCGGTTTAGTGTCCGGGTCTGAATCACGCCCATAGTCCCTAGCTATTTTTCTTTTCTCTTTTTTTTTTCCTCTTAAACCAATGGTACTCTTTGTGATCAGAGCTGTTGGAGGAGTCTCCTGCTTCCCTGAGCTATAGATTTTGGTACTTCTGGAACGGCTTTTAGATTTGGGCATTTTGCAAACCTCATGGCGTACCGCTGTTGATTAGTGGTCTTACCAGTCTTCCTAAAGTGGGCCCCACTCTTCCCCCAATAGCTGCACTAACTATTCCACTTCATCAGGACAATTAATTAATGGCAGCTTGGTAGCTTACCTACCTAGGCTGTCTCTTAGCTTCCCTGCCCCACCAACAGGCCTGGAGGATGAGAAGCCCGCACATCCTGTGCCCTGCCAAATAATACACTGACACATCTCTTCTGCTAATATGCACATTTACCTGATCTCTCCTAGCAGCACTGTTTGCCAGCATTGCCACCTGGTGACTGCATCAATACTTACTACCACCTATATCTTTTAAAAGAACTAGAACATTTTTCTGTACTTGTGGGACCACTGATTCAGTGTTAATGTCTCGTAACAACTCAAAAGCATTGCATTGTTCTGAGCAATTACTTATTATGCTGTCCACATGAGCTAACTTTTAGATCTCCCACCTGGTTCTTAATAGTACAGACAAGACTTCTTGCTACAGTCATCTCATGGTGCGTAAATCTCCAGAGAGGGAAAAGTGGTGGCGTTCCCACCTCACACACCTTTGCCCTTCCTGATGCAGACATCGATTCACCTACAATACCTTCTACAAAGGCAAACCTCACAGAAATAAGTAACGTCATTATTGAACTGAGAAATTAGTTCTGATTAGATCTGCAGAAAGCTATTACCAACTTCAAAAATGAAATGACTGCCCTTTTTCTCAAAGAATTTAAACTGCGGAAACTTAAATGGACTCTAGCATTAAGTTCTAGAGTGAAACGATGAGCCTAGATTGCCTTTTAAAGAAAACTCATTTTTGTGTATCAGAAACTAGCTGAAGAACCCGGCGTTGCCCGGGTTTAAATCTTCAAGTTATTAAGTTGGGCATCCCAGACCAATTGCCACCCCTCTGTGACGTTTTCATCCAAATCCATCCAGTGGAAGGCCCACAACAGGCTCCCCAGGTTAAAGTTCTACCAAGCATACACCAACAGAAGGTCAGGACCCCAACCCCCCTAAAACCTGGCCAGGATACAACTAGACCACCTCGCATTGGTTTCATCCCAATCGCTGCAGGGGTGACCGAATGCATAACCGGACAGACAAACAGACCAATTTAATTGTATATATAAGATGTTCTGGAATGAGTGGTCCCAGGCAGCCTAGAACAATACCTAATCCATTAATTCCAATCTTTGTTAATGCGCCTCAATAGTCAACACTTGCATATAGAGAGCATTCACAGGTCTCTTTTACCCAAAGACTCAAAACCATAACGCAGCATAATCCTGAAATTGCTATCTTTAAAAACTTAAGGAATCTATTCTGGTAGCAGGTAGTAACTGTTGATATGTGTGTACTATTTGTGGTGGTATACAGGTTATGAATAGTAGATACCAGCGGAATCCAGATACAGCAGACAGTAAAATTACTTAACCAGTGGTTTGGTTTATTTAAGTGTAGTAGAGGTGTTTTGTACACCCCTACTAAGTTATACACACAGTGGATCTGGATGGAGCGAACATACAGAGGACCCAGCCGGTTATATATCAGGGTAGGGGTGGAGCAATGTTGAGGCAATTTTCCTTCAGAACTCTCAACAAACTGGGTTCCCTATGGTTCTTGTGGTTTGGTTGGATTAATGCTGTAAAAATGGACATTTTCACAAAGCTATCGCATCTGTTTTTACACAATACCTGTGTCTGCCTCTTTCCTTAGTCCGTTAAAACATCTAACCGATTAATCTGGAACGGTAAGCAAGCTAGGGATAATTATTGCTGCCCTGTGAAACCCACCAGCTCGGGAGATCTGGGCTTACCCATCTTTACAATATATAATTATTCCACTAAACTAAGCCACAATATTGGTGTAAACAAGTGAGTTGATATAGAGAATGCCAAAAATTGTCTCACTCAATTCGCTACCATGGCTTCACAGAAATCACAGACCAGCCTCAGTTTATGCCATTCCTCATATATGTTACACATTAGATATAGGTTAAAAGGCACAATCTTTCCAACTATCCCATTCCCCCCCTAAGCTTGATCTGCAGACACCCTTACTTCCCTATGGGAAACATTGAAAAATATGCTCTACCATGGACTTGGGCAAGTGTCATATGAGCCTATGCCCTGAGATCCTTCCATCAGGGAGGTAAAGAACTCCCAATTGTATTTACCTACCACCAAGAGATTGCTCTATGTAGGGTTCTTGATTGCACAAGGGAAGGGGGAAGGAGAAAAAAACTGGATGGATATTGAGAACTTATCTTCCTCTGTGCCATTGCAATTCCTTCCCTGGGACCAGAGAATCCAATCTGTGAACCACCTTGACCATAGGTCCTACACTGGTGATGTGGAGAAAATTAAGGTCCAAGGGATGTGTCTCTTCAATTTCCTCATCACTGCCCCCCTTCCTACATAATACCTTATTTCAACTGGTAGCTCAGTGGGAGGAGTTTTGTTTATGGATTGATGCAGGGCTGTCAAGAGCAGGTCTCCTTCTAACTAACAGTTCACTCAAATATTTTCAGGTCCTTCAGAATGAATTTTATTTGGGACAGATATTTAGTGCCTAAGGGGGACGAAGTAGTGTCTCAAAGTTATACAGCGCGTGTAATGCCTGCTCATGAGGTCCTTGAAACACACAATCCCTAGTATTAACAAGATGGTATAGATGTTCAGACACAAATCCATAAGTACTCAACTTCTAAGTCTTCTGCTGGAGATGTGGAGTAGCAAAAAGCTAAATTTTCCATATCTGGTGGGATTGTCCTCTTATAGTGACTTCCTGGAACAAGGTCATTGGTTTAGCCAAAGACTCAGTGAGTCCTTCTGTACTCTTATATTTCAGTGTCCTTATATAAAAAGTATTTGTTAAAACATATCCATGTTGGTACTGGTGATGCTACTGCTTGTATCGGCTATCAACAGATACATTTTTTGTTTTTCACAGAATGTATTACTCTCCACTTAGTCACTTTAATATGGGGATTTGGGTTGATTTGAACTGTTGTAGATGTGGGTTGTCAGAAGCAGCGTTCTAACATCTCATTTGGGATTGTCGGGATGTGTCCTTACTACTCCTATCTACATTGCCTCCTCTTGATCCATTCACATACAGTACTGTGCAAAAATTTTAGGCAGGTGTGGAAAAAATGCTGCAAATGAAGTGCTTTCAAAAATAGAAGTGTTGTTAATTGATAAAAATAAACTATTAAGATGCAAAGTGAATGAACAGAAGAGAAATCTAAATCCAATCAATAT
Organism: Taudactylus pleione; assembly: GCA_031769625.1. Lineage (NCBI taxonomy): Eukaryota > Metazoa > Chordata > Amphibia > Anura > Myobatrachidae > Taudactylus > Taudactylus pleione. The sequence continues at coordinate 13,121,084 of JAUIMM010000197.1, read as the reverse complement.
TTGGCGTGACCACCCCTTTTCTTCAATACAGCATCAATTCTAGGTACACTTGCACACAGTTTTTGAATGAACTTGGCAGGGAAGTTGTTCCAAACATCTTGGAGAACTAACCACAGATCTTCTGTGGATGTAGGCTTGCTCAAATCCTTCTGTCTCTTCATGTAATCCCAGACAGACTCGATGTTGAGATCAGGACTTTGTGGGGACCATATCATCACTTCCAGGACTCCTTGTTGTTCTTTACGCTGAAGACCGTTCTTAATGACATTGGCTGTATGTTTGGGGCCGTTGTTCTGCTGCTGAATAAATTTGGAGCCAGTCAGACGCCTCCCTGATGGTATTGCATGATGGATAAGTACCTGCCTGTATTTCTCGGCATTGAGGACACCATTAATCCTGACCAAATCCAACACTCCACTTGCTGAAATGCAGCCCCAAACTTGCAAGGAACCTCCACCCTGCTTCACTGTTGCCTGCAGCACTCCTTAATGTACCGGTCTCCAGCCCTTCGGTGAACAAACTGCCTTCTGTTACAGCCAAATATTTCACATTTTGACTCCTCCAGAGCACCTGCTGCAATTTTTCTCCACCCCAGGTTCTATGTTTTTGTGCATAGTTGAGTCACTCTACCTTGTTTCCACATCGAAGGTATAACACTTTGGCAGCAATTCTTCCTTGAAGACCACTTCTGGCTAGACTTCTTGGAACAGTAGAAGTGTGTACCTGGGTCCCACTTGTTTCTGCCAGTTCTGAGATGATGGCACTGCTGGACATCTTCCGATTTCGAAGGGAAGTAAGCATGATGTGTCTTTCATCTGATGCGCTAAGTTTCCTTGGGAGACCACTGCGTCTACGGTCAACGTTGCCAGTTTCTTTGTGCTTCAAAAGACCTTGAACAGCACATCTTGATACCCCAGTCTGTTTTTGAAATCTTTGCCTGGAAGAGACCTTGCTGATGCAGTAAATTCTACCTTGTGTCTTGTTGGTGTGCTCAGTCTTGCCATGGTGTGTGACCTGTGATATGAAACTGTCTTCCACAACCTCACCTTTTTGTAGCAGAGTTTGGCTGTTCCTCACCCACTTTTAAGCCGCCTCCTGTTTCTGTTTCAGTTAATGACTGTTTCAACCTACATATGAAAATAATGATCATTATCACCTGTTTGGAATGATTTGGTTAATCGTACACCTGACCATATTCCTGCAAAATCCCTGACCTTGTGTAAGTGTACCTAGAATAATTGATGCTGTTTTGAAGGCAAGGGGTGATCACACCAAATATTGATTTGATTTAGATTTCTCTTCTGTTCATTCACTTTTCATTTTGTTAATTGATAAAAATAAACTATTAGCACTTCTATTTTTGAAAGCATTCTTACTTTCCAGCACTTTTTCCACACCTGCCTAAAACTTTTGCACAGTACTGTATATCATTGGTTTCTCTATCGAAGAACCATTAAATGTTCTAACATAAGTTCCTGCCCTTAGCTAAAGTTATTATAGCGTGGAAGTGGTTGGTGGTTAATCCATCTGATTTCCAATATTTGGATATCACTGGTTAATGATACTGTCAATCAAGAGCGATACCTGTATATGGCTAGAGGGGCTTAACTGGTTGGAGAAGTGGAGTTCTTCCATCACTCTGAGCAGTGTATTTTTTTGTTTTTGTTTTGGGGGTGGAGAAGGGGCTGTAAGCGCACTATTGCTGTTTTTGTTTTTTTGTTTTTTATCCTATGTGTTTTGCTTCATTTGTTCTACATATTTTCAATGTGATTTCTATGTATTGTACACTTTTTGTCTGTTTGAGTATCCATTACGTTGTATGGTCTTGATGTTGGCAGGTGAGGAGCTTACATCCTGTTATGTATATGTTGACGTATAGGGCCTGATTCTGAGTTGGGAGTTGAGCAAACAAATGCAAGTAACTTTGCAGGTATTTAAAAAAAACAAAAACATGTGGCTCTGTAGGTGGTGCAGATGTAAAATGTGCAGAGAGATTTAGGAGGGGAATTAAATTAGACGTGGTAAGACAAACTTTTCGTGCATTAACTTATCAAACCTATCGCCCATTAATTTTAATGCCTGTATGCTTTCTGCCATTTTTAGCACAATTCAATTCGAAAAGTCGCCTTCTGACATTCGCACAATAATTCTTGCAGGCTTGTCATTTTAGGCCACTTTAAAAAAAAAAAAAAAACACCTTCAAAATTCATCTCTCAACAACCACCTGCACTCTTAAAAACACCTGTCCCATTCATACAGCACCCCCCATATACCTGACCCACAACAATTAACCCATTTTCCTGCAAATTTTTATCCCAGAAATTACATAATTATTGGCTAAATTAAGCTAATTAAATAAAATATTTTTGCCTAGTTAGTTATTAAGGAAGATGTCCCAATGGCTCTGAATCAAGCCCTGACATTTATACCTTAAAACAGGGATTTTCCCCAACTTTTCACCTGCACAGGAGGTTGTGAAAAAATTTTTGCATTAGAATATCACACATTAACTTGCAGTCTAATTGAATATCACACATTAACTTGCAGTCTAATTGAATAGGGTGATAAAAGTTTTTTCAACCAAAATTCACTTTTACGCGTGAAAGCGGGTTATCGCGGCTATTACAGTCCCCCCTTAGATGGGTATGCAGTCGGGAAGCCAGGGGACCTAATCCCGACAGCCGGCTTCCCAACTGCTTTATCCCGGCGAGGGTTAAATGACCGGCATCTAAATCTAGACGCCTGTCATTTTACCGACGCCGGGAGATCGGCGCCAGGGATCCCGATTGAAGGGATGCCGGGCGCGGACAGGAGGGTTAGGTTTAGGGCTCCCGAGGGAGACTTAGGGTTAGGCACCCCCTCAGGAGGTTAGGGTTAGGCTAGGGGGAGGGAGGGTTATGGTTAGGCACCCCTGGGTGGACTTTGGTTTAGGCGGCGAGGGAGGGGGTGGTTAGGTTTAGGCACTTAGAGGGGGGATTAGGGTTAGTAACTGGGGGGGAAGGTTAGGGTTAGGGGGTTAGAAATAGGTTAGTGAATACTTACCTTCGACGATCGGGATTTCCTCCTCTGCCGGGATGCCGCTGTCGGGATTCCAACCGCCGGGCAGGGGTCCGGCGGTAAATCATACCGATTCCCTTAGATGTGGGAGGGGCGCATCCGAACTCAAATCTAAAGTGCACTGTAAACAAAAAGCTGCCCAGTATTTGTGGGCTACATGCAAAAGCAGCCAGTATTTATCCTGCCTGAATAATAATAAATGTATTTGCACCTATTGATAGTTACTATAGTACCAGAAGTCATATTTATATCGTGCTTTTTCTGTTTTTAAGGGAAACTGTATATTTTTGTTGTAGTGCCTTCTCATCAAGGATTGACCATAACTAAAAAAGTAATTTCATAAGAAAATAATAATAAAAAACTAGTTTTCATTCTGCAGTTACCAGGTGCAGGCTAAGCATTAGTACGGGAAATACAATGCCACTTTAATCTTAGCTTGTGGGGAATTGAACAAGCAAATTAATGGAAAGTTTACACTCTGCAAATATTGCGTAAGACAATGAAACGTCCCTATTATTTGGTCGTAGAAAAGAGTGTATCATAAAAACACAACACCTTCATCTTTGCTTTAGATGGGTGGATATTTACAAGAATGCTGTGCAACTTCCTTGTTTGAAATGACATAGCAATCGTCTGGTCACCCTGCAGCATGCAGACCTGCACTGCATCTGACCTGGGCTGCTGTCACAGATTTGGGCTGCAATCCTGCTGCCAGCCCCCCCTTATGACATCTGCTTGACGTAAGAGTCCTCCTCTTTTTAAATGCCCCATCTTTGGACTGTGGCAGGGCACGGCTGGGCACACCATGCTTTGTTTTTGATTTTGGAATGCTGCTGGCGTTTGCAGAAAAAGAATAATGGGGCACGTGTCTCTCGTGTTTCGGTCTGAACAACAAGGAAACCAAACGCATTTTGGATTTTACTCCGAATTTAACAAGACAGTCGCTGTGACCGTGGTGGAGACGGTGTCCCTGTGCTTGGTGTTTGCGTTTTCGTGCCTGGCGAACATTTGTGCCATACTCTTGCTCGTCAGGAAGAAGAGGCTGGTGACATCCAACTGCTTCGTATTAAACCTGTTTTGTTCAGATCTACTCTTCGTCAGCATGATCCCTTTCATCGTGGTCATCCGCTGGTCAGAAGCCTGGGTCTTGGGCGATGTCTTGTGCCACTTGCTGTTCTATGTTATGTGCCTTAGTGGTTGTGTCATTCTGATCTCCCTGTCTGCAGTCAGCCTGGAAAGGATGATCTGTATCATGAAGGTGACGCAGACAACCACCTGTGATGTGAAGGTGGTAGTGGTGGGGCTTCTAGTCATCTGGGGCTTCTCGGCCATAACCGCATTACCTTTATGCTTGTTCTTCACAGTGGTGAAAGAGAGGGTGAATGGTGAGGTAAGTCACGGCTTGCTTACATAATCTATTCTTTATGAATATGTGAAATGCCATTTTTGCGATGGGGAGTCCCTTGGCGTATCTTCCAACATGACCTATTGCTGTGTAAAGGTTTGTTGCATTTATTTCCCAACTGAATTGTGTAACCCGTTGACTTCAAATGTAAATTTAATAACTCATTGCTTTTAAATGTGAGATTAACAACCGGCACTTTTTTTTTTAAACTAATTTTGTTTAGGTTACTTATTTTCTTTATTTTTACCCCATATGTGGTCTCTTGCCCAGTTGTCACTTCCTATTGGCAGGAAGTAGCCAAGATACTGACAAAGATTTCTGGGATCCTCATGCATCCAGATTTTGATTTGTTCCTCTAAGTGTCTTGTTTCCAAATGCATTCATCATTGTTTCCCGAGATTTATTGACTTTCAGATCTGCCTTTGCTGGGAGAAATCATCGTTCCTATACTCTCCTAAAATCTAATATAGAATGTTTTATAGTATATGCCAGAGGTTCTCAAACTCTGTCCTCAGGACCCCAAACAGTGCATGTTTTGCAGGTCTCCTCACATAATTACTAATTAAATAGTTAGCTGCACCTGTGGATTTTTTAAAATGTGTCAGTGAGTAATGAATACACCTGTGCACCTTCTGGGTGATCTGCAAAAAGTGAACTGTGTGGGGTCCTGAGGGCCGAGTTTGAGAACCACTGGTATATGCTATTGATTGTCGAACTACAAGTTGTGTTGCTCACTTTCTCAGGTATTCTTAAGATTGGGAGTAATTTCCAAAGTTGTTTTCTCAGTGTATGCTTGTACTTAATATACTTTAATAATAATCATCATTTGGATGCATAAATTGATTAAAAAAAAACTATTGAACCTAAAGAATAATTACTTTTTTCTGGTGTCACATTACATGTAAGAGGCAGCAGATCTATTGCATTTGTGCTTCTGTTGAAATATGGAGTGTGCTACCTCCAGGAATGCCCCTAAGTTGAAGCATTCTACCAGGGCCGGCTCCAGGCACGCTCAGTGTGTGCGGCCGCACAAGGGCGCCGGGGGCCGGCTGTAGAAGATCCCCACCCTACACCCACTTGTTACCGTAATTATTTTATTTCAAGCTCAGGGGCAGGGCACAGTGAGGGGAGGGGGTAGCAAGGGGTGGCGCTGGGTGCCAAGACACCTAGCACCAGCCCTGCATTCTACCTAACCAAGATGGCTGCCGTATGGTCTGTGCGACGCCCACTTATCACCGTGTATGACCACCATAGTGGGACACAGGCGTGTTCTACTTAGCTCCAGAGACCTTGCTACATTATTCTGCATATTGGCCTGTATATACTGCAAATCCTGCTAGGAACATACATCACCGGCTGATGCTCTGTGTGTTCCGAACCATCCAGATTAACAAGTATGTAACTGTGAGTACGGCTGTACCAGTTACTACTATTCCACTTATTAACTGACACCTGGTTGAGCACCTGGACTGTGTATCTGTAATTCTGCTGGTGTTGCTATTTAACTCTGCATAACACCGCCAAATAGCACTCGCATATCTCATCAGTTTCAAGGTCCATTATGCCGAATGTCACACACAAAATGTTTTACATAAATAAAGTATTTAAATAGATAATGAATCGGAACATTCCTGTTTCATTAGGATTTGAAAATGTTCCCAAAATTGTTGATGAGCTGTGGAAATAAGCTGCTTCCACATCACCGAAGCAGCATCCGCCCTGGGAGTAAGATCTCCAAGTTATTGCAGCAGCAGAGTTTTTAGAGTAGTATAATCCCAATTTTTCAGTCCGCAGTATTCAGTTCTTTCTGTATACCGTGTCTTCTCCTTACCCTTCACTAAATTCAATGAACAGCACAGGGGTTATGTACAAAGATTTGTAGTTGAAATGACTTGGGTACAGGATGCCGACGGCCAGAATACCGACAGATTTTTGTAAGTATTATAACCTTAACCCACCCCCAAGTGCCTAACCCTAAGAGCCGTATTCAATTAGAGTGGACCCGCGATACTTTTCCGCCTCCCAGACTTTTCGCCTACATCGCGTGTTTTGTAGGCGTAAAAGTATCGCGCGCGTGCCCGCTTTACCCCGTATTCAATTTGAAATTACGCGAAAACGGGACCCAGTGAAACTTGAACAGGTGGAAAGTACTGTCAGATTTGGGGAAATCAGCCTGACACCCCCCAAAAGATGCTCTGACATGGGGGTTAGCTATGGTACCCCCCGATTTGGCTTGTTGAAGGTATTTGGTGTTTTTAAACGGGCTCAATAGCTGCTAAATAGCATTTTTGTATAAGTGGTGAAGAATAGTATTCAGGAGGTTTTTTTGCATAAAATAACTTATCCCAGCAAATTTGGGGTACTTGAAAATGGGGGCCAGCATATTTTAAAGTTGCTAAAGTGAAGTTGAAAAAATCATGTAAAATCCACCTTCCACAAGCTCCTGCAATGAAAAAAAAACACTTGGGGCATACTTGGGGACCCCCCAGAGTCAAGTTTGCTAGTTTTTATCTTTGTCCCCCAACATTTTTTTTTACGCCCCCAAATTCAAAGTAATTTTTTGGGGTGTTAAGTGTTTTAAAAAAAATTTGACCGTTTATCTTTGGGGGATTGTCTGAAGGCTGTAGGGGGTTCCCACAACGTTGCACCCCAAAACCCCAATTCTGCACTTTTTTCCGCCTCCTATTCATAGGCGAAACTTTTTCGCCTATTACATTGCATTGACTTTCCGCCTAGGTGGAAAATCTTCCAAATTGAATACGGAGTAAAGACAAAACAGGCAAAAATGATGTCATCGGCGAAAAGTTTCCGCCAAAAGCACGCGAAAACTGACTTTCGCTTCAAATTGAATACGTACCTAAGTCTTCCACAGACCCTAATACTTACCTCCACAATCTGTCGGGCTTCTGACTGTCGGGATGCCAACTACATCTATCCCATTGCACATGTATCTAAAAGGAAAAAAAATGTGCAGACCAGTTAAACAAAATGGAAAGATTAGGAACTATGGCCCTCATTCAGAGCCGTACGCTCTGAGCAGAGCGCACGCTCTGAATGAGGGCCGCCCTCCATAATTCTGGAGCGTCCTCCTGGACGCTCGTATAGCTGTGGGTCACCACCCACAGCCTATACGAGCGTGCAGTTTGATGGCCGCGATGGTCGTTGAGGTTTTCAACCACAAGGCCCGGAGTGATTTTGGCTCTATCAGAGCCAAAATCACTCCCACTGACATCACTAGTGATGTCAGTGGGTCTGCTTCTGACGGTAGGCGTTCCCTTGGGAACGCCCCCGTCAGGGAGGCACGCCCACCAAAGGGGGCGTGCTGTCAATCAACATCGACAGCACGCCCCCTTTGATCAGACACAACGAGCGAAGGACTTTCCTGCACTTTCCCGCACGACGGCGGAGCTCCCGCCGTCGTGCGCATGCGCAGTGCTCAACATCTAACCCACTTGCGAGCGGACAGCCGCTTGCGAGTGGGTCTGAATCAGGCCCTATGATTCTTACAGCGTCGTATTACCTATGTATTTCTATATGCACAATATGGTGGAGGTTTGGATATTTGCAGTATTTCCTTAATGGAAGTGCATACACGCAATGACTACATTCAGTCAGTGAGAAACGCCTGTCCCTGCACATACACAATTCCGATACTGGGACACATGGATATAATAGCACTTCTGCTTTATGTCGCGTATCCACTAGCCGATAAAATACACGATAATGATATCGTTATCGTTCATTATATCGGCCAGTGGATGTGTCGTCCACTACCAGAAATGCGCGCTCCCGCTGGTCGTTGACGTCGCTCATCGTCCGTACTTGCACCGCAACCTGATGATATTGTCACGGATATGAGGGAGGGTGACGTCACTGAATGATATCGTGATTGATATCATTCAGTGTGAGTGCTCAATGTTGTTAATGATATTGAGCACATCACTGCCGGGGCCACTCTACACGATATCACTCATAGAGCGAATCATGTAGTGGATATGCGCCTATAGGGGCCCATTTATCACCGAATTTTATCATATGCAACAAGTGATAAAACTCCACTTCTCCACTGTTTGCACTGCTTGACACCTCAACCCCAGAGACGTATAAGGTAGACAGAATAAATTAATACATGGGGGGAAAAAAAAGCAGGCGCGCCAATAGCTGTGCCGGGCCTGGGTAAAAGGGGGTATGGCCTAATCACAGGAGGCATGGTCATGCCCCCTTAGGTAAAAAAGAAAATAAAGGTAGAATTTTTGTATGCGCTCTGGGGAGGTGGGTGCTGTGAGCCCCCTCAGCCCAACGCATAGCAAGTGGGGGGCGTGATCAGTGTGATCGCTCCCCCCACAGGCATAGGAGACTGCTGCGTGAGCAGTCTCCCACTAGTGCTGGGCTGCTGTGATGTAAGAGGGAGGGGGGCGGGGCCGAGTCGCTCCAGCAAGTACCCGCTACCCCCCCTCTTGGCGCCCCTGAAAAAAAGTAGGGAGGGCCCTGCTCATGAGAGAGGTTATATTCTAACTGGAAGAGGGCACAGCTGTAGCAAGATGAGCGAGTGGAGATCAGTGGATATTGGGACAGTTGTGAGGGGGTATTGGTGTAAGTAGTATAGGTGGGAATACTGTAAGGTAAGCTTCTAATAAAGAGAGAGGTTTCTACAATATACAATAAAAGCTGCTTTAGTTAAAAAGAAAAAAGTAAAAGATGTTGAAGATGACCCAGGAAAATGATTAAACCTCATAAAAGATATATCTTACATTTTGAATGTGACAAGCTATATCCTGTCTCCTTTTGTGTTTGTGCATATATATATTATATATAATATATATATATATATATATATATATATATATATATGCGCTACTCCTAACAATTACAATCTGATCTAATATTTTCAGAAACATAACCGCACATAAGATATGTGAAGCCTGATTGTGTCGGAGAGAACATTTTGCCTATGAACATCAGATTTCCTGTCAGTTTAACCCTAATATCTGATTGTGTAAATCTCCAGTGACCAGAAGTGATAGCTGAGGATAATTAAAATGCTTTCAGGTTTCACTTGTTCCATACTGAGAAAGCAGAGCTCATCTTGTGACCACAGCCTATATACAGGGGTGTAACTAGGTATTTGAAGGCCCCATAGCAAAAGTTTGTATGGGCCCCTATGTAGCACCCAGTGGTGATAAATGTATATAACACATGTAACTTTGACAAGGAAGATGGCCCCCCCTCAAGTCTGGGTCCCCAGAGTAGCTGCACCCCTTGCACCTACGGTAGTTATTCCCATGCCTATATATGAGTGCATCTGTCAGCCGCCAGCGCCAATGGCCACATGGGATCTGAGAAATCAGACTCATCACAGAATAACTGGGGGGTCTATTTACTAAGCAGTGTTAAGAGACAGAGTGAAAAGTGATAACATAGCCTGTGAGATGACGACAGTTAGGAGCGGATTGGCTGGTACCTTATCACTTTTCACTCTGTCTGCTAACACATCTCATGCGATTTGTTTTGGTCAGGCTGATAGCTGGTTGCACAAATTAGGAACTGGCCTAAGTGTATAGAAACACACCGCAAAGAGTCTTTTGGCACCTGAATGGCTGATAACGGATAACACTTACAATAAGGTAGATTACCAGGATATCTACATCTTTGCTGCCCATCATTCTCTATTGCATGTTTAGGGAGCCTGCTGATACATCTACACCACAATAGCTGACCTAAAAACTAATCTGTACATCTCTAAAGGAGTGTGAGATATGGTACTGGCTTCAGATGGATCTTGGATTTGGTAGGTGCCATTTTTAGTCCATCTGGTGCTTGGAGCCATTAGTGAGATGTGTCCACGCAGTGCTTGTAGTGATAAGCAGGCCACTACAGGGAACACAGCACAGAGAAATATATAACATACATTATGTACCTGTAATGATGTTTTCCATCTCCAAGTAGGGTGTGGTATAGAAGATTGACAGTGTCTACATAGACACTCAGTAGATCAACAACAGATGGTAGACAGACAATAGGTTGACAGGGACAAAAGGTCAACCGGTACAAATGGTCAACACACATATGGTCGACAGTGCAAGTGGTCGTCAGGTACATTGCTTGATTTGAACATATGGTCGATACAAAAAAATGGTAGACATGTTTTTTTTTTGTTTGTTTTTTTTCTTTAAGCCTAATCTTCACCCTAACCCTTCCCCAAGTGCCTTAGCCTAACCCTAACCGTCTACTTCCGCAGCCTAACCGTCACCCTAACCTTAAAAATGTTGAAAAAGCATGTCAACCATTTGTCAGTTGACCTTGTGTTCTTGTCGACCATATGGTGTCAACCCACTGAGTGTCTATCTAGACCAGTGTTGGCTAACCTTGACACTCCAGCTGTTATGGAACTACATAACCCAGCATGCACTGCTACAGTTTTGCTATTAGGGCATGCTAAAACTGTGGCAGGGCATGCTGGGATATATAGTTCCACAACAGCTGGAGTGTCAAGGTTAGCCAACACTGATCTAGACACTGTGGAGCTTAATCCAAGTACTCTCCAAGTAGTATATTTAGGGCTAGCCTAAAATGTTGTTTATTTCTCTGGAATCTATTGAAATAATAATGTTTTACCATGTTTGACTCCTATAAAACAAGCTACATGTGCCCAAAAGTGACAAGTGGAACCCATGGCAAACTCTGCTGTGCAATAGTGTGTACCATCACATTTCTGCTCACTAGGAGGCAGATGATTATACTTGTACTGTGGTTCTCATTTTTTTCACCCTGCGTACCCCCAGCCAGGGGCGCTGAGAGGGGAGCAGGGAGCTGGGACTATTTACCTGGGCCTGTTGAAGGTGCCTGGCGAGGGCCTGGTTCTTGCAGCCTGCCCCCGTCCCAGCCGTCACCGTCAAGGTCGGGCAGCAGGGAGAGAGGCTGCTGCAGTAGCAGTCAGACCTCCCTCCCTGCGTTATATGTGGGAGGGGGGAGCGATTGCGCTCTCACTCCCTGACACCTGCGCCCCCTATGCGGTGCATGTGGCTGAGAACATAGTCATTTTTTTTTTGTTTCGGAAGGAGGTGGTCTGGCCACACCTCCCTGGTTGGCCACGCCCCCTCCTGTACCTGGGCCCGGCAAAGCTGTCGGTAGCCCTGCCCCCAACTGCCCATTTCTGTTATATTTACAATGCAAAATGTGGCAGTATATTTACTGTGCCAGAAATTATCAGGATTCCGCTAAATCCAGATAATCTCCTTTATGCAGGAAAATTAAGTGATCTTTGAGATTTATCAAAGCTTGGAGAGAGAGAAAGTGGAGAGAGATAAACTACCCAACCTATCATCTTTTTCCTATCATTTTTCAAACAGCCTGTAAAATGACAGGAGCTGGTTGGTTGGTACTTTATCTCACCCCATGGCTTTCATAAAGCTCCCCCTAGGTGTCTATGGCTTACAATGTTATTGTCTCTGTATGTTTGTATTCTTTTTCATTTGTTTTGAGGAAGTACCCAAAAGGATAGGAATGATTTTGGGCCCTTAAACTATTGGATTTATTCCTGCACTTACCAAAGAGATTTGGATCAATGTTTGCATATGGGGTAACATTTATTCACTGATTAAGTAAGGTGTGCTTTTTAATTAGCTCCTCAACAATTTTCGTTGCTTTTTAGATGTAACTTTGCCTGCATTTTATTATTTTGTTTTTAACTGCTGTGACTCCTTGGCAGTCAGCTGGTGCTACCATTCAGCTAGCATAGGCCACTGCCCAGGGTGCCAGGGGTTAGGGGGCACTTAAATCCCTGAATAGGTGACCTAAGGTCACTCATCCTAGGATTTGCACAGTCGGCTGCCGACATGCAGGAGAAACAGTCAGCTGCTGCTCCTCCATGTCAGTTTTATGCTGGAAGTGTGGTGCCTGGTTATAAATGTAAAACCAAGGCCACACTACCAATCTGAGAATGTCGCCCCCTGCATGCAAAGGTAAGAAGCAGCAGAGTTGGGGTTGCCATGTTTGAATGGGTCTGGACGTGACTGCAGATGTAATGCAAATTGATATACTGTAGTTACTTTGGGCTATATTTGACATAGATCAGAGGTTCCCAGATCAGAGTCTGTCTTCCCCACCCCGCTCCCCTCCGCCAGCTACCTGACCGCCTGGACCCTGACAGGCTGTAGCCACGGACCCTGACCTCCCGCCTGGCTTGCTGAAGATTTTTTTTTATCTTCTATTGTTTTTTTTTTTTTTACTTTACTGTGTTCTGCCAGGAGAACAGAGTGTCAGAGCAGTAGCCGGAGCCGGAGGAGGGACCAGGGAGTGATGGAGGGAGCCGGAGGAGGGACCAGGGAGTGATGGAGGGAGCCGGAGGAGGACCTGCCCTGCTGAAAGCAGGTAAGTGTAACCCCACTATTAGCCACCTGACAGTGGCGTATAGTAACACCATCAAATTCCGAAAATACATAATTTTCGGAATTTGATGAATAGCCTATTTTCGACATCCCCATACTAATGTACTATTGTATGGGGAGTGTGGAAATTAACACAGGCGGATTTAACCAGGAGATATCAGTGATATCTCCTGTGTTAAGTGTGTTAGTGAATACTAAAATAACGGTAATTAAGGAAATGTCATTTAAAACCGTTATTTTAGTGTTGATGAATAGGCCCCTGAGGCACTAATTAAGTCACCTGTTGACAAGCATGGTTATCCTTAAAGCCTAGACCATTGGGAACCTCTGTCATAGGTTCTCAAACTCGGTCCTCAGGATCCCAAATAGTTAATGTTTTCCATGTCTCCTCACAGAATCACAAGAATAATTAGCTCCACCTGTGGATTCTTTAAAATGTGTCAGTGAGTAATGAATACACCTGTGCACCTGCTAGGTGACCTGGATAATATGAACTGTTCAGGGTCCTGAGGACCAAGTTTGAGAACCATTGACCTAGATATTTCCATTATCGAAAATCAATTATCGTCACAATTTAACAAGAAAATACTCCGCTACCAACGATACTGGCTCGTAGGTTCTCAAACTCTGTACTCAGGACCCCAAACAGTGCATGTTTCCCAAATGTCCTCATAGAATCGCAAGTGAAATAATAAGCTCCACCTGTGGATTTTTTAAAATGTGTAAGTTAGTAGTGAATACACCTGTGCCACTGGTGTAATCTAAAGGTGCATACACACGTAACAATTTTGTAACCAACGTCTGTCAGATTTTCCCTTGAAAAGTGAACGATTTTTTGAAGTGTAATGAACGATTTTTACAACAATGAACGAAAAATGTTCCTCCCCTTAATGAAAATCGTTATGTTGGACAGTCTGAAATGAACTACAAACGGGAGCGCGCTTGAACGATTTTCGTTTATTGTTATAACTCAGAAACGGAACAATTTTTTGAACAATAACGACGTTGTTATAGTTAAATAGTTAAAAAAATCGTTGTGTGTACTAGGGGTGAGCGGGTTCGGATTTCTGAAATCCGAGCCCCCCCGATCCGAGGCCGATCCGAGTCAGGCTCGACTTTTCCCGCCTGACTCGGATCTGAAATCGAGGCAAAACGTCATCATCCCGCCTTCCGGGTCTCGCGGGTTTTGGATCCTAAATAAGGTACCCGCGTCGGCGCCATTTTCTCACTCGGCTGTGGACAGTGAAGAGGGAGGGTGGGAGTTAGGGCTGGCTGGGCAGTGTAGTGTTGTGCTGTGCTGCGTGGTGCTGCTGTTGTCCATAGGGACTGTGTCCACTACTTCAAAGTCCATAGGGGCTAGCTGGACTGTGTTGTGCAGTCAGTTGTCCATAGGGGCTGTGTCCACTCCAAAGTCCTGTGCAGTGTCCCAGTCCTAAAGGGGTGCTGTAGTGTTGTCCAGGGGGTGCTCTGTCCGTCAGGGGTGCTCCCCCCAAGTGCTGAAAAAAAAAATAATATTTTGTCTGTGTTTGTGAATTGTGTGCACTGTGGCTGCACGTGATTCAACAAAGGAGCAGCGCCAAGCGTGTGCCTGTGTCCCATAAGTAAAAGGCCGGCTGGCTTGTCCGTTAAAGGGTGCTGTAACCCCCAAAGGGCACTCCAAACAAAATAAAAAAATATATTTTTTTGTGTTTGTGAATTGTGTGCGCAGTAGCCGCACGTGCATCAACAAAGTAGTGCCAAGCGTGCGCCTGTGGTCCCATAAATAAAGGGCCGGCTGGATTGACCGCTAAAGGGTGCTGTAACCCCCACAGTACACTCCAAACAAAATAAAAAAATATTTTCTGTGTTTGTGAATTGTGTGCGCAGTAGCCGCACGTGCATCAACAAAGGAGCAGCGCCAAGCGTGCGCCTGTGTCCCATAAGTAAAGAGCCGGTTAGCTCATTTCTTAAAGGGTGGTGTAACCCACAAAGTGCACTAGTCTCCAGCAAAAATTAAAAAAAAAAATTCTGTGTTTGTGTGCGCCTTAGTCGCACGTATATATCAAATCAATATAACATAAATGGAGGACCAAACTTTCTCCGATAAAAATAAAATAGGGAAAGATCAAGAACCACTTCCTCCTAGTGCTGAAGCTGTTGCCACTAGTCATGACATAGACGATAAAATGCCATCAACGTCGTCTGCCAAGGCCGATGCCCAATGTCATAGTAGAGGGCACATACAATCCCAAATGACAAAGTTCAGGAAAATGACCTTAAAAAAAACATTTAAATCTTCTGAAGAGAAACGTAAACTTGCCAATATGCCACTTACGACACGGAGTGGCAAGGAACGGCTAAGGTCTTTCAATATGTTCATGACTAGTGGTTCAGCTTCACATGACGACGGAAGCCCTCCTCCCGCTAAAAAAATCAAACGAATTAAGCTAGCAAAAGCACAGCAAAGAACTGTGCGTTCTAAGAAGATATCACAAATCCCCAAGGAGAGTCCAAGTGTGGTGGCGGTTGCGATGCCTGACCTTCCCAGCACTGGACGGGAAGAGGTGGCTCTTTCCACCATTTGCACGCCCCCTGCAAGTGCTGAAAGGAGCACCCACAGTCCACTTGCTGATATGCAAATTGAAGATGTCACTGATGAAGTACAACAGGATGAGGATACTGGTGTAGCTGGCGCTGAGGAGGAAGTTGGCGAGGAGGATTCTGATGGTGATGTGGTTTGTTTAAATCAGGCTCCGGGGGAGGCAGTTGTTGTCCGTGGGATGAAAAAGCCCATCACGGTCATGCCTGGGCAGAAGACCAAACATTCCACCTCTTTGGTCTGGCAATATTTCTATCCAAATCCGGACAACAACTGTCTTGCCATATGTACCATATGTAAAGTTGAAATAAGTAGGGGTAGGGACATTAACCTCCTAGGAACATCCTCCCTTATATGGCACCTGCAGCGCGTTCATAAAAAGTTACTGTCAAGTTCAGAAACTTTGGCTAAGACCGTAAGCAGTCCAGGGACACCTAAATCCCGTTGTCCTGTTGTATCCAAGCGCCTACAAACCACACCGTCAACTCCCTCCTCGTCAATTTCCTCCTTAGTCAGGATCTTGCCTCCGTAGAGCCAGTTTGTGCAGGGACAGAATAATTGCCAGCTTGTTTTGTGGGGGCCCAAACAAACCAATCATTTCAGCCACAGTTGTGTGGCAGACCCTGGCGCTGAAATGATTGGTTTGTTAAAGTGTGCATGTCCTGTTTATACGACATAAGGGTGGGTGGGAGGGCCCAAGGACAATTCCATCTTGCACCTCTTTTTTTTCTTTGCATTATGTACAGTTTGGGGCCTAGTTTTTCAAACTGCCATCCTGTTTGCCACTGCAGTATCACTCCTAGATGGGTCACGTGTTTGTGCCGCCCACTCGTGTCGCTTAGCATAGTCATCCAGCTACCTCGGTGCAACCTTTTGGACATAAAAACACTATTGTGAGGTGTTCAGAATAGACTGGAAATGAGTGGAAATTAAGGTTATTGAGGTTAATAATAGCATAGGAGCAGAAAAACCCACAAATTCTGTGATTTTAGCTGTTTTTATGCTTTTTTTTCAAAAAAATACAGATCCAAAACACAGAACCCAAAACACGGAAGGGTGGTTTTGGCAAAACCAATCCAGATCCAAAACACGAAGAAAGATCCAGAGCCAAAACACGAAAAGTGGCCGGTGCACACCCCTAGTGTGTGCGCACCTATACTGCTTCGCTAACCATCTGCACACATTGGGCCAGGGTTTTTTTTTTTTTTTTTTTTATTAAGCCAGATCAGGGGCTTATTTTTTTCATTTTAAATTAATTAAACCAGGCCAGGGGCTTTTTTTTTTTTCTTTCTTTTTGTTATTATTAAAGCCAGGCCAATGGCTTTTATTTATAATTTATCCAAGGCAGTGTCTTTATTTCTTAATTAATACCCCTTTTCCACCAAAATTCCGGGTCTGAACTGGAGTTGGAACAGGGTTCCTATCCGGATCAGACCCGGAATTTAGCCTACACCGACTCGGGATATTCCCGAGTCAGCGCCGCTCACACTGCAGTCGGGTCTGCATAGATCCGGCTTTTCCGACGTGAAAGTGGACGCTTGGAGATGATGTCATCTCCAAGCGCCACTGAAGCCGGACCAATCGGCCGGCTTGCGGCACACTGTAGGTCATCAAGACCCGGAGTGCGCCGTATACACAGCAGGGTTTCATGGGCTACGCCCGTGTTAAACCATGCTATTTACCTGGGTTGGATGCCGGGTCACTCGGTGATCCAGCCCTCACCCCTTTTACACCAAGGAGCTGCCTGGGTTGACCCTGCAATAACCCTGGTTTTAGCTCCGGTGTAAAAGGGGTATAAGCAAATAGTTTTTATTTATTTTTATTAAGCCAGACCAGGGGCTTTTTTTTTAAACTAAGCCAGGCCAGAGACTTTTTATTATAATTTATCCAGGCCAATGGTTTTAAATTTTTTACTTAAGCAAGCCAGGGGCTTTGACTATTATTACTTAGGTCTGTTTTTTTTTAAATAAATTAATTATGCCTTTAAGCTAGGCCATGGGGGTGAGGGAGATGGTTTGCAGACAAGAATGCATGCCATCCTCCTTTTAATATGGCTCGAAAGCCAAAAATATCAGTCAGTTATTGATATATTCTGGATATGTTAACGGCAGCATATTCGGAAGTATCACTAAACTAAATATGCCACTAGTATTTGGTATTGTTCTTAAATGGAACCCAATAAGACCATGTATCAAAAAATGACCTCATCAACAATGACATTAGCATCACAAGATTATTCTACAAACCCTAATATGCGGATCACTGGCGGACCCTATCAAACACTGACAGTAAGATTACTAGCGGACTCCACCATCACCCCATCAGTAAATTAAAAGCTCTCGCTCACAGATAATTATCCCTTTTCTCACCCTACAGAGATTTTAGTAATTTATGCCCCCACCTGCTTTACATGAATAAAGATCTCTCACTTTCCATACACATATATTAATACCTTTTTTCACCATCTCCTACACTTATATTAAAATGACACTTCCCTAATGATTACACGTTTAGGCCCCCATCTATTAACGAGTTTTATCACCAAAACGATTGATAAATGTCACAGTGTATGACAAATGGTGCTCCAGCCAATCAGCTCCCAACTGTCATTTTTCTAACAGTTGACAGTTGGGAGCTGATTGGCTGGAGCACCGTTTATCATACACAGTGACATTTATCACTCGTTTTGGTGATAAAACTCGTTAATAAACGAGGCCCTTAATTTGCAATATAAAGTGCTCTCTCACACACCTATCTGTGGCTCTGCCATCGCTGCTGCATTCTCTCTCCTGCAGCACGGAACACTCTGTGAGAGATAGAGGGGCACCGCAGGAACAGAGGGCGCTGCGAGAGAGACGAGAGAGGAGGAACGCAATCCACACAGATCAGTGCGATCCGCGGCCAGGGACCAAAGTGTACATCAGCGCTGAGCCATTGCTCCTTCATGTGCTTTCCGGGCAGTGAGTTCCTGGGAGTCCTGATGCTACCCCGCCAATCAACTGAACTTTCTTGTGCATATGTGCCTTTTTGAAGTTGTAAAAAGGTCATCAACAGCCGAGCATTAGATGAGGGGCCCATCAGAGAAGGGGCCCCGGGGCATGTGCCCAGTGTCCCCCCTTTAATCCAGTTAACCCCATGACGCCTTCGTCCACCTCCCCGCCCACCCCTGTGACACCCCGATACAACTCAGTCTTACACGCAGTATATAAAGTAGTATTGTTTCATTTTAGCTACTTTATGAGGCTCAGCCTGGTGGACTTTTGGCGTGATAAGTAATGGGAGCATGCGGCACTCGCATCCGCCGGAACAACAACTGAATAGCTTCGTTGAGCGCACATTACTTTTGGATCAGAAAAAAAAATATACTGTTGAATTCCCCCTATAGTTTGTTAAATCTTTAGGCAGTTATTACATATGCAGTATAATATTGCTACATATTGTTTTACAACGTACTAATAACCGTGGTCTCCAAATGCTACTTTCCACAGGCCGCCATCTTGATGTATCTTGTGAATGTAACTGCAGAAGTTAGGACAGCACCTGGCATAAAGCCCTGACACAAACTCTGTGCTCTGTAAATGTTTTTATGATATGATGATTTGTCTGCTTAAGTAAGACTATGGGGCCTATTCATGATGTTAATTAACATTCTAACTCAACGTGGAATTCGGAGTAAGTCACCATTGCTCCGGCACGGTGACAGCTGATGTGATATCGTCTGTCCCCACAAACTGCTTCACTGCTCCTTTTCGGAGCAGTGAATCTTTTCAGTGCTTCTTTCGGGGCGGTGACGCTAGTGCACATGTGCGACCTACAGGTCACGCATGCGAACACAAGAGACCCGGCAGAAGGAGTCAGACAGAGGCGGAGGGATCAAAAAGGTCCCTCTTTGCTACCCGGACCTCTTTCCCATAGGGAAGGAGCAGGTTGCGATCCACAAGCATTAGCATGGCGAATGCTACCGCACTCAAGCTCCGAAAGTATTGTATTTTCAGAGATTGATGAATTCTGTTCCCATACTAGTGTATGGGGACAACGAGCCATTCTGCAAAAGGAAGGTAAGCAGGAGATATCTGTGATACTAGTGTATGGGGACAGCAGGCTATTCCGGCAGAGGAAGGTAAGTAGGAGATATCTGTGATACTAGTGTATGGGGACAGCGGGCCATTCCACAAGAGGAAGGTAAGTAAGAGATATTTGTGATACTAGTGTATGAGGACAGCGGGCCATTCCGCAAGAGGAAGGCAAGTAGGAGATCTCTGTGATACTAGTGTATGGGGACAACGAGCCATTCTGCAAAAGGAAGGTAAGCAGGAGATATCTGTGATACTAGTGTATGGGGACAGCAGGCTATTCCGGCAGAGGAAGGTAAGTAGGAGATATCTGTGATACTAGTGTATGGGGACAGCGGGCCATTCCGCAAGAGGAAGGCAAGTAGGAGATCTCTGTGATACTAGTGTATGGGGACAGCGGGCCATTCCGCAAAAGGAAGGTAAGTAGGAGATGTCTGTGATATCTCTTGCATTACTTTCGTGATGAATGGCCCGGATAACTGAATTTTTACAATTGCTGGTGGAAATGTTCATTTTAGCCTGCTTTTGTAAAAATTAGGTTATGATGAATAGGCCTCTATATAACCTACTGTATGGAGACCATTTTGAGGGAGACCGTTCCATGATGCAGTGCTCTATACCTAATGCATATGTATGTAACTAACCTATTAATAAATCATTTGCTTTGCACTGAAATATCTAGAGTGGACATTTTCATAAATGGATCGTGATATTTCCTTATCAATATATATATATATATATATATATATATATATATATATACACACACACACTCACTCTATGATACCATGCTGTATCCACATTGACCTTCCTGAAAGAGTTAAATGCTTGATGGGAGGTAGATAATATCAGCTATCAGGAAATAAGACAAGTTCACTGATACGGACAAGCAGTAAATGATAACGACTTGTGCCAAGTCACACACAGCTTTGACGATCTCCTTTTCAAAATGTCTGTTTGCTTTCCAACGAGTTGCACTCCCAGTACAAACTACATATAAATCCATTTACTGATCCACAAGATCGGGGTGACTCATGAGGAAAGTGTTTTTTATTAGTATTACTTACACATTTGCCACAAAGATCTTTTATATTTTACAGTGGCTGATGAAAAGTCCATACTCAGAGATGTATGTGTCCGAGGGAGATGTAACCAGTTCTCTTCCCCATGGGGTGATAAAATCTGCACAAATCAGCTGACAGGTCTCCTGGCATGGGAAAAGGTCATAAAGAGCAAAGTAAACAGATCCCTACTTATACAAGTTATTAATTCCCACTGAAAGAGATAGTAAAATGCAAGTGTGTAGCTTAACGTGATGCAAACTTCATATGTACGCAAAAGGCTGGCAATGGCACATACATATGAATTATAGAAATAATGTCACAGAAATAATGCTGTACAATAGTACTGATGTCATAAAATGCACCGTAGCCCTATTCTATTGCCAGCATGTCTTCTAGTGGGACTATAGAGCTGAGGGCCTGATTCAGGGCGTTTTTTTTTTATTTGCGACCTCCTGGCCGCTCGCATAGCTGTGGGTGACCACCCACAGCTTTTGCGAGCGGCCAGGTGATGGTCGCGACGAGACCCTTGTGGTAGAGTCTCGTCCGTCGCAAGCCCCAGTGAGCTTCTGGCTCTAATAGAGTCAGTGGGGCCGCCCCCAAATGGCAGGCGTTCCTTCGGGAACGCCTCCGTTTGGCCAGCCACCCCTCCGACCCGCCTACCAAACGGGCGAGCTGTCGATCAACATCGACAGCCGCCCCTTTTGGATGCGAGCGTGATTTCTCGCTCCGGGGCTCGCGCACGCACTGCCTGGCCATCGACCTGCTTGCAAGCGGGTCTGAATCAGGCCCTGAGTACACACTAGGCGATATATTGCCTGTTAAATATATATCACAAGCATGTAGGTAGTTGTGTACCCCCGATATGTCTGTGAATGACGAGTATGCCATAGGAATCATTGTGCCTTATAACCAATGTTGGGATATGGCACTGATTCATGGATGCCAGAACACGGAGGGCAAGGGGGCTACTTGTCCACCTAACTTTTGAGAGAGGCTCCAGGGGCACACAGAGAGAACTGCACAAGTGCATTACTGGGAGCTGAGTAAATCTCATGAGCAGGGCCGGACTGGGACTTAAAATAGGCCCTGGCATTTAAATCTCAAAGGCCCACCTCATGTCAGCGTCTGGCTCCTGACATAGACTCCTCCCCTTAGTACTCCTGACTCCTCCCGCTTAGCTTATGCCATTACAAATATAATTAATATTAGAACCTACAAGTGTACATCCAATCTCTGTATTAAAATACACATACAGAGCTAAGAGCTCACCCTGTAGGGGATTCAAACATGTGCCATAGTTAGACATTTGGTTGGTTCTGTTAGGTAAAGCTGGCACTTCATTGGTGTAAGTCGCAGGTTCTCAAACTCGATCCTCAGGACTCCAGACAGTGCATCTTTTCCATCTCAACTCACAGAATCACAAGTGAAATAATTAGCTCCACCTGTGGATCTTTTAAAATGTGTCAGTGAGTAATGAATACAGCTGTGCACCTGCTGGGTGACCTGGAAAACATCAACTGTGTTTGGTCCTGAGGACCGAGTTTGAGAACCATTGGTGTAGTGGGGCACATCCACTAGCAGACCAAAACACGACTGCATGATTATGACATTGTAAACGTGCAGTCGTTTACAGTTTGTGCTGTGCCTACACTGAACGATTGATCGTTCAGTGTAGGCACCCTCCATCATCTGTGAACACGTCCAGCGACAGATTGTCCGACTTGTTCACCCGATCATTGATGTAGGAAACGACCAGCGGGAGAACGCATCGCTGGTCGTTACTGACATAGAAGTGCACGATTAATGGACGATTGTTATCGTTCAATCGCTCATTGAAATCGCCAAGTGGATGTGCGCGCTATGTTACACACAAAGAAAAGGGAAGGCATTTTCCCAATTGACCAAGCCCTAGCTTAGCAGTTGTAGAGGATTCGATGGTGATGACTGTAGGAATTGTTTAGAATAGGAATGCTGAACACAGAGGACACATCTGTGCACACCAAAGCAGGGCCGTAATTCCACATTCGGGTGCTTTGTGTACATAAAGAGCATAGGTATCCCCATCCACAATTGAAGTAGGGAGAGACAGCGGCGCAGCGAGAGTGTGCGCCTGGCGTGGTCTCATTGCGATGGGGCCTGATCACACAATAGTACCCCCAATTCAAATTATGCCACACAGTAGTGCCCCTTTATCACATTACACCCATACTTGTCAACTCTCCCTCATTTTCAGGGAGACTCCCTGAAGCAGTAGCAATCTCCCGGACTCCCTGAAGAGTCTAGCTATCTCCCTGATTGCACCTTACCCCCATTATGTAGCTTTTATATACTTAAGAAAAATAAATAAATCAGAGATATATACATTCAAATGGGATTATCACTGCCATTTCCCTGCATTGGTTATAAGGCAACAAATCCCGATAGCAGTATCTCGACCACTGGCATCAAGAAGGTAAGTATCACCAGTTAGGGTGCGGAGTTATTGTTAGGCACTAGGGGGGGGGGGAGGTTAGGTTTGTGCACCACTGGGGGGGGGTTAGGGTTCGGTACTAAGGGGGGAGGGTTAGGCTTAGGAAAGAAAGGGGGGAGACTTAGGTTTAGACACTAACGGGGAGGCTTAGGGGGAGAAGGGGGAGGGTAAGTATACTTACCCGACCCCTGTTGGGATACCAACCATCGGGATGCCGCTGTTGGTATTCTGACGGGAGGCATCCCGACAGCCGGCATTACATACCCATTCCTTAAATAGTCTTCTATTGCAAATATAATGCATATTTGTATGCCCAGCCGGCATTCAGCCAGAAACAACCCCTACATGCCCAGCTTCTCCCATAGAAAGATGAGAACATATTGCACCCCTGCAGAGACCACCCTCGTGGCCAGCAAATCTATTTTCACTTTAAAAATGGGTTAATTTATATAAATACGAGTGCGGGTATATCTGCCTGAAATGTACATGTTCCATTCCTATAAATAATCTTCAGAGAGAAGAAAGCAATAAGAGGAAGGATCTAATAATAGAGGGCCTCTATGGGGGAAACATAAGTGAACTGAAATAATAATAAAACAATCAAGTATAATGAGCAAATATAAATGAACAAGTTCCGGTGTTAAGACATAAGACCAGATCTGGCTAATATTTTAAAATGACTGGTACTGTACATTACATGTACGGCGCCGACGTCTGCATATAGCATCCGCCTGGCATCTGTAGTAGGTGGCATCCATCAGGTGTCTCTGAAGAAGACTTTGCTCACATTCCGCCCCCACCCGCACTAGGCTTTTCATACCTGGCCACATCATGACACAGCCACACGTCACACTCTCCTCAGCACGGTGCCGCTGGGCAGCTCACAGGAGCTTAGAATGGCGTCCAGCCAGATTAACTCTGGGCCCCACCCCTGCCGCACATCGAGAGCTGGCTGAATAGCGTACGGCCGCCCACCCGCCCAATTCCAAATTCCCCAATGTTTCTTACACACAGCTGCAGGCCACGTGATGATGTCATGATGCGGCTGCGTCATGACATCATTATGGCTGCGGCACATAGTAAACAAGGCGCCGGCCCAGGGGGCAGTACTGCAGTGCCGGGTAAGCCTGCACTCGCCTGGACCAGCGCATTTGCCAGAAGTGCCAGATGGCCAGTCCGTCCCTGCCCATGAGACACTACAAAAGGTCAGGGAGGCATGTGCTAAGCTCTGATTGGTGGAGTTCATCACATGCTTCTCTGATGAAGGGTGCCCACGTGGATGGTAAGGAATGACGTTGGACAGTAGCTGATGACGTCAGGGTACAAAAACTGAGGGGGATCTATCCACTGCCAACCTTTTGGAGCTTCCTGTAATGAGCAGAGGCAGTGAGGTAATTACTATGTATGATACACATATACACCTGTATATAACATGTCTGACATATTAGAGGATAACGTTTAGGGAAAATGATTTTGCATATTTGTTTATTGTTGACCATACTGGCAACTCACAATACTGTACATACTACTGACACCTCCTATAGTAGAACTATTGTTGGTGTTTGGTCATTATAAGGTGAAGTCTGAGCCTGTCTTCCTCCTCTGGGTGTAACCAGCCAGCAGGGTGTGTAGTGGCATGTGATAATTCCCATGTGTGGCATGGACGATGTGTGTACTGCACCTATTGTGATAAACGTATTTCATTATCAGTTGTTGCATGAATTGCTGGATAGGAGGGATTGGGAGTCCCTATGTCTGTATTTGAGTGATTGACATTGTAGTTACTATACGCGCATGTTCATGTCTGTACATAGGGCGGTCTGATGGAGCAAAGTTTGTGGCGTTTGATAAGTATATTTGTTTCTCATCCTTGAATTGTTTTTCTTGGTATATATCTACATAGTATTTGCAGTGGCGTTTGTGTATAGTACAGGGAACAGCAGGGTGCATACACTGGGCTCCATCCTATTAGGTGTGAGTAGGGTCCTGCGAGTCATTCTTATGGTGAACTCGCATTGCATGATGATCTCTGTAGTCCTGGAGCGAGGCTCAGTGCACTGTAGTGATAAGCTCTTAAGCCTATGTCAAACTACAACTCCCGGCAACATGCAGGTAGCCATCCTCCTCCTCTCCCGGTGCTGGTTGGATAAATTGTCTGTATGGGACACGTGTTTGGCTGCATGTGTTCCCGGAGCTGCGCAGTAGTGTTGTGTCTATGAGTGAGGAGGCAGGGAGAGCAGTGATGTCCACATACAGAGACCAACTCAGCAAAAACAAAGACCCCTTTGGCTTACCGATCTCTGTCATCAGGTAGGTGGTGTGGCAAAATTCTCCAGCTTTCCCTGAGGGAGAGACATTCAGCAATTTAGGGGCACCAAAATTAAATTATATCTTGGCCCCCACCTAAAAATGTTGTGCTGCCCTTGCACTGATAATACCATTTGAATGTATATATCTCTGATTTATTGTTTTTTTTCCAGTTATACAACAGCTACATACAGTAAGTAATGAGGGTAAAGTGCAATCCTGGAGATTGCTAGACTCTTCAGGGAGTCAAGGAGATTGCTGCTATTTCAGAGAGTTTCCCCTGACAACCAGGGAGAGTTGGCAAGTATGATTTGATGCTGTCAGGAATGCGGCCTGGGATCGGTCACTACTCACCACTGTGCAGGCATCCTCAGGCTCTCAGGCGTCCACACGCCAGGTGTGGAGGTGAGTGGTGGGCTGACTATTCTCCCCAGGGACTGCTAGGGCTTTCATGCGTACGTCCTGGTTCCTGCAGTGGCAGACAGGGGCGCAGACATGTTAGTCTAAGTCATCTGACTAGTCTCACCCAATGGCAGTCCTGCGGTCTGTCAGCTGATCTCACGATCCAATGACCAACTGCCTAGGGGTATTTAAGTCTTTCTCCTGCAGCAGATAGTTGCCTGCACAACTTAAATTTTCCAGTGATTACTACTGTGTCTGCTTCCTGGCTTCACCAGTGTACACTGCATTTCCCAGGCTGTCTCCAATTCTCAGAGATTATCTGTGAGCTTTCATTGGACTTCCAGAGCAGTTCACATATTGTATCCAGTATTTTCTGGGCTGTCTTCAGTCCTCAGTGTGGATTATTCCTTTACTCTTCTGCCTTCAGTTGTTTATAATGAGCTATTCAGTTCCCTGACTTTTTCCCTGTGTTGCTGTGGTGTCAGCTTCCATTCTAATTGCTAATTAGCTCTCAGCTGGACCTCTAGCAGTCCTAGTACATGTCTGCATTCACAGCTCTCTGCTTCTCTATACAAATGAGTGTATCTTACTCAGTATCCGACTGTGTTTAGCTCCAGGCTCCACAGCTGATTCCAGTGCTCCGGACAATTATCTCCACAACCATCTAGTTACTAGTATTATTCTTTCCGTATATGATTGGTCCTCAGTATTTATTACCATCTCCTACGTTTGGATGTGTCCTTTGTTGTCACTGTTAACGATTACCAGTGATCCAACCCTTCTCACGAGTTTCTCCCAGCTATTGGAACATCTCCTATGTTTTCTCCCCAGAATTTTTCTAGTTATAACCAAGTTTTCTTGTGCTACTCCTGACATGTCTTACTAAGCTAACGTAAGGCATCAAAGTTTCTTGCGCCCTAAGCTTACTGAGTTTGAACGTCAGCGCCACTGGGAACTACATCTTTGCTTATATTGTGGTTATAATGACCATTTTATTAAAGACTGTGCTCTTCATCCTTCAAGAAGTGGTGGCAAGTGTGTGTTCCCCAATGACTGCTCTGTCAGTTCTTTCCATCAACCATCTGTGATTTCTATTCCTCTAGTTTCAAGCAAAGAGGGAATGTTCTCCAAGCAAAAGGAAGTTCAAGTTTATGATTGGGGCCCTGTTGCGAGATGCTTCTCCCCTCATCCAGGGAATTTTGGAAGAATATGTCAACCTCCTAGAGTCAGAGACCCACTCCATTCCATTACTACTGACTCAGCCTGGACGTTTCCTGTTCTATAGGAGGACTCCAACTGGTGGCCCCTGAAGAACCATCTGAAAAGCCAGATTTAAACTCTTCAGTTTCAAGTCCTGTACCCCAGGAGGGGGTTACAAGTTTCTCGCCCCAGGAGGGGGTCTCTGATTCGAGTTTCATACCCCAGGAGGTGGCTTCAGATTTTGAGCCCCAGGAGGGGAATTTAAGTTTCAAGCCTCAAGAGAGGAATTCAAGTCTTGTACCCTGGGAGGGGGTTTCAAGTTTCACACCCCAAGAGCAAGTCTTCGTTTTGAGTTTCACACCCCAGGAGGGGAACTTAAGTTTTATTTCCCAGGAGGGAATTTCTAGTTCGTTACCCCAGGAGGGGGAGTTAAGTTCAATTTTTTTAGAAGAAAGTCCTTGTTTTATACCACAAGGCGAAGATTTAAGCTTCGCACCCCAGAAGGGAGTCTTCGTCTCAAGTCTCACACCCCAGACTGAGGTTTCTAGTTCCTCACCCAAGGAGGATCCTTCCAGTGTTTTGTCTGAGGAAATAGTATCCAATGTCATGTCTACTTCAGTCAGTGACTCTTGTTTGTCTCTTCCAAACTCAGTTTAACCACATCAGTTGGTCCATTTAAAGATGCTTCTACTTTCGAGAAAAACACTGTCCTACCAATTCCTGATAACGTTACCAGAGATCCAGCCTCAAGGAAAACTTTCAGTTCCTCAGAGCCCGCTGCTGGTTCTTCTCAATATATCATCCCACTGGAGGACAGTCTTTGTAATGCTTCTTCAACTTTATTGTTGGATTCTGCTCTTTCTGGCACCTGCCAGAGTCCACCTTCGCCAGTTTTGACAGTTTCTACGGTTTCCACTTCCTCTGGATCCAATTCAGTTCCACTTATTAGTTCGAGTGAAGGATGTCAATCTGAGTCCATAATTACAATGCCTCTTCAGTTAAAAATTTCACAAGCTAAAGCTATTTCTGCTCCTGTATGTATCACACAGTCTCATATCACCCGGTACCTATCTGATGTTCCTATACCCATTTGCATTGATGGAGACATAACACAGTATTACGCATTAGTGGAACAATTCCTTGCTATTATG
This sequence comes from Taudactylus pleione, assembly GCA_031769625.1. NCBI lineage: Eukaryota > Metazoa > Chordata > Amphibia > Anura > Myobatrachidae > Taudactylus > Taudactylus pleione. Next base: position 13,092,990 of record JAUIMM010000197.1, on the reverse strand, counting down.
AAATCTTCTTCGTCATTTGGAATCATGCCTACCAATATTGTACAGTTGATTATCTCGTCTTTTCAAGCTAAAGCTTTGGACTGGGTTGCCCCTATTTACGACTCTAAAGATCTGATGCTTCTAGATTTAGTAGTCTTTAGTGAAGCGGTAATTAAAGAATTTGGTCCAACTTCTCCAGACAGTTCAATGAAAATCTCAACGAAGACCTGTGTGAGTGAATATAATTCTGTCAATCTCTTTCCTGCGTCTGAGTATGAACCACCAGTTCTAAATACTCCTGAGTGCATTTTCTTTTTGATGGGAATTTGGCACAATATTTTGTATTACTCCAACTGTTACAAGTCCAGTCCAGGACTTGTCTCCTGCCAGTATTCCTCCTGCTCCTGACCATGCTTGGTCGGTTGCTAGGAGACACAGACGTCAGAGGATTTCACATGTTTCCTCCTAGTATTGCCTGATTGGCACCTGGTCCTATTTGAACTTCCTGGACTGTCGCCGCCCTGTCGGCTATAGAGTTTTCATGTGGAACTTTTGGTTATGCAAGCTGCTCTCTGTGCATCCAGACTTCCAGCTATATTTTCTACATGCTGTGTGTATTCTGCTCACCGGCTTTTAAGCGACCCAAGTACCCTGGGTCCAAGCAACGCTGTCTCCAGGGTCCTCCAGGCCATACAGCTATCCTTCTATACCACGGTTCAAGCATCGCTGTCTACAGAGCCTCCAGGTCATACAGCTATCCTGCTTTTATACCACGGGTCAAGCATCGCTGTCTACTAAGCCCTCCAGGCCATACAGCTATCCTGCTTCTATACCACGGTTCAAGCATCGCTGTCTACAGAGCCCTGCAGGCTATACAGCTATCCTGCTTCTATACCACGGTTCAAGCTTCACTGTCTACAGAGCCTCCAGGACATACAGCTATTCTGCTTCTATACCACGGTTCAAGCTACGCTGTCTACTAGGCCCTTCAGGCCATACAGCAATCCTGCTTCAACACCATGTTTCAAGCACCGCTGTCTACTAGGCCCTCCAGGCCATACAGCAATCCTGCTTCAACACCACGTTTCAAGCACCACTGTCTACTAGGCCCTCCTGGCCATACAGCAATCCTGCTTCTACACCAGGTTTCAAACATCGCTGTCTGCTAGGCCCTCCAGGCCATGCTGCAATCCTTCTTCTTCACCACGTTTCAAGCATTGCTTTCTACTAGGCCTACTGGCCATTTAACAACTTTAGTTTGGACTGTAACCTACAGTATATTCTATTGACCGTCCTATGGTTTCAGCTCCTTATTGCACCATTGACATGTTGTGTTTTCACTGGTCCATCATATCATTTATTTAGTAAACTGCCATGATTTAACTATCCTTCTTGTGTTTGTTCTTTGATGTGCCACGTATCTCCAACACCTCCATCTCGGTCCTAGCAATTGCTAGAGGATCGTAACACCAACATTATGAGAACTGATCCTTCCAGTAGTATTTCTCCGGCCAACATCGTTACATTTCTTCTCACTAAATTCAGGGGACAGGCGTTGACATGGTCTACCCTATTAATAGAGCACAAGGATCCAGTTCTTCAGAATTTGATAGCTTTCAGTACTGCTGTTGTCAAAAGATTTGCCCCAACAAGTCCACTTGTAGACACTTCTCCTTATGAAGGCTCTAGCTCTGGTTTACCATCTTCTACCATTAAGCTCAGTTGCACTTCTCTGAGTCCTTCTCAAAATAATCCTTGTCAAAATCAATCTGTCCAAAAGAAAAAGTCTCAAGGAATCGTTAGAACCAACCCTGATGGTGTTAGAAGGTTGGTTTCTGTTTCACTTTGCCAGTCCCAGGAGTCCTCTAAGCTTTCTAATCAAATTTATTCTTCCATTATCCCTCTAGATACAGATTTGGAATCCAAATTTGATTCAGTACGTGATACACCCTTCCCTATAGACTATCCGTCGTCTGACTCTATCCTTCCTAGTAAGGTATTTTCACAAGAGCTACCAGTAAGAACTACAACCCAGCAAAAGAAAATCGCTTCCTTTCATACAAGATACCAACTCAATATGGAGAAGTCCACAGCTACTTGCACAGAGGAGTAAATTTACTAAGGGTCGAGTTTGTTTGAGTTTGTGTGTTTGCAAACTCACGTGAGTTTAGCCATTTTTTTATCTCGCAAATTTACTAAAGACAAACTCGAGTGAGTTTGAAGTGAGTTCTCTTTTTTCACTGTTAAAACTCATGTGAGTTTGCAAACTCGAAAAAACTCACCATCAGCCAAAATAGGAAGTACTTTAGATGAAATAGATGCAACTCGCAAATTTACTAAGATTCGAGTTTCCAATCTCATGTGAGATTGTAGCAAACTCACTGTGAAATAGAAGTTTTAAACACTCACCTCCTGATCTGCGAGTTTGGCTGAAACATACACATATCATAGTGATTTGTGTGTGTTTTTTTTTTTAACTTGTTTAAGTAGGATTAATTATGTAAAAAAAAATTGTGAAGTCCCCCCCAAAAGACTAACTAGCCCCGGACTTGCCAGCCTGTCCTGGTACCTAAAATTACACGGAACAAAATGAGTAGGGTTCCACTGTAAATTAGGTACCAGCACCAGGCTGCAGGGCCAGTCCTGGTTTTAATTATGGGGTAAAAAATTTGCGTAGGGGTACCCCTATAATTAAAACCAGCACTGGACCCTTTCTAGCGGGGAGCTGATGCCACAGCCAAGGGTAACCTTTCACCGGGCCCCCCAGCTGCAGCATCAGCCCTGACCGCTAGTCAGCCCAGGCCAGAGATCCCTGGGGAGTTGGGCACCTCTCCAATAAAGGGGTCCCCCTCTCCGGGGCACCCCTGGCCTAGGCTGATAGCCCGGGGCTATCCCCGCCATCCCTGGGCGGTGGGTGGCAGGTTGATAGTGTAGGTGTAGTGTTAAAAATATAATTAACAACATTGTCTTTACAGTAGAACTGCAGGTCCCAGCAAGCCTCCCCCGCATGCTGGTACTTGGAGAACCACAAGTACCAGCATGCAGGGCATTAAGGGGCCACTTGTACCTGTAGTTCACCTGTAGCGAAATGTGTAAAAAAACACAAGACACACACACCAGGAAAATAAAGTTTTATTACATCAATAAACACTCACTTACTCACCTTCTTCCAGATGTTCACTTCCCCTTCTCAACGTAAAGTATCCAATGGAAGTACCTGTAAAAAAAAAAAAAATCAAATATTCACCTTTTGTCCCACGATGTTCTCTGCAGTAATCCAAATAGGACCTTTGACAGAGTGTAACAAGACGCTATAGCATATTGTTACAGTAATGCTAATGACAGCTCTGGGCTTGAGCTATAATTCGTGTCGGGTGGCCAGCCAATCAGCGGCGGCTTAACATTAGTGGCCCCTCATTGGATGGAACCCACGTGGAGAAGCCGCTCATTGGCTAAGCGCACATGGGTCCCAGCCAATGAGCGGCCTCTAATGGAAGCCGCCGCTGATTGGCTGGCCGTCCGGCACTAATGATAGCTCAAGCCCAGAGCTGTCATTAGCGCTACTGTAAAAGTATGCTGTAGCATCTTGTTACAGTGTGTCCTATTTGGATTACTGTGGAGAACATCGTGGGACAAAAGGTGAGTATTGGTTCTTTTTTTACAGGTACTTCTATTGGATACTTTACGTTGAGAAGAGGACATCTGGAAGAAAGTGAGTATGTGAGTGTGTATGGATGTAATAAAACTTTATTTTCACGGTGTGTGTGTCTTGTATTTTTTTACACATTTTATTACAGGTGAACTACAGGTACAAGTGGCCCCTTAATGCCCCGCATGCTGGTACTTGTGGTTCTCCAAGTACCAGCATGTGGGGGAGGCTTGCTGGGACCTGCAGCTCTACTGTAAAGACAATGTTGTTAATTATTTTAACACTACACCTACACCATCAACCTGCCACCCACCGCCCAAGGGTGGCGGGGATAGCCCCGGGCTATCAGCCTAGACCAGGGGTGCCCCGGAGAGGAGGACCCCTTTATTGGAGGGCTCCCCAACTCCCCAGGGATCCCTGGCCTGGGCTGACTAGCGGTCAGGGCTGATGCTGTGGGTGGGGAGCCCGGTGAATGTGCTACCCTGTCTGTGGCATCAGCCCCCTGCTAGAAATGGTCCAGTGCTGGTTTTAATTATAGGGGTACCCCTATGCAAATTTTTTACCTCTATAATTAAAACCAGGACTGGCCCTGCAGCCTGGTGCTGGTACTTAATTTACGGTGGAACCCTACTCATTTTGTTCCCCATAATTTTAGGTACCAGGACAGGCTGGCAAGTCCGGGGCTGGTTAAGCTTTGGGGGGAAACCCTATGTCATTTTTTTTTAATTATTTAACCAGTTTTTACAGGTATTAAAACACACAAGCAGCTTACACATATCTCACTGATATGTGCAGGCTGCTTGCTCGGGTGAGTTTTGCAGAGAGAAAACACTGCAATCTCGAGTAAGTAATCTCATCTAAACTCTCATCTAAACTCGCAATTTGGGGGAAAAAACTCGATCTGTTTCACCATCAAAAAACTCACTTTCAGCTAAACTCACTTCTTAGTAAATTTGCGAGTTTGATAAGGGAAAACTCACCCGAGTTTGGTGAAGCAAAGTGAGTTTAAAAACTAAAATACTCGACCAAACTCGAATCTTAGTAAATATATCCCTAAGTCTTTGTGTACATCATTCTTTGAGAATACTCCTTTTACAGGCATCACCAAAGACTTTTTAGGTGATAGTTCTGTCTATGTGCTCTGAGGATGAGAGTAATTTTTTAGTATACGAAAGTTGGGAAGATGTCTTCAATCAGAAACCTTGATCTTCTGATGTCTTCAATCAGGATTTTTTTTTTTTGTTCGAGTCAAGATTTTTTTGTTTTCTAGTGCACATTTTTGGTGTCTGGAGTCCACCCTAAAAGGGGGGGTACTGTCAGGAATGTGGCCTGGGATTGGTCACTACTCATCACTGTGCCGGCATCCTCGGGCTCTCAGACGCCAGGCGTGGAGGTGAGTGGTGGGCTGACTATTCTCCCCAGGGACTGCTAGGGCTTTCATGTGTGCACCCTGGTTCCCGCGTTGGTGAACATGGGCGCAGCCATGTTAGTCTAAGTCATCTGACTAGTCTCTCCCAATGGCAGTCCTGTGGTCTGTCAGCTGATCTCACGATCCAATGACCAACTGCCTAGGGGTATTTAAGTCTGTCTCCTGCAGCAAGTAGTTGCCTGCACAACTTCAATTCTCCAGTGATTACTACTGTGTCTGCTTCTTGGCTTCATGATTGTACACTACATTTCCCAGGCTGGCTCCAGTTCTCAGAGAAGATCACCTGTGAGCTTTCATAGGACTTCCAGAGCAGTTCACACCATTGTACCCAGTATTTCCTGGGCTGTCTTCAGTCCTCGGTGTGGAATATTCCTTTACTCTTCAGCCTTCAGTTGTTTATAATGAGCTATTCAGTTCCCTGACTTTTTCCCTGTGTTGCTGTGGTGTCAGCTTTCATGCTAATTGATATTTAGCTTTCAGCTGGACCTCTAGCATTCCTAGTACATGCCTGCATTCAGCTCTCTGCTTCTCTATACAAGTGAGTGTATCTTACTCAGTAGCCTACTGTGTTTTGCTCGAGACTCCAAGGCAGATACCAGTGCTATGGACTATTATCTCCACAAGCATCTAGTTATTAGTATTATTCTTTCCATATATGATTGGTCCTCAGTATTTATTACCATCTCCTACGTTTGGATACTAGTGCCAGTGAAATCCTATCATAATCTCATGTGTCCGGATACCAACTTTTATTAGCATTCTATGTTACCAGGATTCCAGTATTTATTTCTGTCTACTGCGTCTGACACCAATACTAGTGAATTCTCTCTTTCATTCCCATAGTGTTCTCAACTCTCTTCATGGATCACGTTACAATTATCAGCACGTCCACCTGTGTCCTCTAGCTTGTATATACGTTCTTACATTTGTCCCCATTAGCATCAGACACCTGACCAAAGGACCGCGACCTGCCTATCGGGTGCAGCTAAAACCCATATCCCGATTGGAGGAGTCACACCTCCTGATAGGTTAGACTCCGCGCCTTTGACCAGGTCTTGTCAACGTCTGGTGCTAGTGGATGAAGAAGACGTATATACAGGTTCTTCGCCTCCGATACCTTCCTCATCCTAAACCCTCACCTTCTAACTCCATGGCTATGATTATCACTCCTAGTTTCGTGACAGTTGCACTGTTTCCGGTCTGTGGGACTGGATAAGTCTGTTCAGTCTCCGTTCTGCTTGTGCATCCACTAGCCATTTACCACCATAGGCCTTTCACCCAGGCCCAGCTTTTTATTCTGCTGGGCCACACTGTGTGTGCACTGTAACAACTACTGCTCTCAAACAATTCACCAGTGCAGTCATATTGCTAATGCTTGTACAGCTGCTGCCAGCGCCAACAATCATTGCACATTCAAATCCTGTCAGATGGCTTCATTTACCCATTAAATCATGAGTAATACATTTAATTGGTCTCTGCATACCTCCACCTTCCTGTTCTTCTTATACAGCATCTGATAACCTATGTCAGCATTATCTGCAAAATTTTGCATAAAATCCACAGATGGTCATAATTATCTGCCCACTTGGTGTGCGTCAGGTAATGAAGGGAGTAAAGGGCAAACCCCCTATTTGATACACGATAACCACACATATGACATAAAGCACTTCCTGCTGTAAACTATAGGAGTATTAGCAGGGCCGGTGCTACCATTAGGTAGCTTTAGGCAGCTGCCTAGGGACACTGGCCACTGGATCCACAATTTTGGGGCACATGTGTGGCATATATGAGGGGCATTGTTTTAGCATAATTCATGGCTATGTGGCATACTTTACATTTGGTGGCATATTATGTATTGGAGGCATTGATGAGTAGCATAATTATGAATTGGGGATACAGCTATGTGGCATATAATGAATTTGTGGCACAGATGAATGACATTATGAACTGGGGCAGTATTATGAGACACAGTATGATTTTGGGGATCTGCTGTGTGGCATATTAGATGGGCATATATTATGAATTTGGGACACTGCTATGTGGTATATTATAAATAGGCGACACTAATGTTTAGCATAGTATGAATTGGAAGGAGCAGGGGCGGTGGATGAAATTTTGCCTAGGGCGTCCAGACACCTTGCACCGGCCCTAGGTATTAGAACATGAAGTCAGCAAAGACCTTTTGTGATGTAAATGCTTTTTATACCTGCCTCAGGAATCTGAAGCTGCATACACATGGTACGATCTGTACAACCAATGATATCGCTGAACGATTTCCCTTGAACTTTCTGTAGTGCAGGACAAACGATATTGTCCTATCTTTCAATGAAGTCATCCTGCCACATCTCTGAACAGGCAAAATCTTGATGAAATCGTCAAATTGGCCTGCATGCACGGACGACCATAGATTTCGTTATCGCCCATGCTGGAACGCGCATCATTGGTCGTTCGCTGCATAAGACAGAACGATATAAACGATTTATCATTGAACAATATCGTTATCGTTCATAGTCGTACTGTGTGTACACATCTTTAGTCGACTTCTAATATCCGTAATAGTTTGCATTAAGCCGTGCAATGTTTTTTATAAATCTCCAGTGCTCCTAATGAACTCTGATGTGATGACATCACAACTCACTGTTTGTACAGACATTGTTTATAGGACTTTACACACATTTATGAGTATAGCTTGTGTATTGTAGAACCATGAAGTTTCTCACTTAAGCAGATTGTCAGATCTTTACTCTAGAGATAAGGCCAAGATAAGGTTAGGGCTACACAAACAATGCACTTATGGCTTATGGTGGTGGAGAACAGAGCCTGAATACAAGCAATTGTATGCTATAAGTCACAAGCATTTTATTTTATTTTTGCTTTTATAGGTCATATTTATTTTACTACTAATTTTCTGCTGTGCCATTAATGTGATTTCATGTAAATGAATGAATTTAGGTGTATGGAAAAAGTGATTGGGGCATGAAATATAAATCCAGTGATGCCAGGTAAGTGCTGCCTGTGTCATAGACTATGGGGCATATTCCCTCTATATCCACATTTTAAGGTGATACCCGCAAATATTAAGTATCCCCTGAATGCATAATGGAGAGACCACAGCAGATACGGAGGTATCTGCTGTGGTCCCTCCAATTCCGACAGCAGACCCAACCCCCATAAGTTTCTATGGGGGATGCAATGCTGTCAGATTTACCAAGCTCCGAAACGCCAAGCATTTTGCAGTTTGCCCCCGCAGCTGTAACCTGTGGCCTACACTTGGCAAAAATGGCCATCACACATGCGTGGTCAGTAGGCCGCATATGTGCTTTAGTCCCGAGAGCAAAGTGAAGAGACCGTTGATGCAAGCACATCGTAGGGACAGGCTCCTTTCTGAGAGCTTGTCCCTGCGTGCAGAGGCATATCTATAATGTGTGTGGGGCACACGGACCCCTGGGTCCAGGGGGGCCTCTCACCACACACTCTGCACCCATAATATTACTTACCTTTCCGGAGTCCCACATCGGCGCGGGGGTCCGGTGCTGTAAAAACGACTGGAAAATGGCCACCGCGGCCATTTTCCCGTCATTTGCGCATACTATATAGACTCTGGGAGCACTGTAAGGTGTAGAGTCTATAACTCCGACGCTGGTCGCACACAGCTCAGCGTGTTGCTGGCCACCAGACATAGAGAAGGGGGCCTGTGTCGGAGACTGCACACGGCCCCCGTGCAGTTACATGTCTTGATCTAAATACAATTAGCGCAAAAGATTATACATTAACAAGGTACAGTCGATACATACGCAAGCGCTCTGGATCCAGATTTCCCGGCATCAAAGGTGAAACCTCCATCAAAAGAAAGAATAACTACTAACTACTAACTACTGGACATAGAGTGCTTGAATATATACCATACAGAGAGTGGGAAAGACAATAGAAACGAGTTGGCATAATCCCATTGGTTCTTCCTCTTGGTTCTTCTGTTACGATACAGTTCATTGGTCAATTTGTACAGTAGTGGTTCAGCCCTCCAGTGGCTTTTTGTGTGTGTTTTCCCGCCGAATAACTAATCAATAGACACTACATACAAAGTACATTCTATCACCTAATTCTCTATAATTCATAACTTGTAGACGCATGTTGCGATCTCCTTGCCGATGGAACCGGAGATCTGCAAATAAACAGTGGTTTAGAACGGCACCAAACATGGTCTGCTTATCATGTACTAAACCTTAGATATCAAATACATTCATTTCACAATATAATTGGTAACAAATAAAACCTCTAATATTAACCTTAATGCTAGGGAACCTTTCAGTGTAAGTGTGCAATGTGTAAGTGTGGGGATATTAAGTAAAGACGCTAGTATGTGTTGTGAGTCTTATGTGTAGAACGCTTTTGTTAAACAGCGCAACTGTGCGCTGTGCGTCTTGTATATTATATGTATCATTTAATGTTCGTATGGGTTATGGTAGGACTTTTAACAGTGTGCGGTAGCAATGCAGTCGCACGATGCTAATAATAGCGTATTAGTATCGCACACAATGGTTTCATGCTGACGACGCAAGATGGCGTCGTCAGGGACAACTTAAGATGGCGTCACTCGATATTAATATTAAGATCTGGTCTCAGCCAATCATCCGGCTTCGACTCATATAACATAAGATTGTCTGAAACTACACCTGAAACTGAAAAACGGGCCTCTAGCTTCTTTGACACTTGGGAGAGTTATGTGCATATACTCTTGCCAGCATTTATGAGAATACATGATTCCTTCAAACATACTGGGGCTGATTCAGAAATGGATGCAGGGAAGCCATCAGGCTCAAGTAACTGATGTCTTTCCTCTGGCGTCTGGGCTGCACTAAGCATGCACTGCAATGGTTACCGCAAGGAGATGCAGATCCAAATTTCATGGAGCCATGGCCAAAAGTTTTGAGAATGACACAAGTATTGGTTTTCACAAAGTTTGCGGCTTCAGTGTTTTTAGACCTTTTTGTCAGATGTTACTATGGTACTGAAGTAGAATTACAAGCATTCATAGGTGTCAAAGGCTTTCATTGACAATGACATTAAGTTTATGCAAAGAGTCAATATTTGCTGTGGTGAACCTTCTTTTTCAAGACCTCTGCAATTCCCCGTGGCATGCTGTCAATCAAATTCTGGGCCACATACTGACTGATGGCTCACTCACAATTTTGCCTAAGAACACAACCATGAATAAAGAATGGTGCCAAAACATCCTTTAAGAGCAATTTCTCCCAACCATCCCAACAGTGGTGACTACAAGTTTGTACTGCACCTGGTAATACACTGTGGTGACTACAAGCCTGTACTGCACCTGGTAATACACAGTGGTGACTACAAGCCTGTACTGCACCTGGTAATACACAGTGGTGACTACAAGCCTGTACTGCACCTGGTAATACACAGTGGTGACTACAAGCCTGTACTGCACCTGGTAATACACAGTGGTGACTACAAGCCTGTACTGCACCTGGTAATACACAGTGGTGACTACAAGCCTGTACTGCACCTGGTAATACACTGTGGTGACTACTAAGGATACCGCCTTTGAACCTCTATATACCCCTGCCTATACCTTCTAATTTGCTACCTATAAACCTCTAAGGATGACGCTAATTTGCGTACGCAGTCATACAGTAAATAAAGACGCCAGACCTAGAATCTATGGTTCCAAAGCACAAAGTAGTATTCAAGTAAAAGTACTTCAATCACACGCTATGATCCTCATATAATCTTAGCGCAAAGAGATTATACAGACCCAAGTACAATTATACATACGCAGTGCTCTCTGGTCCAGATGTTAGGCATCAGCAAGAAACCCCTCGTCAATCAGCATTCAGCACAAAGACTAGGAACCCAGGGTCAGAGCACACATATTTATACCCCCCAGAAATAAACAACACAATAGAGAAGTTTGTTGCTAATACCATTGGTCCTAAAGGAGAGGGCATATGTTACAAGGCATTTAACAGGTTGATTCAAATAGACACAACCCAGCCTCTAACAACTGGGGGTCTCTGGTTTCCTGCCTCATGTAACATCCTAACAGTTGTTCATATAATGTACATTTTGTTGCTTGAAGTCTCTGCGGTCCATAAGTTGAGAATGCATGATGCGATCTCCACACCAATGGTACCGGAATACTGTTGAAAGAGTACGCATCAGTACAATACCAATCACGGATTACTTATCATGTGTAAAACCTTAGTTACCAAATAATCTTTATTTCACAGCATTTATGCTAAATGAACATACTTGAATCTTATACCTTAAAGCTTATGGAACTTTGTATGTGAATATGTAAGGTGTGAGTATGTGGGGTTTGATGTAAAGAGGCTAGTTAACTTGGGGCAGATGCATGTGCATGGAGCTAATATTCAGCGTTTTCATACAGGGTCTTATGCATTCGCTAATATGCGACTAGTTAACAGCGCAATTGTGCGTATTAATGTGTGTATGAGAAATGGTGCACTTAAATCTCACTTAAACTAAGTGAACACCCAGCAGTGTGGAATGCTGAGCCTTATAGTTCCATGCCTTGCTCATGCCCCAGCAGCCCCCACCCTTTTCAGGCTCAAAAATACTGGTCTTTGTTCTCTCAGGGCCTGTGTGGATGCAAATTAGCACAGCTACAAGACCCAAACCTCAGATAACACTCTTGGCTTTGAAGGTATTTTATTGTAGGAAGCCTGCTAATGTAAGGTGCTACAAATGACCCTCTTGCTGTATTCGAGCAGGGCCACCTGGAGTGATAGCAGACGTTATGTCTAGGAAGCTTGTCTACACAGGCTAGTTGTCACGTGGCCATTTGCTCTGTTTAGCTAGTGCAATCCAATTTTGACATACTGTACAGCGATTTCTGAAATATATCCTTTAAGGGAATTATAATAATATACACACTTTATCCAGAGCACCCAAACTACGTAAAGTCATGAAATGGGCTTTTGATTAATCGCCGTAACTTATGGCGATGGTCACAGATGCAATCGCATGATGCTAATAGTAATATCGCCACATGTGTGAGTTTATCTAAAATGGCGCTTAGGCGGCCATTCGCAAAATTCCAGCTTCGACAGTCCACCCTTTGATAGCGAACAACATGCTATCACAATCTGATTTTAAAATATAATTTAGGCTTACATTTATATACTATTTAGTGTTATTATGGGATGGCACAAGGTGGTTCTTAATCCATCAATAATGTGTCTCTGAGTGGGGACATAAAACTACTATTATACGCACACCGCGGATCTTGGAAGATCATGTGAAAGGTGTGGGGATACACCAGTCCTATTTAGGCAGTCTTGAAGGGGAATTGAGACTTTACATTATTTGAGGTGTTTTTAAAAATAACATTTCAATAATACATTCTATGCATGTCTAAATATAATACATTAAATGATGGTATTTCCTAGTTCAGGGTTGTAATGCAGTTCTGTATTTACCTCGGTATTCATACTGACCACCATCATAATTTCATTCTTTTGTTTTACTCTATTCTTACATTTTCCACACTTCAACACAATAGGAACACACCGGACACATATGCCAATTATTATGATGACAATCAGTATAAGGATTAAGAATTTGCCTATACTGGCGATCATTTCCTGGACCCATTCCCCTAAACCTGAGAACCATTTCACTGGGTTCAGCCATGAAACCCATCCTTCTATCTTCTCCCTTACTTCAGCCACTGAAGCATTATGGTTCTTACGAAACTCCCATTTTAGCTGCAGAATTTCATCTATCTTCCGGTCTATCACCTCCTTGGGGTTGCTGGTATCATTGGTGACATAGGTGCAACATTTTACTCCAAATTGGGTGGCCAACGTTACGCAATACCCTCTAGTAACAGCAGTTAAATAATTTAACACTATCCTGTGTTGCACCAGTTCTTTCTTGTACGCTTGCAATTCTCTCCCTGTATACCTGAATGTGTCATCGTACATCTTGGTGATATTATCTATCAATTTAGCAAGTTCCTCAATATATATAAAGTTTAATGTACCGCGAGCGATTATGGTGGGATCCAATGCGACTAAAACTTGAAAGCCAGTTGTCTCACTAATTAACTGAGTGGCTTTGTGCACGTCACCAGGTATCATATTTCGTTTGCCTCTGTGTTCATATTGTGTGTGAAGATACGGTGACGGTGTGTTTTTATGTATACCAAGCATTTCAACATGTGTGAGGGTCATAACTTCTGGGACTACTCTTCCCAGGTAACACAAACCTTCGGAACTCGGGGAGAGCCACTTATACGCTTGTCTTTCACATATAAAATATACATTATCAGGGAGAACATAAGGAATGGTGTGCATCATTATCATTAAGCACATTTCCCTTGCAAACAATCCTATTTCTGGGTCTTCCATCTGGTACATGCAAGTTTCTGGCTGTATTATTTTAGCACAATAACCATCTGGCACCTTACCAATAATTTATTTGGTGGAACTCAATGTATACCGATACCTAAAATGTTTCCCATTAGATTTAATTGAGCATAACAGATCATGGTTTATGGACTCATTACCAGCTCTTTGTGAGAAGGTCATCATCTGATTATTCCCTGTCACTTCCCAACTCCCGGGTTTATTGGGTTTGGTTATGTTTAAACACAAAAGTGATCTATCTACTTGGAATTGATAGAGTTTGAAATGAGGTGGTTTGGATGAGAGGAATTTTTCATCCAATGTTTTCCCTTTCTGTAATTCTAAAATTTCCGTGATATTCAGCGGAAATGGCACCAACCCTACATTATGCTGTCCCTGTGGCACATGTAAACACACCCAGCAATCAGTTTGATTTAACACTTTGCCTACCATGCTATGATAATCCTCTAAAGGATACCCACCCCAGTACGGGTTATATTTAGGTTGGCACCGTTGGATACAGTTCTCATCAATTAGGGACCCACAAAGCTCACAAATTTTGTGCTTGCAGTTTGGAGGCATGAAGGGAGTCAGCATTAGGAGGAGGTGCTGATCCTTATAGTGCCATGTGGAGGTTTTTTGGGGTACCTCCAAGTTAAGTTAGCTCTCAGCTCATACATGTACTGTTATCATGCAGTACATCAATTTGTAATTATATGACCCAGAGTGGGTGCTACTATTATGTAGCAATAATTATTTTGGGGTGAGCGTTTGGGAGTGGGACCCCCGGGGTTGTTCTGGCTGGACCTTGCTCATGGCCTCACCACTTAATTCACATAGAATATTTTTTCACTTCTCTATTCGTTTGTATATTATTTATGTCATTTTAATTCTTTTACATTTCATTACCACTTATTGATTTATCTTTACACATCTATCCTTTTACACTTCACTATCACTTTTTTTCCCCTTTTCGTGTGATGCCCTGGGGATGGTCCTTGGCTGGAATTTTTTGGGGTGCCTTGCTTCTCGGACGTGAACCCCTTCATGTTAGGGACGCTGGTATAGCCCAAAGCTTATTCATATATTTGCAAATGTATGTAAACCAATACCTCTGAATTTCTATTATCATGTAGGATTCAAGTATTTTTGATTTATCTGCAGTGTGCTGAGGGGAAATTTTCTTTTTTCTGTGTTCAGTGTAAACCCCGCCCTTTACATGCACCTGTAGTATATTATTAAGCTGATTGAGCAACTACCATATTTTGTGCTTGACCTTACCAATAATTTCTTTGGTGGAACTCAATGTATACCGATACCTAAAATGTTTCCCACTAGATTTAATTGAGCATAACAGATCATGGTTTATGGACCCATCAACTCTTTGTGAGAAGGTCATCATCTGATTATTTCCTGTCACTTCCCAACTCCCGGGTTTATTGGGGTTGGTTATGTTTAAACACAAAAGTGATCTATCTACTTGGAATTGATAGAGTTTGAAATGAGGTGGTTTGGATGAGAGGAATTTTCCATCCAATGTTTTCCCTTTCTGTAATTCTAAAATTTCCGTGATATTCAGCGGAAATGGCACCAACCCTACATTATGCTGTCCCTGTGGCACATGTGAACACACCCAGCAATCAGTTGATTTAACTCTTTGCCTACCATGCTATGATAATCCTCTAAAGGATACCCACCCCAGTACGGGTTATATTTAGGTTGGCACGTTGGATATAGTTCTCATCAACTAGGGACCCACAAAGCTCACAAATACTGGAATCTTCAGACGATAAACCTCCACACCTTCCCCGAGTCTCCGGAATGGCAGCTCTCTTAACAATAACAGTACTAAGATTGGTCAGACACTTCCCTGATTGGCATTGCACTCCTCCTGACTCCATTCCATCAGCACTGCCATCAGCTCCCGTTCCTTCAATCGGTCCCCCATCACAGAAACTGGATATTCCCAAACCGACCAGGATGGTGAACACTCTAAAAGAGAATATGAAAATGAACACAGCAGGCCCGTCCATTGTCACAAGACTTGCAAATTTCTCTTAGTTCAGGTATCTCACTATGACCTTTTCAATCCTCCCGGAACAAGTTCGCGAGCGACAGGTCCACGCTATCAGCCTTGTCTCCGACTTGTTTCTCCACCAGTTGATTGACCTTTTTGCAGTGAGTGGAATGGACCCAGGTATCTCTCTCAGCCACCTTAAAAGATGTAGTACTTGTCAGCAGAACCTGGTGTGGACCTTCCCACCGATCAGTCAAACAACCTGAACGCAAGAAATTTCTGATCATAACATATTCTCCTGGTTCAACATCATGACAGTTAGTTTCAGGCATATCATGGGACAACAATTTCAGTTTCTGCTGATGTTGCTTTAGCTGCTTACTCATTGATATAAGATACTTTACAGTTACCTCGTTGTTACCCTTCAAGTCTTCCTGTGGACTTATAATCAAATGAGGTTGTCTACCGAACAGTATTTCAAATGGGGACAGATTTAGAGGGGGTCTAGGAGTGGTCCTTATGCTATGTAGGACCAAAGGTAATGCTTCTGGCCATCCTAGTCCAGTCTCTGCCATGATTTTACTTAACTTATTTTTAATAGTCCCGATCATCCACTCTACCTTGGCACTGGCTTGCGGTCGGTAGGGGGTGTGAAGTCGGCTATTAATACCCATCAGCTTACACATATTTTGAAAAACATCACCTGTGAAATGAGTACCCCTGTCACTCTCAATGATTTTAGGGATACCGTACCTGCATACAAATTCCTGAACTATTTTCTTGGCAGTAAATGCAGCAGTATTAGTGGCCGCTCTGTAGGCCTCAACCCAATTAGAAAATACATCAGTGCACACTAATACATACTTGAGATTCCTGCAGGGTGGTAATTGGATGAAATCAATTTGTATCACCTGGAAAGGTCCATCAGTCGGTGGAATGTGGGACGGTTCAGTAGGGATCGCTTTCCCTATGTTCTTCCTCAAGCAGGTCAGACAGGACATTGCTATCTTTTCTGCTTGTGAAGAAAAACCTGGTGCGCAGCAGTATGCTCTCACCAACTTGCACATACCTTGTTTTCCCAGATGAGTCAGACCGTGTGCTGCCTCAGCCAGGCTGGGGTAATATGCCTTGGGGGCTACTGGTTTACCTTGTCTGTCCCTCCAGAGCCCGGAGGACTCTTGCCCACATCCCTTGGACTTCCAAATGGTCTTTTCCTGAATTGAACACAAATTTTGCATCTCAATTAATTTCAGCATATCAATTGTTTGGAAAGACATATTTTTTTCAGTGGGAGAAAACATTTTTAACCCTGCTGCCAATTTTGCAGCTTCATCGGCTCTGTTGTTGCCCAGTGACACCAGATCATCCTCACATGTATGGGCTTTACATTTAATTACTGCCACCGCTTTGGGCAGTTGGATTGCTTCTAAAAGATGTTTTATGTGTCTGGAATGTGCAACTGGTGTGCCTGCTGCTGTCATAAAATTTCTCAGACGCCATAGAGCCCCAAAATCGTGCACCACCCCGAACGCGTACCTCGAGTCAGTGTAAATGTTAGCAGATTTGCCTGCTGCCAGTTCACACGCTCTAGTTAGTGCTACTAACTCTGCCACCTGGGCTGAGTGAGGAGGACCAAGAGGTGTAGCTTCTATGATGTCTGTGTCATTTACAACAGCATAACCTGTACATAATTCACCTGTGTCTGTTTGTCTATGACAACTCCCATCCGTATAAAAAGTCACATCCACATTCTCTAAAGGTGTGTCATGTATGTCAGCTCTAGCAGTAAAGGTCTGATTCAGATATTCCATACAATCGTGCTTATCATTATGTCCGCTGAACTCACCTCCCGCCAGCAACTCGCCTCCTTCCACCCTTTGTACATCATGTTGTACATATGGTAAATACGTTGCTGGATTCAGCGTGCTGCAACGTTTAACAGTGATGTTTGCGGGTGCGATTAGAGCTAGTTCCCATTTGGTAAACCTAGCCGAAGAGACATGTCTGGCTTGAGCTGAGTTCAACAGAGCAGATACAGCATGGGGAGTGTAGACAATCATATCATGACCCAATACTACGTCCTCACTTTTACTCACCAATAAAGTGGTAGCTGCTACACTTCTCAAACAAGTGGGGCGTGATCTTGCCACAGTGTCCAATTGGGCACTCTAGTATGCTACGGGCCTACTGGCATCACCATGTTTTTGTGTAAGGACACCTGCAGCACAACCATCGGCTTCCGTACAATACAAATCAAAAGGTTTTTCATAATCAGGTATTCCCAATGCAGGAGCTTTTGTCAGACTATCCTTAAGATTAAGAAAAGCCTGCTCTGTTTCCTCTGTGTGTATGACACGATCGGGCTTTGAGGAGGAGACTAATTCCTGTAAAGGCAAGGCCAAAATAGAAAAACCTGGGATCCACATTCTACAGTATCTACACATTCCCAAGAAGGTACGAGTATGCTGTTGATTCTGCGGCAGTGTCATGTTCTGTATGGCCTGGATTCTATCATTTGTAAGATGTTGTAACCCCTGGGTTAGGCAGTGTCCCAAATATTTTACTCTGGATTGGCACGGCTGTAGTTTGTCCTTAGCCATCTTGTGTCCTGTATGCGAGAGATGAAGCAACAAAAGTTTAGTATCATTCAAACATGACATAAACGAGTCAGAACATAGCAATAAATCATCCACATATTGAATTAGAACAGATCCATTGGCAGGTTGAAAAGATTGTAAACAGTCATGCAATGCCTGGGAGAAGATACTGGGGCTGTCTATGAAACCTTGGGGCAACTGTGTCCATGTGTATTGTACACCTCTGTATGTAAATGCAAATAGATACTGACAGTCAGGGTGGAGAGGCACAGAGAAGAAAGCAGAACAGAGGTCAATGACAGTGAAATGGGTTGAATTGGGTGGGATCTGCATCAGGATGACAGCTGGATTTGGCACTACAGGGAATTGGCTCTCTACTACCTTATTAACACCTCTAAGGTCTTGTACCAGCCTATAACCCCTCCCACCACTCTTCTTCACCGGGAAGATGGGACTGTTGCCTACACTAGCTGTACGAACTAAAATTCCCTGTTGCAATAATCGCTCAATTATTGGAAAAACCCCTAATTCTACCTCATGTTTTAGTGGGTACTGGGGAATTTTTGGAGCTTGCCTACCGCTTTTTAAATTTACCATTACAGGGCTTACGTTTGCCATTAATCCAGTGTCCTGTCCATCCTTAGTCCAAAGGGAATCTGGAATTTGGGACAACATTTCATCTACCTGAGATGGATTTTCATTTAAACTTGTAGAGTGATACATTATTCTTTGGGGAGTGTCCAACATATCCCGCACCTCGTGTGCAACTGTCTCTGGGATATCTAAAAATACACCATCAGGGGTGCAATATATAACACATCCCATGTTACATAACAAGTCTCTACCTAGCAGGTTAGTAGGAGTCGCAGCAGCCAGAAGGAAAGAATGCCTGGTATGCAACGGCCCAATAGTAACCTCTGTGGACTTTGTTAAAGGATAATGTTCCACTTTACCTGTTACACCCATTGTTGGTACTGTCTCGTTGGTCACCTGCAAATTAATGGGAGATTTTATCACTGACCTGGTCGCCCCTGTGTCTACAATAAAAGGATATTCAGTACCAGCTACATCAACCATCATGACCGGTTCTTCCCTAGTACTTCCTGTTAACCTGACTATCTGTACACTACAGGTATGACCTGACCCCTAGCGTTGGCTACCATTTTCCAATAAAGCATTTACGGCCACAATTGGAGCTGGTGCCTGCTGGACATTTGCTGGTCTCTGTGCATATCCCTTATGGGGATGTCCAGGTCATCCCTGATTTGGGGTTCCTACTCTTTTTACTGTACAGTTTCTACTTAAGTGTCCTGTTTGTTTACAATTAAAACATGTTCGTGGATCGGGTGAAGACACGTGTTGTTGTGAGGTTTGAGCAGAGGGTAAAGGTGGTGGGTATGGGTAAGGATAGGGAGGGTAAGGGTATTGTGGGGGATATGAGGTTTGTGAGTAGTATGGGACCTGTGGGTGTATAGGGTTTGTGGAATAGAGCTGTGTTTGTTGTTGCGTGGGGTTAGTGAGGGCATATAACTGTTCAGGTGTAAGTGTGTGTGCAGATGCGAGTGTGTCTGTTGGCTGTGATGTTACCGTCATTCCCTCCAGAGCTTGTATACTGACAGCCATTAGTTTTTCGCTCTGGGTCTCTCTCTTCTTTGAGATGCTTTTATCATGTTCTATGGCAGATTCTATGAGGGTATCTATGGCAGATTCTATGAGGGTAACTCCCCTCCAGCCAGGTTGTGAGGTCTGAACCCGAGTCTTTAAATTCTCTTTCAGACCGTCCATGAGTACCGTGACTATCATTCCCCTGTGGTGAGTGCTATCTTTAATATCTTCTAACCAAGTATACTGGGTGATAGTCTGCAGAGCCCGGTCGCAATAATCTTCTGCAGATTCACTCTCCTTTTGCTTAATGGTGAAAATTTTGTTCCAGTTAACTACTACCGGAAAATATATACCCAATTGAGTCACAATGCGGGAAATATTACCTTGGTGTACTTGGTATGTTAAGGGAACGTCACCATCCAATACACAATCCGTGATAAATTTTGTCACGTCGGTACTGCGTGGTAGACAGGCCCTTAACACCACACGCCAATCTTTATTAGTTGGCTCATGAGAACTACCCAAATTTCTCAAAAATCTTTGACATTTGGCTAGTTCCTTGTTGGGATCGGGGAAATCATTTATGATGGAATTTAGTTCTGCTCTTGTCCAGGGACAATGCATTACTACTTCCCTCGTGGGCACTACACCATTCGCATCTGCATTTCCATTAGGAATGGTTATTGTCCGAATGGGATGCAGACCGGCAGCCCTGCTACCTTTGACCTTGTTACCTGGCTGGGAGTTTAATCTGCTGCTGCTACGTATGGTATTAACAACTTTGTCTACGGGTGCAGAGGGTGTTAGCACTTCCCTTGCTGTTACCGATGGAGATGGCGGCACCACTCGTGATTGTGGTGATGCAGCATCTATCATTTGCATAGCATGGGAAATGGCAGACGATAGGCTTATCATCCACATCATAAACATTTTCTTTATGGTTGCTTAAGAGAGGGTACAAATTGCTTGTTATATTTTTATGGGTATTTTAGGTAACTGTACTTGCACCTCCATCCACATAAGGTGGGGGTGGTGAGCGTGAACTGCTGGCAATACTCTCCACAATGCTACCTTGCTGCACATGCGCGCCATTTTGCGGCTCGCCCGTATTGCAATTTAGCGTCGCGGATGTATTCTCTGGCAATGTGCTTGCAACGCTAGTTTGCGTCGCTTGCACATTTTTAAGCCACGCATCCCCTTCATGCTGCCACAACTTTAAACATTCATAATATTTTACCTTTTTCTCTCGGGAGCACATCAGACTGATGTGATCCCGGACATTATCTAGTGCATTTTTATCAAAACTACCAATTCTAGGAAACGGTCTAACACTCTTCATCGTCATTTTAAACCATACATCACAATACCTTATCGCATAAGTACCGTACTTAGTATGCATAATACGATGGGCCAATCCAAACGGCGCTTCCATTAGCAGCACATCATTGTCTAACATCTCTATTGTTTGCATGGCCCCCATTCTGAGACAACTCCTATGCTTTTCAATAAAGATTTAAACTGGTGAAAGACAATCAAGATACTTTCACTTACCTGTGGACGATTTAAACGGCAGCGCCCACACACCTGGATAAGATTTGAAAAAGGCAACTTACACACCCGAATAAGATTTAGTAAGGCAACTTCCACACCTATGGAAGTTTAAGTAGGCTACTTCCACGCACCTCTCTACAACAAAGACAACATGTACACCTGCTACTGTGTATAGAACAGTAAGCTGCTTACCGAGCGACTAGCACTTAGCCCTTAAAGGTCATACGGTACCTCTAACTGTAGGGAACAAGTTACCTCTACCAACAAATACTCACTGTTACACACTTTTTCCTGCGCAGAAAAATACACGTTAACCCAGATATTGATAACAATTGAAAAATGTAAACCTCAACGGCTTTATTTAAACACGTGGCAGCACAACCGGAAGTACGTATACGCTATTGTACGACCAGTCACATACACAATAATGCGACTACCACACAACCGTATGATAACTTTTTAGCTGTGTACGCAAAAGTGCGTCTTTACTGTGCGCAAAACTGCGACTCAGCCATGTGCTCAATACTGCGGCGCCCCTTTAAACGTTAGGTTCTATCAACAAAGGAAAACAAACTTTTTCATCTCTTGTCCCTGGATACTAGTCAGCTTCCTTGGCTCACACGAAAATGGATAGCGATCTTTCAGCACAAAGCGGTTGCAGGTAAACCCTGCATGTGGCCACTCCACCCTTTGCTGAGATATCGATAACCGTATGTGCCGTGTGAGTAGGTAAGTGCCTTCACGATGAGCCCCCAACTAAGGATACTGCCTTTGAACCTCTATATACTCCTGCCTATACCTTCTAATATCCTACCTATAAACCTCTAACGATGACGCTAATTTGCGTACGCAGTCATACAGTAAATAAAGACTCCAGACCTAGAATCTGTGGTTCCAAAGCACAAAGTATTATTCAAGTAAAATTCAGCAGTTACACGCTATGATCCTCATATAATCTTAGCGCAAAGAGATTATACAGACCCAAGTACAATTATACATACGCAGCGCTCTCTGGTCCAGATGTTAGGCATCAGCAAGAAACCCCTCGTCAATCCGCGTTCAGCACAAAGACTAGGAGACCAGGGTCAGAGCACACATATTTATACCCCCCAGAAATAAACAACACAATAGAAAAGTTTGTTGCTAATACCATTGGTCCTAAAGGAGAGGGCATATGTTACAATGCATTTAACAGATTGATTCAAATAGACACAACCCAGCCTCTAACAACTGGGGGTCTCTGGTTTCCTGCCTCATGTAACATCCTAACAGTTGTTCATATAATGTACATTTTGTTGCTTGAAGTCTCTGCGGTCCATAAGTTGAGAATGCATGATGCGATCTCCACACCAATGGTACCGGAATACTGTTGAAAGAATACGCATCAGTACAATACCAATCACGGCTTACTTATCATGTATAAAACCTTAGTTACCAAATAATCTTTATTTCACAGCATTTATGCTAAATGAACATACTTGAATCTTATACCTTAAAGCTTATGGAACCTGTATGTGAATATGTAAGGTGTGAGTATGTGGGGTTTGATGTAAAGACGCTAGTTAACTTGGGGCAGATGTGTGTGCATGGAGCTAATATTCAGCGTTTTCAAACAGGGTCTTATGCATTCGCTAATATGCGACTAGTTAACAGCGCAATTGTGCGTATTAATGTGTGTATGAGAAATGGTGCATTTAAATCTCACTTAAATTAAGTGAACACCTAGCAGTGTGGAATGCTGAGCCTTATAGTTCCATGCCTTGCTCATGCCCCAGCAGCTCCCACCCTTTTCAGGCTCAAAAATACTGGTCTTTGTTCTCCCAGGGCCTGTGTGGATGCAAATTAGCACAGCTACAAGACCCAAACCTCAGATAACACTCTTGGCTTTGAAGGTATTTTATTGTAGTAAGCCTGCTAATGTAAGGTGCTACAAACGACCCTCTTGCTGTATTCGAGCAGGGCCACCTGGAGTGAGAGCAGACGTTATGTCTAGGAAGCTTGTCTACACAGGCTAGTTGTCACGTGGCCATTTGCTCTGTTTAGCTAATGCAATCCAATTTTGACATACTGTACAGCCATTTCTGAAATATATCCTTTAGGAGAATTATAATAATATACACACTTTATCCAGAGCACCCAAACTACGTAAAGTCATGAAATGGGCTTTTGATGAATCGCCGTAACTTATGGCGATGGTCACAGATGCAATCGCATGATGCTAATAGTAATATCGCCACATGTACTAAAGTGTGAGTTTACCTAAAATGGCGCTTAGGCGGCCATTTGCAAAATTCCAGCTTCGACAATACAAGCCTGTACTGCACCTGGTAATACACAGTGGTGGCTACAAGTCTGTACTGCACCTGGTGATACACTGTGGTGACTACAAGCCTGTACTGCACCTGGTGATACACAGTAGTGACTACAAGCCTGTACTGCACCTGGTGATACACAGTTATGACTACAAGCCTGTACAGTACTGCACCTGGTGATACACAGTGGTGACTACAAGCCTGTACTGCACCTGGTGATACCCAGTGATGACTACAAGCCTGTAGAGTACTGCACCTGGTGATACACAGTGATGACTACAAACCTGTACAGTACTGCACCTGGTGATACACAGTTGTGACTACAAGCCTGTACTGCACCTGGTGATACACAGTGATGACTACAAGCCTGTACAGTACTGCACCTGGTGATACACAGTGATGACTACAAGCCTGTACTGCACCTGGTGATACACAGTGATGACTACAAGGAGAGGCGGATTGGGATGGAAAACCAGCCCGGGAAATCTGCAGTAGCAGCCCTAATGGGGGCGGGTCAGTTGTAGGGGTGGGGTCTGTGAGTATGCAGTCGGGAAGCCGGCTGACGTAATCCCAACAGCCGGCTTCCCGACTGCTGTATCCCGGCGTGGGATAAATGACCGGCGTCTATATCTAGACGCCTGTCATTTTCCCGATGCCGGGAAACCGGCGCCCGGCATCCCGATCAAAGGGACGCCGGGCGCCGCGAGCGGACAGCCTTTTAGGTTTAGAGCACCCGGGGGGGACTTAGGGTTAGGCACCCCCCCGAGAGGGTTAGAGTTAGGCTAGGGGGAGGGAGGGTTAGGGTTAGTCTAGGGGGAGGGAGGGTTAGGGATAGGCACCCTCGGGGGGACTTAGGTTTAGGCAGCGGGGAAGGGGGGGTTAGTGTTAGGCACTTGGGGGGGAGGTTAGGGTTAGGCACCCCTAAGGAGGGTTAGGTTAGGTTAGTATATACCTACCTTAGGGACGATCGGGCTTTCCAGCGCTGTCGGGCTTCCGCTGCCGTGATCTCTGCATTTGTCGAGCTGTCACTGCCGAGAATCGAATTGCCGGCCATGCGGCTGGCGGTATTTCATACCGATTCCGGTCTGTGAAGGGAGGAGAATAATTCCATCTAGGGGCGGTGCTAGGGTGTTTGGCGCCCTCCTGCAAACTATTGCATTTGCACCCTTCCTTCCAGTTTTCTACAAAGTGACAGTGCGCACGGTACACAAAGGGGCGTGGTCTCACAGGGGGCGTGGTCACACAATAGTTTCCCCAATTCAAATGAAACCACACAGTAGCACAACCTTATTCACATTACACCGCACATAGTGCCCATGATTCACATTACACCACATAGTAGTATCCCCTATTCCCGTTACGGCAGTAGTGCCCCTTATACACAATGCCCATAGTAGTGCCCCTTTTGCAATGTCAATCGTAGTGCCCCTTACGCAATGTCAACAATAGTAGTGCCCCTTACGCAGTGACCCCAGTAGTAGTGCCCCTTACGCAGTGCCCCCAGTAGTAGTGCCCTTTACGCAGTGCCCCCGGTAGTAATGCCCCTTACGGAGTGCCCCCAGTAGTAATACCCCTTACACATAAAGTCACAGACACACACACACCACAATACTATACTTACCTGAAGCCCCGCTCCGGCGTCCGCCACTGTCTAACTACTGCGTCCATGGGCTGGGCAATATGGGAGAGATGTCATGACGTCTCTCCCTTCACCCACTGCGGAAGCAGGAAGGCGGAGCTCAGGAGTGGGCTCCAGCTGCCGCTTCAGGGAAGGAGCTGCTGGGCACCCGCTGGTAACAAAATCCCGGGAAATGGAGTAGGCAGCGGCGGCGCCTCCCCAGGCCGCCGCTTCCCTGCAGCAAAGGGCCGGATGGTTACGTTGCGCCGGCCATGGTCCTAACCCTCCCAAACCGCAGTCTACAACTAACTCCATTAGTGCCTGAAACCTAATCTATCACCCCCCTCACAGCCTAAATCTAAGCTCCCCTTAGTGCCTACCGCTAACTCTCCCCTTAACCCTAGTACTTACCTCCAGTATTCTGATACGTGTCGGGATTCCAGCGACGGCATTCTGACTGCCGGAATCCCAACAGTCGGGATTATGACCACATCAATAATAAATAATAATAAATAATATATTTAATATATTTTTTTTAAAATCCAATAAATTTTTATTGTAGATTTTCTTTTTGTACATGAAAAGTTACAACATTGAAGCAATTGTAAACATTACAAAATTGCTATTAAACAATTAAAATACTTAACATACATGAGTGGTTTCTCTTCTGTCTGTATCAGTAGCATTACATACATCACATTCCTCCGCATATGAACAATGCAGGAACCAAGTTTAACTGACTCTAACACATATAATAATGTCAACACATACATCTCTGCATTTAAAGTAGTGACCGACTAGTATAATACTTGGAGCTATCCAAATCATGGGCAAAGAGAACTCACACCCGACCGACCAAATGGAGAGTCCAACCATCTATCCCATACTTTATAATATTTCAGTATTATACCCCTAGCAGTGTAAACATATTTTTCATGTGCGGCGACAGCTCCAACCAAAGATATCCAGGATTCAAGGCTAGGCCCAGAGGATGCCATCCATTCTCTTGCTATACACACTTTAGCAAGCGTGCAAAGGTTATTAGTGTATCTCACAACAGGCTTGTCAATAATGTCTACATCTAAAGCGGCCAGAACACATGCCGCAGGGGTAAAAATGTCCTGAGGCACACCTGTAGAGACAATAATTCTGATCACACTCTGCCAAAACGAATTCACTATAGGACATAGCCATAACATATGCCAGAAGGTACCCTCTGAGGAATTGCATTTGGGACACTTTGAGTCCATTCTACCCCCAATTCTCAATAACCGGACAGGTGTCATATATACCCTATGTAATATAAAATATTGTATCTGCTGATACCTCACAGACATAGTGGCAAGGCGAGGACTGGCAAGGGCTATGCTCCAATCATCATCCGACAGTACCCCAATGTCGTTTTCCCATTGTTGTTTTATGGATACCAAATCAGACTTGTGATGCTTGCGCAATAAGTTATTATAAATCACAGATATCAAGCGACCAGAACTGACCGATAATAATAGAGTTTTAATAGGAGATTCTTGTATGGATAAAGGAACCTCAGAGAATTGGGCATTATTAGCATGCCGGAGCTGTAGATAACGAAAGAAAAAATGGTTAGGGACCCCGAACTCTAGCTGCAATTGGTAAAAAGATTTTAAGACACCCGTCTGAAATCGCTGTCCCAGAGATCCTACCTTCCACTGACCCCAAGCCTCTCCAACCTGGATAGCATGAAGTTCCTTGAGGCACTTAGCATGAGCCAGCGGGGTATCTGGATCTATGCCTTCTGCTTGCACTATACGTGAATCAAGTCTCCAAATAGTGATGGCCTGCCTAACTAAAGGGATATCCACTATATGTATATTATCACTCAGTAGTAGGCTTAATGGCGTTAAACCTGTTTTGGACTGTGCCATTACAAGGGCAGGCAGGGATTCAGAACTTTTATCATTTAACCATTCCCATATATGAGATAGTTGTGCAGCGTAGTAGTATAATTTAAAAAGGGGTAATGCCAGGCCACCACAATCACGGGGTCTGGTCAGAGTGTCTAATTTAATCCTAACTCTCTTACTGACCCATAGTAGTGAGGACAATTGACCATCAATCTGTTTTAAAAATTTCTGGGGAATATATACTGGAGAGTGATTCAAAATATACAGAATTTTAGGTTGGAGGACCATTTTGACTATGTTTACTCTACCAGTTAGAGTTAATGGCAATTTACCCCATACCAGGACGCGGGACCTAAGGTATTCAATCTGCGGTTGTACATTCAAAGATAAATATTTTTGTGGTGTATTAGAAATCCAAATACCCAAGTATTTAAACGAGTCCACCCACTTCAGGGGAAGATCTATAATAGGGTTTTTGGGGCAGGTTCCCCTGAATGGAAGGATACAAGATTTGTCCCAATTAATTAGTAAACCTGAGTATTTCCCATATAAGTCGATAATTTCAAGGACCGTGGGCATAGAGATCTCATAGCGCGAAATAAATAGTAATATGTCGTCAGCATACAATGCAATTTTATCTACCCTAGGACCCAGCTGAAACCCGGAAATGTTTGAGTGACCTCTAATCATACATGCCAAAGGCTCCATAGCCATAGCAAACAAGATGGGTCACAGAGGGCAACCCTGTCTTGTTCCCCTATACAATGGAAATGCCGTAGAGGTGAAGCCGTTTACCGACACCCTTGCTACAGGGATCATATATAAAAGTTTTACCCACTTAATATATCCCGGGCCAATACCAAAGCGTTCCATAGTTTCCCACAAAAACAACCACTCGACCGAATCGAACACCTTAGCTGCATCCAATGAGACAATAACAGATGATTGTGCGTCTGCCCTTTGTAATTGTAAATGTGTAAATAAACGACGTAAATTGACTGCCGTAGACTTACCAGGCATGAAGCCTGTCTGATCAGGATGAATCAGTTGAGTTATAACTTGATTAATCCTGGAGGCCAGTACTTTTGCTAAGATTTTTACATCTGTTGGAAGGAGTGATATAGGTCTGTAGGAATTGGGCTTGGTAGGATCCTTGTCTGGTTTGGGTAGGACAATTATTAAAGCCTCGGACATTGATTTAGGTAGTGTATTGTTTATATACATTTGATTAAAGATATCAAATAAATGGGGTACAAGTATTTTATTATGTTTTTTGTACACTTCGAGGGGGATCCCATCTAGACCTGGGGCTTTACCACTGGGAAATGAGTTTAATGCCACCTCAATTTCCTCCAGTGTCAAGGGAGCATCCAAAAAAACCCTCGCCTCTGGAGACAATGTCGGCAATGGAATGTCAGATAGGAAACCATGCACTTCTGGTTGAGTATATGCTAACCTAGATTTGTATAGTTGTTGATAGAACCTAACAAATTCCTCCGCAATTTCTGGGGTGCGCACAAAAGTAGCGTTATCTAAACCAACTAGTTCAACCACAGCATTAGATGACTTCTGTTCTATTCGAGCCAAACTAGCCAAGTACGAACCAGGTCTATCTCCTGTTGCATATTGTACATGCGAGTTAAAAAGAATTTTATATTGGGCCTTATCCATTAAGCAATCCTTCCATAGTTTTTGGGCCTCACACCATGCTTTTTTATTTGTGTCTGATTCATCAGATATATAGGCTAATTCTAATGATTTGCAGGAAGCTTCCAGATCCAATTCTGTTTTTTTATAAAAAGACTTTAAATTAGCAACTCTGACTTAAATGTATCCCAAAGGACATCAGCGGATACAGTGCCTCTATTTAATAGAAAAAATTCTGTCCAAGCGGCCTCCAACTCTGCTCCAGTGCCCATGCGTGACAGCCAGAACTGGTTAAATTTCCAGAATTGTTGACCCCGTAGACCCTCCATATCCAAACTGATTGTCAATGGGGAATGATCAGATATACCCCTAGTTTCATATATAACCTTATGAACCCTTGGCAGCAAACCTATTGTAACCAAAGCCATATCTATTCTGGAGAACGAAGAATGCGTATACGAGAAGCACGAATACTGTTTCACTTTAGGATATCTCGTCCTCCAGGCATCTACCAAGCCCATTCCCCGGACCATATTTGAAAACCCGGCGCCCCTTCCCCGTATATCTGGAGCAGACCTGCTATGCCTATCTAACAATGGGTCTAGTATATTATTAAAATCTCCCAGGCACAGAGCAGGTGTGTCCGGGAATAAGGCCATAAATTCAGCCACCTTTTTTAGAACTTCATGCGAGTACGGTGGAGGGATATATAATGCCAACAGCAGTATAGACATAGAGTTAATTTTACATTTAGGAACACATATCTACCCCAGGCATCACACTGCACCTGTTCCATAGAGAACTGGACAGTTTTACGCACTAATATGGACACGCCACTGGATGCAGAAGTGTGTGTAGAATGATATGTCCAGCCTATCCATGGTTTTTTCAAAGACAACAATTTCCCCCTACTAAGTGAGTTTCCAACAAACAAATAATATCTGAAGCATACTGTTTCAATTGTCGAATCACCAATGATCTCTTGACTTTGTCGTTTAAACCCCTCACGTTCCAAGTGAGAATATTAACCTTTTGCGAGTCCATCATTTGACATGTTCTTTAAAAGATTTAAACAGCCATGGCAACAGACGGAGAAGGTTTCTATGGTACCACACATAACAGAAGAAAACCATTACACACAAAAACGTAGTAGAAATTCCCATACCAACTAATATGGGCCTAACCCCCAAACCGCCCCCCACCCTGTACACCAGACCCAACTTAGGCATACCTTATACGAGAATGCCCTATTCCATGCTATCAAATTAAACTAGGCAATACAATTTAAAAAAAAAAAAAATTAAATAACTATATCACCGTGCTAAAAAACAAAAAATAAGAAACAAGAAGCAAAATATATAATGGAAATAGAGCAAGGCACATGGAGGCCTCCTTATACGGAGTCATCCCCCGGGAACAAACACACATCTGAAAAATTACAGTATATAAATAGTCGACACCTAACTAGCTGAGCGACACATATTACTCCACCACTAAAAGATTGTATAAATTAGGCACACAAAATACGGTCAAAATAGCTACCCCACCCGGACATTATATATCACTGAATGTCGGATATAGGACCGTAAGTATACAATACTGTTACCAGAATACCCTTCTATATACTTATTGTGTCTATACATATAAAACGGAACATTGTTTGACGAACCATATAAAACACAACAAATAGGCAATGGCCGTGCAATGGCAAGGGATTAATGTAGCACAAACTAACACAGATTCAGTCATTAGCCAATGCTTCTCTTGCGGGTCTGCGGCGATCCAGCCACAGCGCTGCCTCCCTCGGTGTCATAAAGAATTTGGTTTCCCCATCTGCCACCACACGGAGTTTAGATGGGTATATCATGGCATAGGAAATGTTAAGGTCACAAAGACGTCTTTTAATTGGGATAAATTGGGCCCTATCCTTTTGTATTTCCATAGCAAAATCCGGGAACATTGAGACACGAGTCCTGTTCCATTGTAAGGGACCATTAGTGCGGGCCAGTCTAAGAACAGAGTTGCGGTCACGATAGTGCAGGAACTTTGCAATTAGGGTGCGCGGCGGCGCCCCAAGCGGCATGGGTCTAAAGGGCACCCTGTGAGCTCTCTCAACTGTGAAATATGATGAGAAGGAAGTAGGACCAAACGTGTCTGACAGCCATTTTTCCAAGAATTTTTCCGGAATGGGACCCTCCTCCTTCTCTGGTAACCCCACGAAGCGAATATTGTTTCGCCTTAGGCGTCCCTCCATGTCAGACATTTTCCTCTGTATAGAAAGGAGCTGTGAATCCATAGAATTGACTCGAACACTTAAAGGTGATATCTTATCTTCCAGGGTAGAAGTGCGAGTTTCCACCTCGCCAACTCTCTCACGCACACACTGCAGGTCATGGTGAATAATTGAGAGATCCGACTGCACTTTTCCAATTTTTTCTGACAGCCTAGTCTCGCAGGCAGTCACTGCCTCGAGAACGCGTTGCAGCGCAGCGTCAGATGGCTCAGCCGACACTGTCGACTCTGCTGGTGGTGTAGGTGGAGAGTTGTCACCCTGTGTAGTAGAAGTGGATTGAGCAGGGGGTACCCTGGAGAATTTTTCCAGCTTCGCCGTAGCCGCGGAATTCTTCCCCATCATGAGATTGTATACCAGGAGAGGGTCTGGGTGTATATTACTGTATAGCACAGATACTAGTGCTGTGAAAAAGAATGTACAGACTGCTGTTCCTTAATAGTATGGGACACAGAGGAAAGTTGTGGCAATAGCAGCAGTTGCCAGGTGGTATAGTGAAGGGTAGGCAACCATAGCCTGTGAAGCGCTGCGTGGGAGATAACAGCGCTGCCCACTGACAGGGATCTCAAATCCAATATGCAGGGTATGAAGGAAGCCACACATACGCAGCCACAGCAGGAATACCTTCCTTTAATATGACTGCACCTCTTGTTGCCGCCGATGAGAAGTGCCTCTGGGTCTCCAAGTCAGACAGTCGCCGGGACACCACGCTCTGGGGGAAGATGGCGCCAGCGGGACATGTGACCAGGCCCCTCCGCACTCGGATTCAGATTGCCGGGTACAACAGCCACCGGAGCCGCAGACAGGCAGTACACCACACTCACTGCACCTTCAGCCAGCCAGGTAGGCAATCGAAAATCCCGGGGGAGCTGGCAGGATATGCGGACCGGATAATTGATAGAGGAGAGCGCACCAAGCTGCGTGCACTCACATACTCCTCGTAGCCACGCCCCCAATATATTTAATATTTTGAATTAAATATACACTGTGTATATTACATTTCAAATATTAAATATATTATTTATTAAATGAATACACATACACATATTACCTTATTAAATAGATATATTATAAACATTTAAAATAAAACACTTACCTTTTTTTCTGCAACTATTTGCTTCTTCTGTTTTCTTTACCCCTTATCAATTTCTCCTCTTCAGCTGGACGCCATCGGCACTGGAGACTGCCTTTATTCAGATAGCCAGGCCAGGTGGGGAGGGGAGGAGAGCCAGGTCAGGTGGGGCGGAGAGCAAGGCCAGGTGGGGGGGGAACAAGGTCAGGTGGGGGGAGGAGCCAGGTCAGGTGGGGAGGGGGGGGGAGCCAGTTCAAGTGAGGAGGAGAGGAAAGCCAGGTCAGGTGGAGGGGGGGGGCAGAGAGCCAGGTCAAGTGGGGAGGGGGTGGGGAGCCAGGTGAGGTGAGGAGGAGAGGAAAGCCAGGTCAGGTGGGGAGGGGGGGAGAGCCAGGTGAGGTGGGGGAGCCAGGTGAGGAGGAGAGGAACGCCAGGTCATGTGGGGAGGGGGGAGGGCCAGGTCAAGTGGGGAGGGGGGGGGAGAGCCAGGTCAGGTGGGGAGCGGAGACAGCCAGGTCAGGTGGGTAGGAGAAAAGAGCCAGGTCAGGTTTTGAGGGGGAAAAGAGGGGACTCTGGAGTAGGTCCGGGTCACTGGCCTGATTCGCGGTTTTTAAAAAGGGGCAGGGCCAAATGTCGGGAGGGCGGGGCTTAGCTGTGGGCGGCAGCCGGCAGCTCTGGTACAAGAATGCCTGGCAGGTCAGTGCAAACTCCTGTGTAATCCTGTGCTGTCTGCTGCAAGGCAGATTGCTGCAGACTCAGAGAAGCCAGATGCTGAAGAGGGGGCGGGCCGCAGATGGCATGTAGGCGGAGCCCTCAGTGGTCACTAATGGGCTCCGCAAGGGCTTATGGGAGGAGCTGCTGCTGCTGGGCATGGGCAGTAGCTCCCCCGGCGGCCATTTTGTTTGTTTACTTTATTGAGCTGCCCATCGGAGCCAAGCTCCGATCGCGCCAGCCCGGCCACTGGCAGTTCAGCAGGGGTGAGTGAAGGAAGGGCAGCGGCCACTAAAGGGAACACAAGGGCCGGCCCAGCGGGAACCGTCCCGGTGTCCTGGCGGCCCAATCCGCCCCTGACTACAAGCCTGTACAGTACTGCACCTGGTGATACACCACAGTGATGACTACAAGCCTGTACAGTACTGCACCTGGTGATGCACAGTGGTGACTACAAGCCTGTACTGCACTTGGTGATACACAGTGGTGAGTAAAAGTCTGTATTGCACCTGGTGATACACAGTGTTAACTACAAGCCTGTACTGCACCTGGTCATACACAGTGGTGACTACAAGTCTGTACTGCACCTAGTGATACACTGTGGTGACTACAAGCCTGTACAGTACTGCACCTTGTGATACACAGTGGTGACTACAAGCCTGTACTGCACCTGGTGATACACAGTGATGACTACAAGCCTGTACAGTACTGCACCTGGTGATACACAGTGATAACTACAAGCCTGTACAGTACTGCACCTGGTGATACACAGTGGTGACTACAAGCTTGGTGATACACAGTGATGACTACAAGTTTGTACAGTACTGCACCTGGTGATACACAGTGATGACTACAAGCCTGTACATTACTGCACCTGGTGATACACAGTGATGACTACAAACCTGTACAGTACTGCACCTGGTGATACACAGTGATGACTACAAGCCTGTACAGTAGTGCACCTGGTGATACACAGTGATGACTACAAGCCTGTACAGTACTGCACCTGGTGATACAGAGTGATGACTACACACCTGTACAGTACTGCACCAGGTGATACACAGTGGTGACTACAAGCCTGTACTGCACCTGGTGATACACAGTGATGACTACAAGCCTGTACAGTACTGCACCTGGTGATACACAGGGGTGACTACAAGCCTGTACTGCACCTGGTGATACACAGTGATGACTACAAGCCTGTACAGTACTGCACCTGGTGATACACAGTGATAACTACAAACCTGTACAGTACTGCACCTGGTGATACACAGTGGTGACTACAAGCCTGGTGATACACAGTGATGACTACAAGCTTGTACAGTACTGCACCTGGTGATACACAGTGATGACTACAAGCCTGTACATTACTGCACCTGGTGATACACAGTGATGACTACAAACCTGTACAGTACTGCACCTGGTGATACACAGTGATGACTACAAGCCTGTACAGTAGTGCACCTGGTGATACACAGTGATGACTACAAGCCTGTACAGTACTGCACCTGGTGATACACAGTGATGACTACACACCTGTACAGTACTGTACCAGGTGATACACAGTGATGACTACACACCTGTACTGTACTGCACCTGGTGATACACAGTGGTGACTACAAGCCTGTACTGCACCTGGTGATACACAGTGATGACTACAAGCCTGTACAGTACTGCACCTGGTGATACACAGGGGTGACTACAAGCCTGTACAGTACTGCACCTGGTGATACACAGTGATGACTACAAGCCTGTACTGCACCTGGCTATACACAGTGATGACTACAAGCCTGTACAGTACTGCACCTGGTGACACACAGTGATGACTACAAGCCTGTACTGCACCTAGCGATACACAGTGATGACTACAAGCCTGTACTGCACCTGGCGATACACAGTGATGACTACAAGCCTGTGCTTCACCTGGCAATACACAGTGATGACTACAAGCCTGTACTGCACCTGGCGATACACAGTGATGACTGCAAGCCTGTACTGCACCTGGCGATGCACAGTGATGACTACAAGCCTGTACTGCACCTGGTGATACACAGTGATGACTACAAGCCTGTATACACAGTGATGACTACAAGCCTGTACTGCACCTGGCGATACACAGTGATGACTACAAGCCTGTACTGCACCTGGCGATACACAGTGATAACTAAAAGCCTGTACTACACCTGGTGATACACAGTGATGACTACAAGCCTGTACTGCACCTGGTGATACACTGTGATGACTACAAGCCTGTACTGCACCTGGTGATACACAGTGATGACTACAAGCCTGTACTGCACCTGGTGATACACAGTGATGACTACAAGCCTGTACTGCACCTGGTGATACACAGTGATGACTACAAGCCTGTACTGCACCTGGTGATACACAGTGATGACTACAAGCCTGTACAGTACTGCACCTGGTGATACACAGTGGTGACTACAAGCCTGTACTGCACCTGGTGCTCAGCTGGGCTGGCTGCATGTAAAGTCATTATCAGCTGTGTCCGGCTCTTCCCCTAGTTCCCAGCCAACAATGAGCAGCACTAGGGAGATATAAAAAGAGATAAATATTATTGTAGTAAATCATACTGTTGGAATGTCATTGTTATTAAAACAGGAAGAACATCCTGTAATAACACGTATACTGGGCTTCATACCGTTTTAATAAAGGGATCTTGCTTGCTTCGATGGGAACGACTTATTATTTCAAGCCTCTGATTGGCCAGTATACTGTGGATATCCGTGTTGGAGCGTCTTTAGATGCACAATCGGACGCGCCATTGAGACTTTCACCAGCATTATGGCAGGTGAATTTTCTCTGTCTAAATATATGGCTTCCTGTGTGAGCGGCTGTGCGTCTTCAGACACAGCTGCTGTCAGAGACATGCCCACGTCTGCCTAGCCACCTCTCTGTTCCCTTCCAGGAACGCCCACCAAAAACCATACCCCCTGCTTCCAAATTCATTCTGCGCCTTGGTGTGATAACTATCAGGACACATGCAGTGCAACTCAGATACATGACAAATACTTAAAACCATCAGTCAACTGTGCTCATATTGGCATAGCATGCGACACTGATGCTCTCTATTATATGGCGCTCACTGATGCTCTATACAATATATTGTACTGTATGAAGGCAACTGATGTTCTCTGCATTATATAGCGATCACTGATGCAATTGGTATTATATATGGTGGGTCACCAATGCTCTTTGTACTATATGGCACTGGGATAAGTTCAGTATCCCAACGCAGGGAATGCCGGTACTTAAAATCCTGGCACAGGAATCCCGACATCTGTCAGAATCCCGGCACTGGCATCCCAACCGCCGGCATCCTGAAGATAAGTAGCGGGGTTGGGGAGAGGGTAAGGGTTTAGTGTTCGGCACTAGGGGAGGAGTTAGGGTTAGGCAATAAGGGGGAGGGTTACATTTAGGTTGTGGGGAGGGGGATGTTAAGTTTAGACACTAGGGGGGGAGGTTAGGTTCAGGCACCGGAGAGGGAGGGTTAGTGTAGGGAGAGGGGGATGGGTACGGGATCTCGAGCGCTGGCATCCCGTACCCATCCCATGCCACTCACACAATCACACCTGCATCCAGCCTCCCAGAATTTAAATGTGCTCTTTAAACTCAACTCTTAATTCAAGCCTATAACGCCTCCTCTTAACTCCCCTGTGTCTGCATATCCCACCTCTGCTCTCTCACAGCTTCTGTATGTAGGAAAGGCTTAGTGGAAAAGATAATGCAATTATCGTATTGTAGAGAGTAAGCTATTGCTCTCTACAGCACTTAACATCTCTGCTATATATTGTAATTTTTTGTATATAACCCTTGTGACACTATGAAAATATAAGATAACAATAGTATAAATCTTTTTTAAAGTATTTTTATTCACATATTTTTTATTCAGGTAAAATTGATATACAGTATGTTTCCTTGTTAAGATTTATTTTGGTTTTGCACATTAATTAGACCCTACAGCAGAGGTTCCCAACCACGGTCCTCAAGGCACACTAACAGTCCAAGTTTTAGGGATAGCCATACTTGAGCACAAGTGACTTAATTAGTACCGCAGTTATTTTGATTTACCCATCTGGTCACAATCATGGATATCACTAAAACCAGGACTGCTAGTGTGCCTTGGCGACAGAGGTTGGGAATCATTGCCCTACAGTATAAGCGCTTTATATTCTGTCTTTATTTTTGTGATATTATTATTCCAGGAGTTTACTGTCCTCGCCTTTCCTATAGAGCAGTGATTCCCAACCTCAGTCCTCAAGGCCATGATTGTGACTAGATGCTTAAATCAAAATAACTGCGGTACTAATTAAGTCACTTGTGCTCAAGTATGGCTATCCCTAAAACCTGGTCTGTTAGTGTGCCTTGAGGACCGTGGTTGGGTACCCCTGCTATAGAGCTTCCGAAGGCCATATCTTTTGCAGATTTGTGCAAAGACTTCTCTTCCTTTTACTGAACAACAATAAGCAACTTGTGTGTTTTTTGTTTGTTTTCATGAATTGGTATATTTCTTGACAAAACTACTAGCTAGCCTCGCTCAATTCAGGAGGATCCCGTTACCTGCTGCTGTGATATTTCTGTACAGTAGATCAGACAAACTGCAAAAGATAGATGTAAAGCTGCTCTAGATACAGATGTTGGCTGACATTTACTTCCTCCATCTACAATGATTAATGTTAGCTGGCAGAGGCTATTTTTCCTACTAATAGGAAAAATTGGATTGTGCAAATGACAGGGGTCTTAGAAGTGTGTGTGTGTGACCAAAGTACTATTGTGCATAAAATAGGTTATAATAAACATACAGTAATACCAAACTGAAGGCATTTTTAGAACAAAATATGTAGATGCAATTTCTGTTATTGTGCCACCTAATTCTGTAGTGAGGCTAATTTATAAATGTTTATTTTTTATTTTTTGCATTTGTTAATGTTCTCATCTCTACCCAACAGGAGGTCCAGATCTGCACTCTCCAGTGGCCCGATCTTACAGAAGAAATCTTTTGGGACATTTCATTTATCATTTTGGATTTTGTAATACCTGGTTTAAGCATTGTAGTCAGCTACACCAAAATCTTTAAGGTAAATGCAGCATCCAAACTTCCATTGTGTATGTTTATATATTTAAAGCTGCACAAACACCTACTAAATTAATTTGACCAAGTTTCACTCTACCCTAGCTGACGACCCAAATGCTGCAGCCATTTATCCCAGTGTTCCTCTGGTTTAGGGATGGCCATCGGAAATGATAGTTGGCAGCATTCAATGCCCCAGATTTGATGGAAATGGTTTTTCCATTCAGTGGTGGGATTGCTGTAGATGGCACCATTGTACGCTTGTTTTCCCATGGATCATTAATTTTGTAATTAGGTCTTTTCAGCTGCAGACACCCTGAAGTGATGTCCGCAGTCAAGCTCCAGTATGCATGCCAGAATTTCTGGCTTCTCCTGTGCATGCACACTTAATACCCATCGACCACCATACCTTTTGATTGCTAAATGCTACTGCAGGGCAACACCACCACTATTCAATATCGAGCTTGCGATAGCCATCATTACTCATTTTGTTTTCACAGCACCGGCCACTGAAGTTGTGTGTGGCATTATCAATCACAAGTTACAATCAAGAGATTGTGGCATGTGATTGGCTATTCCTCCCACTCTACACCAGTATTTTAATTTTGCGAGTGAAAATATTTTGACTGTTCTGTATTACTTCAGCTACGGTGGCAGAAACTTAGTAATAGGAATAAAATCAATGGTACTGCAGCTTAACAAAATGGTATTTGTATGTTTATATAGACTTGTAAACAAATGTGTAATGAATATGGCTACTGGATTGACCATAACTCCATTCGGACGCTGCAGTTATTAGACAGCTCCATCCCAGGCAGGTGTGATAGCCATCCAAGCTTGACCACAGCTACCAAAGTTTTCTTCTCCTCCTTCATTCCACTCTCAGTGACTACACTCAACATGGTGTGTGCACGGTGGAAAGAGGAGCGTTTTTTTAAAAGCAGACACTTTAAATTATGTGAGCCAGGTGTTTTTTGCAGGAAATCTGCTATCATACACTATGTAGACAAAAGTGATTGGACACTGACAGCAAATAGATCAACAAGATTTTGACGTCAGTACTTTGTAGGTCCACCACGTGCAGTGATAACTGCAGATACCTGTCTTGGCAAATTGTCCACAAGGTCCTGGACAACAGCAGGAGGTATGTTTTGCCATTCCGCCTTAAGTACAGTGACCAACTGTGACATTGAAGAAGGTTGATCGGCCTAGAATGCACCCGTCACTCCAATTCGTCCCAGAGGTTCTCAGCTGGCCAGTCCATCCAGGTTACCAAATATTCTGTATACCAGTCCAGCGTTGCCCTGGAAACATAACAGGTGGAATTGTCGTCCTGATAAAAACATTTGTTGTTTCTGTAAATCTGTAAATGTAGGGAGCACAGAGTTATCGAGAACATCTCTATACTTCTCATTTTATACATTCAGGAACACGTGTCTGCAGCAGGAGCACACCATTTCGCTTGTGCAGGGGTGTCCAATCACTTTTGTCTGCATAGTGTAGATTGATTGAGGCCTAGCCTGTGTTATTTTATTTCAAATGTGCCCAGTCTCGCCGGAGTGGGTGCATGTGCAGTCCAGAACCCCAGAAGATTAATTTTATATCATGAAGAGTCTGTTTGCATTCGCATGTGTACAATTCATGGGCCCGGAAGAGAAGCTTCTCAGCCCTCAAAAGGCCCCCCAAAAAGCAACAGCTGGAAGTGGCAGAATCCACGGCAGAAATACAGAGGGGGAGGGGGGGACAGCACACCCAATAATATTGCCATGGGGCAGCCTGACTCCTAAACCTGGGCAGGACACAGAAAAATGTGATATGTAACACATAGCCAGGGCAGGCGGCAAGCACAATAAATGGTTCACAGTCAAGGTTTGAGACAGGCAGCAAGCAGAGAGAGTAACCGGTAATAACCCAAGGTCAGAACAATATGAGTCAGCGATATGAATCAGTCAGAGTAGCAAAATACAGAGCAGATATCACACGGTCAACATACAAAATAGCCAGCAAAAATGTAAAGGAGGAGTCTCTATTCAGTGCTGGACCAATGGGAGAGCAGGGGAGACTCAGCCCAATGCAATCACCGATTGAATGACACCTGGGTGAGCCTGTGAAGAAACAGATGCATCTCATACACATCACAAATACGCACAACTGCAACCCAGAAGTAGCAGCATAAACTCATCCATGCGGCTCAATTGCATCAACCCGAAAGTCAGCGATCTGTTGCCAGGCAACAATCACAATTGTTTATAACACGGCCTTTATAGTTTGACAATTATATATGTGCCTTAAATGCATTATTTTTCTTTCAACACTATATTTCCTTTACTGTACGATTTTACGATGTAAACAGTGATTATTTTGTTCATTTGCAGATCACAAAAGACATGAGGAAACGTATGCTCACCAGCACAGCTTATTCCGAGAACCACCAAATCCGCGTCTCCCAACGCGACTACGCGCTCTTTCGGACCCTCTTCATTCTGATGATCTCCTTCTTCGTCATGTGGACTCCGGTATTCATGGTTGTCCTTCTGCTCCTGATCCAGAACTTGGATAATAGCTTCATTCTCTCACCAACGGTCTTCTTCTGGATTTTATTGTTTACAATTTCAAACTCGATAGTCAACCCCATTCTGTACAACATTAATTTATTTAAGAAGAAATGGTGGCTGATTATTTTCTGCTGCGCCCCTGAGGACAGTCTGGACACAGAGACCACAAGCAACCGGAATAACAATCATAATGCCTCCATGGAGAATAAATAGTGGAGCTTCCTCTTACGTTAATGGATTTACGAACCGTAAAGGGAGAACTCCATGCGAGATAACATTCTAGTGCAGTACAAAATATATAAACTAGCAAAACTATTGCGGCCCGGCCCAGCTCATCACATCGTCTCCTCTCGCTACCCTAATTCAGACTTGGTGACATGCTGAATTCTTAGTGTGCTTTGGCCTGTACAGTAATGTGACTGGAGGTACTTGGGGAGTGAGTACCCAACAAACTTCAAGGTGCTGGAGTACTTGTTTTCGGACTGGGGGCGGGAGACCTTATTCATTGTGCTACGGTTCCCATTTAAATTTTTACTCTCACACAAAGTTCTGCTCAGCCAATTACAAACAAATTAAAACTGCAGTTACAAATATTTGTTTGTGCCAGATTGTACCATTAAAGTAGTTTA
Source organism: Taudactylus pleione (assembly GCA_031769625.1). Taxonomy (NCBI): domain Eukaryota; kingdom Metazoa; phylum Chordata; class Amphibia; order Anura; family Myobatrachidae; genus Taudactylus; species Taudactylus pleione. Next base: position 13,051,964 of record JAUIMM010000197.1, on the reverse strand, counting down.
CAAAGTAATGTTATAAATGTTGCTACAAAGACGGGTATTTATATTACATAATGACATGGCATAACCATCCTTAAACTGGGTACAGACATTATACGATGTATCGTATGATATCGTACACATTGTATAGTGTGTACGCCCAATTCATCGTTCACAACGGTTGTTTATCGCATTGTCCCATCCAAAGGCGTAACTAGACTTTTTCGTGCCCTGTGCCAGAGAGAGCATTGGTGCCCCCCCCCAATTTTTTAAATAGGGACATAAGATAGTGCACCTGAAAAAGGGCCATGGCCTAGTTACGGCCCTTGTCCCATCAGCTGTTCTGTTCTGCACGGCAGATGGGACTATGCAATGAACGACGCTGAGCAGTTACATGCAGCATGTGACTGCACATCGCTCCGATGTACACCGGATTGTACAGTGTGCGCCATCGTCTGGTGTGTACCCAAGTGTAACATTTGCAGCTAAGAAAAAATCCAGCTAACGGTATAAATTTCGCACCTAACTGAATTAAGCCCATTAACGTTTTAAACTAAAATCATCATTGTCAAAGACCATGACAATGTTACAGTATAGCTGTTGGTTATTGTCCTTCCTGACCATTGTGTATTTATTAGGCTGTAGTTAGATTACTGGCGGGCAGAATGCGGCCGCTGGAATCCCATCAATGGAAGCCTGACCCTTGACTAAAGATAGGCGTAAAAATCCTGATGCCTATCTTTAGCCCCATGACAAAATCCCGATGGCCAGCAGCCCGAACGAAGGTAAGCAGGGCTTTCTAGCTGTCAGCCGTGGGGGGTGAGGGTTAGGGTTAGGCACCCCCTGGGGAGGGTTAGGGTTAGGCACCTCCCGGGGAGGGTTAGGGTTAGGCTAGGGAAAGGGGGGGTTAGGGTCAGGCACCACTGGGGGGAGGTTAGGGTTAGGCACCCCCCCGGAAGGGTTAGGTTTAGGGTGCGGAAAGGGGGGGGTTAGGATTAGGCACCACTGGGGGGGAGGTTAGGGTCAGGCACCCCCCGGGAGGGTTAGGTTTAGGGTGCGGGAAGGGGGGGTTAGGATTTGGCACCACTGGGGGGGAGGTTAGGGTTTGGCACCCCTATTGGTCCATATCCACTGCACAATATAAATGGACGATTGAACGATAACAACATTGTTATGTTCAATCATTCATTAATAGTGCAGTGAATATACCGGCAACGACCAGCTATATGCGATCTCGCTGGTATTTGTCAGCATCTGTCATCGCCTGAACATACTGCCCAACCTGCTGATATCGTCAGGTTGTGCATGCTCGGAGATGAGGGAGGATGTCTGCACTGAAAGACATATCGTTCACTGTGGGCACATTATCCACTGCACAGTGTAATGAACGATTGAACGATGTCATTATCGTTAAGTCGTTCATTAGTCATGTAGACGATATGCACCATAAGGGACGGTTAGGAGGGGGGGACAGGGGAGGGTAAGGGTACTTACCAGCACCTGCCGAGATGTAGACCGTTCGGGCTTCCGGCGTCAGTATTTCATCCGGCGGCTAATGAGCCGCCGGCATTGTGCACCAATTCCTATTTATTACTGGTCGTTTACCCACTCTATATTATCTGTGTATTACTGCCAGCACTTATACATATGTCTGATTTTTGTCATACTAAAGTTGTGTAAGGAAATTATTCTATTATATTATCAGGTAATTCAAAGTGTTTGTGACCAGTCTCATCACTTTGTAATATTAGTGTGTAGTGCACCTAGACAGTGCTTTTCTATAGCAACGTTTATGGGAATGACGGACTATGGGGCCTATTCATCATCATCACTTAAGTTTTACAAAAGCAGGTGAAAATCCACATTTTCACCTGTAATTAGTTATTGGGCCATTCATTAAGAAGGTAAAGCAGAAGATATCACAGATATCTCCTACATACCTACCTCTGGCGGAATGGCCCACTGCCCCATACACTAGTATCACAGATATCTCCTACTTACCTACCTCTGGCGTAATGGCCCGCTGCCCCCATACACTAGTATGGGGACAGAATTCATCAAGCTCTAAAAATACAATATTTTCGGAGCTTGATTGCGGGAGCATTCGCCATCTTTAGATGGCGAGTGTTCCCGCTACTATCTTCAGATGGTGAGTCCTGGGTTGCAAAGAGGGATCCTTTTGGATCCTTCCGCCGGACGTCAGGGCTTCGGTCCGAAAGGAGCAGTGAAGCCGCTCGCAGGGACGGCTGATTTTCCCATCAGCTGTCTCCGTGCCGCAGCAATGATGAATTGCTCCGGCGTCCGTGGCGAGTTAGTATGTTAATTAGCGAAGTCCGATAATTAACATCATGGATCATGGATATATGTTAAATATTAAAATGACAGGTGAAAACATATGCCATACAAAATATTTATGTACTATGTACCATTATCAGTGAATGGGCATTATTGGGGATTGTGATGACCATAGCCGTGTTGTCAGGGGGGGAGATGTACTAAGCCTTGGAAAGTGGTAATGTGAAGAGTGATAAAGTACCAACCAATCAGCTCCGAACTGTCACTTTACAGTGTTTGAAAAATGGCAGTTAGGAGCTGATTACTTGGTACTTTATCACTCTCCACTTTATCACTTTTCATGGCTTAGTACATCTCCCCACAGAAGTGGTGAAATGTTGCTTCTTATTTCAGCTGCAGACAGGAAATACACAATATTTCACTATTTAATGTTTATGTTAATAGACCGGTTGGGGGTATCGCTACACAGTGAATTACATGTTAAGGACTTTTCTGAGATGTTTGAGTATATGGGGCTCGGGGGAGATGTATCAAACCTTTGAGAGATATAAAGTGGAAAAGCAACCAATCAGCTTCTAGCTGTAAATCATGTATCTAGCATAAAATAAAGAAATAAAAGCCATCGGTGCTGCAAAGAACAAACCCTATAAGTATATATACACACACACCAATTGGTGTTGATAATGCAGGTGTTTCACGCTGCTGTTAAAGGTTGGTAACCATAGAAAAAACAAACAAAGGAAAGAATATAACAGCGCTGTGAAACACCTGAAACCTTGGAATGTAATAAAAAGAATAATGAATGATGAGATTAAATAAAATTAAATAAATAAATAAAAATAAAAATATATAAATGTAGAACAACTATGTCAGTTACAATTAAATCAATGTAATAATACACTGTAAATGGCAAAATTCAATATATAACAGACATCATTGGCCAATGAGAATACACGTAAAAGATAAAATAACAGCAGATAGCGAAAAATATATATTAAAAAAATGACCAATAGATATCAATCAATAAATAGAGGGTTAATGGAACAAGAAAAGGTAAAAAATCATTGATTCATTTAGGTCACCACAGTATTAGGTATCTATTACCATTTGAGATAGATCATTTGAATTATTGATGTTTCACATTCCACATATGGGGAAAAAGTTTTTGTTATAGTTCCAGCAAAAATATCACATGTGTATGAGTCAAAGTGAAACAAGTTCCACGGGAGAAACTCACTTTGTAATGATTGAAATAGACTAAAGGACTTTAGGATAGTTTCCAAGTCAATTCCTATTAATGAAGTAGTTATAGTTTCCCACAATGGATACAAATGGCAATGTCTTGCTGGTATGTAATAGAGACCTAATACTGTGGTGACCTAAATGAATCAATGATTTTTTACCTTTTCGTGGGGGAGATGTACGAAGCCCAGAAACGGTATCAGCGCACGTTATGAGCAATGATACCGCTTCTCCCCTATTTATGATCGGGGGTCTGGGCAGTAAATGACAGGGGCGCTATGTGCCCCTGTCCTTATCGGCGCTGCTATCTACAAGATAGCAGTGCTGATAACCTGGGCCATGTACGAATGGCCATATCGCCTGACCATTCAGCCCACTGTAGCTGTCGTCATCGACAGCTACAGCCTGGCGCTAGCCTATCCCGACAGCAGGGACAGTGCTGTCCCTGCTGCAGCGGCTGCCGGCTCCAGGCTGCACGCGGGGATCTCGCGATACTTGCGAGATCCCGCGCATGCTCTGTGGAGCCAGCTGGGACAGAGACACACGCATCAGCACTAGGCTGATGCGCTGTGGTCTCTAGCGGGTAGCGCCGGAGGGGGAGTTAACGCTGCCCCCCTCTCCGGCCGATGAGATGTTCTAACATGAGATGTTATATCATCTCATCGGTAGTGCTTCCGGGTTCGCCTTGGTAAAGAGGCGAAGTGGGAAGCGTTATAGCGGCATGGTAAGTGCCACTATCACATCTACCCCCTTGTTCCATTAATCTCTATTTATTGATTGATATCTATTGGTAATTTTTATATATTTATATATATATATCCAGCACTCCTCCTAAATACAAAGCAAATGCTCCGGTACCTTCCCATATCATATTGTATAGACCACAGGACAGGCGGCACTCGATGAGACTTCACAGCAATCAAATAAAACTCAGCAATACTTTGCTTCTTAAGTCAACGTTTCAGTGTCACCACTTTTATCAAGATATATATATATATTTTTTTTTTTTTCGCTATCTGCTGCTATTTTATCTTTTTTGTATATTCTCATTGGCCAATGATGTATGTTATATATTGAATTTTACCATTTACAGTGTATTATTAAATTGATTCAATTGTGACTGACATACCGTAGTTGTTCTACATTTATATATTTTTATTTATTTATTTCAATTCTATTTATTTTATTTCATCTCATCATTCATTATTCTTTTTATTACATTCCAAGGTTTCAGGTGTTTCACAGCGCTGTTATATTCTTTCCTTTGTATGTATCTAGCGTAGTCTATGAAATGTCAGAAGTTGATTGGTTGCTTTGGGTTCCATGTTATCTCTCTTGAAAGTTTGATACGTCTCCCCCTCACTGTCTCAAACAACAGGTATACCAGTGTTTTAATTTTCCCATTTGAGTGTGTTCCTCTTTATATGTGACAAGGGGACACGTTCAATATCCCGGCAGATGGGATTCCGGCAGTCAGAATGCCAATGCCAGCATCCCGACTGCCAGAATCCTGAAGGTAAGTAGCAGGGTTAGGGGGAGGGTTAGGAGTTAGGCACTAGGGGGGGTTAGGGTTAGGTTTAGGGTGCGGGGATGGGGAGGTTAGGTTTAGGCACTAGGGAAGAGGCTAGGTTTAGGGACCGGGGAGGGAGGGTAAAGCTGGGTACACACTAAATGATGTGTGTACCCAGCGATCTGACACACGACCCAGCTGCCGACAGGCCGACATATTGGGTGGTCCATACACACTGGGTGATCTGGTGCCCAACCGCCCGATATGCCAGCCCCCCTGTATAGCGCTGCATGGGACCGTCAGCAGCATCACCTGATCTTACATGCTGCGCACAAGATCAGGCGATGAGCTGACGACGCCATGGGAGCACGCACTACACGATGTACTGCTTACACACTGCACATTTTTTAACGACTTGTCGTCCGATGTGTTGGAATTGGCCAAATCATTAAAGAAATTGTGTAGTGTGTACCCAGTTTTACAGCTAGGGTAGGGAGAGGGGTGGGGGGGGGAGGGGGTTAGGGGAATCGGCTGCCTGACATGGCTGTAAAATCACGATCATCCCAATGTAAGTATTAACTAACCTAACCTCCCCCCTGACCCTAACCCTCCTTAAGGGTGCCTAACCCTAACCTTCCCCCCAGTGCCTAACCCTAATCCCCCCTCTAAGTGCCTAACCCTAACCCTCCCTTCCCCTAGCCTAACCCTAACCTCCCGGGGGGGTGCCTAACCTTAAGTCCCCCCCATGAGCCTAAACCATACCCTCCCCCCTGCGGCTATCCGCGCTCGGCGCCTGGCATCACTTCGATCGGGATGCCGGGCACCGGTCTCCCGGCGTCTGTAAAATGACAGGTGTCTAGATTTAGACGCCTGTCATTTAACCCTCGCCGTGATAAAGCAGCCGGGAAGCCGGCTGTCGGGATTACATCCGCCGGCTTCCCGACCGCATACCGGGTTAGGATACCAACCGACAGTTGTCTGTATCCTAACCCCGCTGAGATGCCCGTGTCGGGATTTCGAATGCTGGCATCCCGTACCCATACCGTATCCATCCCGTGACAAGTTGCCAAGTTTAGAAGGAAACTGGCAATTTTTTTGGACAATTTGTTTAATAGCAGATGTTTGCACATTAAATGATGTTATTGATGTAATTTATTATAATGATGTGCCCATACTAAGTGCTCAGTCTACAATGTTCATACCCTCATTTGTTAATTGTAATTAATCCTTGACAATTAATAACTCCAATAAAGTTTCTAAAAAGGGAAATATCTACCCCTAGATGTTGTTTTTCTACCTTTATTTGTTACTTAAGGTAGAAAGATTTTCTTTTTTTTATCTATGCCTTACAGTTCTGGCAATACAATAATTTCCATATTTAATGCATCTCATATATCTTTTTGGAATTGCCCTTTTGCTTATACAATTATAATACGGATGTATTATAATTTCTTTGGGGTACGTATTTGCAATACCAACTTCATGTTAAATTCCTCCTCTTATTTCTCTATTTCTTTGAATGTTCAAATAAAAAGTCATTTGAGAGCAGGAAGATCACATCTCAGCGGAGTATGATTTCCATGCGTTCTCAATGTCAGAGAGATCTATTGTGTATTTTTGTTGCATGTATCCTATATATTTATTCATATCGCACAAAAGTTGCACATTTGCAGGTTTAAGTGGAACAATTGACAATCTCAGGGACCAGATGATACGGTACTGTAGGTGTTATTTATCGAGTACATAGACGCTTATAGTATGTTGGTTGCCATGGGTTATAGAAAATGTGCAGCAGCTCTGGAAGTCACACTGTCAGTGAACTGATTAGAATTCGGGAATGAATACAGTCTATAGATTCATTTAAAAAGCGGCATCAAACCTGCCTATTTTCAATGGTCTTTCCTTCAAGAGAATCCCGAAGGGTTTTTGCCAAGTGGGAGGTACAGGATAGTGGAGGCATCATTGCAGCACCGCCCCAGAGGGGAAACTTCAAAGTTGCAAGTGTGAACTGCTATTGTTGTGGCTAGATCCCCTTCAGCTAAAGGACCCTGACATCATCACTGACTATCCACGTAGACATCTATTGGGAATAGTAACCCCGTGGCGAAGTGAGCCACCATGCCTGAAGCGTGGCGAGCAAAGTGAGCCAGCGAGGTTACAAGTTCCTACTGTTGGTGGCCGGATACTACATTTGAGACAAAATAACAGCGCTTACAGGGCATGGAAACGCACTTCGCCCTCACTGTCACGACCGGGTCCATTCACTGAAAGGGATCTAGGCACTAAGCTCAACAAAACTGCTAGCGCCTGAGACATCAAAGACAACCGACATCCCCTTCCCATCAAGTAACCTAAAATATTTGTTTCTGTACATCCCTCCGCCAGTTTTATGTACTGTGATTCTCAAATAGCTTAGTTGAATCTGCTCTGAAGTTTGAAAATTCTATGGAAAATGATCTCTAATGTCGTGTAAAGAAGTGAAGGACAGGTGTAGAGTGGGACCGCTAGAAAATAGATTACTGTGGTGACTTCAGTTGCTCTCTGTCTACGTAGACTGTGAGGCCATTCTCCCCATGTGCTAATGCCTAATGTGACATATTGTTTCATCGCTATGTCCATAGTGATTTCCATTTGACTTGGATACAAAGAATTCTCACTTGCTACATTTTACAAATAGTCATATATTGATTATACGCACACAGGAAATGTGCCACATCTGAGTTGTCTTGTTGACATTTTGCATCTTGTTTCTGTAATGGATCATGTTAATTCTACAAAGCCGGGATTTTCCACATCACCAGACAAAACCAAAAGGACCTCCTGCTTGCTGAGCTCATATGTAAAGATAAAAGCGTGTTAATTATGTACAGTATGTAGTGTGTAAACATATTGGATCAACACAAAGTAAATGAAACCACAAATGCTGATATCTTTACACTAGAAAATAATGTTTATTGCGTCAAAATGTTAATCACAAATGTAAGGAAAGAGGTTTACAGCTTATTTCTGAAGTGCTACAAACATATAATTAAACATAGTATAAAATATGTACATTAGTGCTATACTCATACCATTACTATTTATTGAAGATTAATTTGAAAAAAATAAAATAAAATGCTGAGGGGGTCGTGATCGATCTTCTTGTAAACGTGAAATCATCAGGCTTCTTGGGAAATTAACAATAGTGTGTGGGGTTTAATTGCAGTACCCTGTAAATAGACAAGACGAGCAGGTTAATCATGGAGGCCACAGGAAGTGTGGTGCGCAAGGTATAAAACATTCTGGGATAGATGTACTAAGCCTTGGAGAAGAGCTGGATTGAGGCTTTGGGGGCCCCGAAGCACTTAAGATTGGGGGGGCCCTAAAGAGCAAAATTTGGGATGCAAAAAATCGATTCTCGTGCGATAGACTTCGGTACGTACATGAAAAGGGAGCGTGATTACACATCGCGCCCCCAATTCATGTCTCACAGGGTGCATGTATTTTGCTTTCCCAAGCTGCTGGGCTGTACTGTCCCTTGTGCGCACAGTAGGTGAGAGCATTTGCTCCCTATCTTTCCTCCCCGCACGGCAATGAAGCCCGAGGGAGGGAGTGGGGGGGGGACAGACAGTACTTGAAAAGCGGGGTATGCATACATACTTAGTCCTACACGTACAGTTACAGCAACACACATATATACATACATACAGTCACAGGCAGTCACATGCATGCAGACATACACTCACACATATACACATATAAACAGTCACATATACATAAAATCGCACGCTAATACACATGCATACTGTTATAAACATATTCACATATAGTCACACACATACTGTATGTTCATATAGACACATGCATGCAGACATACACTCACACATATACACATATAAACAGTCACATATACATAAAATCGCACGCTAATACACATGCATACTGTTATAAACATATTCACATATAGTCACACACACACTGTATATTCATATAGACACATGCATACAGACATACAGTCACACATATACACATATAAACAGTCACATATACATAAAATCGTACGCTAATACACATGCATACTGTTATAAACATATTCACATATAGTCACACACATACTGTATGTTCATATAGACACATGCATACAGACATACAGTCACGCATATACACATACATAAAATCACACACTATATACATACAGATATGCCCAGCTATATTGTTGCTGCTGGCGTGGTGAATCGTGCCATGCATAGCGCATGACCCATGCCCACGAGCGGATATGCGCACTGCATACGTGACCGTGCCTCCTTAGGAATGCATGGTGCGATCGCAATGCACGCCGTAGCGTAGCGTAGCATATGCAGGCACAGGGAATCACATGGTGCGATGCGTGCGCACGTTTGTGGCGCGATCAGCCACAATGTACCTGGGTGCATCTCTACAGTCACACACATATACACATACAAAGTCACACACATATATACATGTACACATACTGTACATGGCTCCCAACTGTCCCGATTTCAGCAGGACAGTCCCGTTGTACAGGCACTGTCCCGTGTCCCACACGCAGGCCGCAGTGTCCCATGGGTGGGGGGAAGTTGGGGAGGACACTTTCACACCGCTGCTCTGCATAGCTGGGCAGCGGTGACTGGAAGACGCGTGCGCATCATCCGTCTATACTCTGTCTATCCATTTCTTCCAGCTTTGGAAGAGGCTGGGGGGCTGTCCAACAGCTCCCGGAGCGCTGGGCAAACCCCCAGCAAGACGAAAAGGGGCGGGTGGCTCATGGGTATGGCATTTCCCACAAAGCCACGCCCTTGCTGATAGGCCACACCTCTATTTCCGATGTCCCTCCTCGCCAGGTTGAAAAGTTGGTAGGTATGCACATATACCCATACATAGTTACACACATACATACATAGTCACACATATACATACATACAGTGCCCCCTCCCTGAGTCAGGCTTATAATATTAGGTTGGCTGCTAGATAGTCAGGTTTCCCCCTTTCCTCTCTCCCATGCTGCAGACACTGGGGCAACTTCTGCAGTGAAAGGTGCGGTCCGGGGGACTTGGTCCAATTGTTCTATGACACAATCGTGGCTTTGAGCAGCAGTAGCAAAGCTATATAGATGCCCACCATGCAGGCACTGGGCACTCACAGGTAAGTTGCATGGGGCATGTAGACACACACAAACCATACTCCGTAGAGATGTGTCCGATTTTGACATGTATCTTTAAGATAAGACTTTTAGGGGGCGCAACTTTGACTGGTACATGATTTTGAGTTGATGATCATGTTCACTCTCCCCATTACTTTCATATAAAGAGCAGAGAGATGTGTAAAGTCCTCCTCACCATTGTGGGCGACCACTCTGTATTTTCGGTCCAAGCACAGCTCCTCCTGTCTTCTCCTCACGATTCTTTGCGCCTCTGGTGCAAGTCCTTCAGGGTGACGGGAGAAGACAAAGGAGTAGCTGTCTAAACATGTGCCATCTTCATCCACCTCACGGCACGAGTAGTGGATGGCATAGTTGGTGTAATCCGTGTCCACCACCCAATGGTCATCAACTGAAAACACAAGAGGTCACATGAGACTTACCAATATTGTGATGGCAACATTGGGCACGGGATATAACAATCTCTGAAAAACGTCACAGTATGTAACTGCTACAGGGACACTGAGTGATAGACCTATGTATATTACTATACATGTAATGTACATGATGCGTAACTGCCAACATTTATACATGCGGAATCAGGATAAGATGCGCCCCATCCACTATCTTCCAAGACATTGCCCAATCCACAAAAAACCTGCCCCATTTTAAAACTCCATTTTCCCCAGGAATGGCCACTTTTGGTCGAAACGCTGTCCTTTTTGAAGTCTGTGAATTGGGACTGCCCTGCCAACATAGGAACAGGTGAAGCAGGTAGAGCACCCGTGGGGCAGGTAGAGAGAATAATTTGTTCTGAGCTCAATTGGTTATAAAGAGTCCCTAAAGCAGGGGTGGGGAACCTTTTTTCTGCCGAGGGCCATTTTGATATAAATAACATTATTTGCGGCCTGGTTTAGGCCATGCCCCCTCTGTGTAATGTCACATGGGGGCGGGGCCACAATTGCCGGTGATTACAGCAATGCCTGGAGCATCCTGAGGATGCCCCGGGAAGCTGTAAGGGCAGCGGTGTGGCCGTCTGAAGTATCATAAGGACGCTCCAGGAGGCACTGCTGCATAGATTCTGGCTGCAGGGTACCATCTGGGCACCTTGCTAGCCAAATGAGGCTAGCAGAAAAAAGTTCTGAGGGCCAGACCAAATGATACCGAGGGCCTTATAAGGCCCCCTGGCAGGTGGTTCCCCAACCCTGCCCTAAAGCAACACACTTTTTTTTTTTAACATTAAAATGTATGAAAAATCACCCAGGCTTATTAATTAACATGAAATTTAGATGCAAAAATCCAGTGGCAATTAGCTTCTATCTGTTTAGTGCTAGAATAACAATGAAAACACATATCAGATTAAGGGGACTATTTACTAAGCAGTGTTAGGAGAAGTGAAGAGTGAAGAGTGAAAAGTGATAAGGTGCCAGCCAATCAGCTCCTAACTGTCATTTTTCAAACACTGTGAGATGACAGTTGGGAGCTGATTGGCTGGCACCTTATCACTTTTCACTTCTCCTAACACTGCTTAGTAAATAGACCCCTAAGCACTGTGGTACACAGAAAACTTTATACTTAAACAATAGAGAATAAACTCTACTGTGCAGCGTTGTTTATTATAAGGAGATTCTAAACTATTAATGACTGTGGTTATTTTGGTTATTTATTTATTTAAAAAAATATTTTATGCCGTTCTATTGTATTATTTTACTTAAAGAGGTTAATTTAATAGTTAACTGTTTCTTTTGTCCTGAAATATTTATAGTAACAACTGGTCTGTACACAGGCAGCATTCAGAAGTGAACTGGACAGCAGTGGGCCTACACCAGATCATAGCACCCTCATTTTGTTCGGACATTCCCGTTTTGTGTACTGGGTTTAGTGTAAAGGTTATCATGCGTGGTTGGAAAGGGGCAGAGTTTGGGAAGATTAGAGGCGAGGCTTATTTTAAAAGTCTGAGGGGTCTATTTACTAAGCAGTGTTAGGAGACAGAGTGAAAAGTGATAAGGTGCCAGCCAATCAGCTCCTAACTGCCATCTCACAGGCTGTGTTTGAAAAATGACAGTTGGGAGCTGATTGGCTGGCACCTTATCACTTTTCACTCTGTCTCCTAACACTGCTTAGTAAATAGACCCCTGAGTGGTTGCTGTGGCAACACCTTTACTTGTCCTCTTTAGAAAGTTTGATAAATCTCCCCCTAAATGTTGGGAAGCCTGATAGATGTCAGGTAACCCGCTGAATAGCCTGAACCCTGAACAGGTAAATATACCTAGGATATTGCATCCAAACTTATGCGTGTACTCATCTTTCATTCATCGTGACCCTACGTTGCTGCAACGGAGTCTCCCGGAAGAGTTACATGATGATATATTTTACTCACGTCCTTTCTCAAGGTAGGACAGGACGCCATGATACTTCATCCTCATTTTAGCAGGGTCCTCTGTCTCCTGGAATGTGCCCACCATGTCAGCGCACATTTCCATGGTCCTTAAAGCAAAGCACATCCATACACACAGATGAATACTTCCGCTACATCAATATGACTTTTTTTATTTACAATGCTCAAAAATGACACTAATGGTTATTATACATGTACATTTGGCTGTCTGAGCATACTTTTATATTAAGTTTTTATCCCCTGCTCATTCGTGAGGTCTTGCAGTAGTTGGTTCAATTGAAGGTGCAGCGGTTAATGTTCTAATTCACTACGAGTCGCTCTAACCCCATTCACTGCCAGTTCTGTACAGCTGGAAGTAAGACATTTACAGGAATTTGGGAGATATTTATCAAACCTTCCAAAAAGGACAAGTCAAGGTGTTACTCATAGCAACAGATTCTAGCTATAGTCAGTGGCGTAACTTCATCCTAGGTGCCTGGAGGCAAGATAAATGTTGGTGCCCCCCCACCCCCCAAATTAATATTTACAACCCCCTCAGGACCTATGCCAGCCCCAACTGCCGCCGCCCCCTATGCAATTCATTTTATACAATGCCCCCAGTAGTGGTCCCCCTATGCAGTGCCCTCAGTAGAGGTCTCCCTATGCAGTGCCCACCTATGTAGTGTCCCCCCTATGCAGTGCCCCCAGTAGTAAGGCCCCTGTAGTGCCCCCATATGATGCCCCCAGTAGTAATGCCACTGTAGTGCCCCCATATGATGCCCCCAGTAGTAAGGCCCCTGTAATGTCCCCAGTAGTGTGCCCCCAGTAGTAAGCCCCCTGGAGTAAGCCCCTTGTAGTGCCCCCAGTAGTAAGCCCCCTGTAATGCCCCCTGTAGTAAGCCCCCTGTAATAAGTCCCCTGTAGTGCCCCCAGTAGTAAGCCCCTGTAGTGCCCCCAGTAGTAAGCACCCAGTAGTGCCCCAGTAGTAAGCCCCCAGTAGTAAGTCCCATGTAATGCCCCCTGTAGTAAGCCCCCTGTAGTTCCCCCAGTAATAAGCCCCCAGTTGTAAGCCTCCTGTAGTGCCTCCAGTAATAAGCCCCCTGTAATAAGCTCCCTGTAGTGCCCCCAGTAGTAATACTCCTGTAGTGCCCCCAGTAGTAAGCCCCCTGTAATAAGCTCCCTGTAGTGCCCCCAGTAGTAAGCCTCCTGTAGTGCACCCAGTAGTAATCCCCCTGGAGTGAGCTCCGGCTGCCGCTGGTGCCGAGGGGGAGAGAAGGAGCCGGGCGCCCGCTGGTAACAAACTCAGCAGGTGCCCGGCAAATGGAGGGTGCAGGGGGTGCGACCGCACCCCCTGCACCCTCCGTAGTTATGCCACTGGAGGTAGAGCGCCGATCAGCGGCACTCCTTCTCCATGCAGCTCCTTCTCAGTAGTGCCCGGAATGGCTGGGTGACAATGGAGCCTGGTGCCCCCTTCATGGCTGGCCCCCGGCGGCAAATGACTCCATTGTCTCCGGGAGTTCCGCCACTGGCTATAGTTTTATTGAACATACTAGATAAATGGAAGCTAGGATCTGATTGGTTGTTATGAACAACATCTCCACTTTTCATTTTCAGAAGGTTTGATAAATCTCCCCCTCTGGCCCTGGGCATATGACCCTAATAAATAAAGCTAAATTGAAATTGCCATTGTATAGATGTCCATCTCTTTGATTATCCAGGCAAAACATTCAATGTAGTTCTTCTAGAACCAGATGATCCTCTGCTCCTTCAAATATATGGGATGCCGTTAAAATACAGACGGAGGGGATTCCGGCAGTCAGAATGCCGGCGCCAGAATCCCGACGCTGACATCCCGACCACTGGAATCCCGAAGGAAAAGGGGGGAAAGGGGTAGGGATAGCTAAAATACTTACCCTGTCGGGATCTTCATTCTTCTGCCTTCCGGCGTCGGTATTACATCCGCCGGGCTTTAGTCTGGCGGTATGTCATACCGATTCCGGAGGGAGGGTTAGGGTAGGGAGAGGGGGATGGTTAACATACCAACCGACAAAGTGTCAGTATTATAACCCTGTTGGGATGCTGACCGCCGGTATTCCGAATGCCGGGATCCTGTACCCATCCCAAATATATCTATAGTGCTATATCTTAAATCTTAACAGTTCAAGATAAGAAAAAGAAAAAGCTGATTAATATGACCACTACTCAATTGGACATGGCCATGCCTATGGGTCGGCAGGTCTCAACCCATTTTTCCTATGTGAACTTTGGACATTTCCATTAAGAAGGGGACAGCTGGGTGTCTGTTATCCATCTCATTCCCCGATCTTCTTGCTAGCATGGGGGAGAGAGCAAGGTGCAACTCACACAAAACTTCTTGTCTCTCGAAGGGGAGATGTATCAAGCCTTGAAGAGAGATAAAGTGGAGCAGTTGCCCAAAGCAACCAATCAGCTTTTGTTATATCAAATAATGTACTGCGCTATATTATTGACAGTTAGAAAATGATTGGTTGCATTGCGCAACTGCTCCAGTTTATCTCACTCTAACGCCTGGCACATCTCCCAAGTAATCTTTTTATATCTGGAGTCTGTAGCTCTCTTAGATGTAAGGCAATTGCATCAGTTGTTATCTTGGAGAAAGCCATGAAAGAGAACTGCAAACTGTGTTATTTTCTATTAACCATTACAGGTGTAGCTTAATGTTATCTAGTGAACAATGCACCATGGTGGAACATCCTGAGCTAAACCAACTGAATCTCTGTCATAATAAGATAGCCTGGATTCTCCACTTATTCCTGAGGACTTTATTTATCACCCACTGCAGATAACGGTACATCTTTTGTACGTAGAAACATTTCTCTAGCAGTTTTTGGAAGTGTCAGTGAAGAATGGACAGTTCCTAAATATCTTTGAATTTCCTTCTCTAATGCAACATTTCTTAAAGATCATGGTTTAAACTAGGGGTGTGCACCGGCCACTTTTCGTGTTTTGTGTCTTGGTTTTGGATCTGGATCTTTCTTCGTGTTTTGGATCTGGATTGGTTTTGCCAAAACCACCCTTCCGTGTTTTGGGTTCTGGATTTTGTGTTTTGGATCTGTATTTTTTTTTTAAAAAGCATAAAAACAGCTTAAATCACAGAATTTGTGGGTTTTTCTGCTCCTATGCTATTATTAACCTCAATAACCTTAATTTCCACTCATTTCCAGTCTATTCTGAACACCTCACAATAGTGTTTTTATGTCCAAAAGGTTGCACCGAGGTAGCTGGATGACTATGCTAAGAGATACGAGTGGGCGGCACAAACACGTGGTCCATCTAGGAGTGACACTGCAGTGGCAGACAGGATGGCAGTTTGAAAAACTAGGCCCCAAACTATACATAATGCAAAGAAAAAAAAGAGGTGCAATATGGAATTGTCCTTTGGCCTTCCCACCCACCCTTATGTTGTATAAACAGGACATGCACACTTTAACAAACCAAACATTTCAGCGCCAGGGTCTGCCACACGACTGTGGCTGAAATGATTGGTTCGTTTGGGCCCCCACAAAGCAAGCTGGCAATTAATCTGTCCCTGCACAAACTGGCTCTACGGAGGCAAGATGTCGTCCTCATCCTCCTCATCCACCGATTCCTCACCCTCTTCAGTGTTGTGTACATCCTCATCCTCACAGAGTATTAATTCGTCCCCGCTGGAATCCACAACCACAGGTCCCTCTGTACGTTCTGGAGGCTGGTCTCCCTGGAAGAGTTGATAATTCATTTTATGAACATCATCTTCTCCTCATTTTGTGGAAGCAACCTCCTACGCCTTTCGCTGACAAGGTTCCCGGCTGCACTAAACACTCTTTCGGAGTACACACTGGAGGGGGGGCAACTCAGGTAAAATAGAGCCAGTTTGTACAGGGACCTCCAAATTGCTTCTTTTTCCTGCCAGTACAGGTACGGACTGTCTGACATGCCTACTTGGATGCTGTCACCGATGTAATCCTTTAACAGACAGACGCACGCTTGTTGCTGCTGCTTTGAGGATGCAAGTGCGGCTACAGCCCACACAATTCACAAAGACAGAAAAAAAAAGAAGAATATTTTTATTGTTTGTGGAGCGCACTTTGAGGGTTACACCACCCTTTAACAGACAGACGCACGCTTGTCGCTGCTGCTTTGAGGATGCAAGTGCGGCTACAGCCCACACAATTCACAAAGACAGAAAAAAGAAGAAGAATATTTTTATTGTTTGTGTAGCACACTTTGAGGGTGTCACCACCCTTTAACAGACAGACGCACGCTTGTTGCTGCTGCTTTGAGGATGCAAGTGCGGCTACAGCCCACACAATTCACAAAGACAGAAAAAAGAAGAATATTTTTATTGTTTGTGTAGCACACTTTGAGGGTGTCACCACCCTTTAACAGACAGACGCACGCTTGTCGCTGCTGCTTTGAGGATGCAGGTGCGGCTACAGCCCACACATTTCACAAAGACAGAAAAAAAAAGAAGAATATTTTTATTGTTTGTGGAGCGCACTTTGAGGGTTACACCACCCTTTAACAGACAGACGCACGCTTGTCGCTGCTGCTTTGAGGATGCAAGTGCGGCTACAGCCCACACAATTCACAAAGAAAAAAAAAGAAGAATATTTTTATTGTTTGTGTAGCACACTTTGAGGGTGTCACCACCCTTTAACAGACAGACGCACGCTTGTCGCTGCTGCTTTAAGGATGCAGGTGCGGCTACAGCCCACACATTTCACAAAGACAGAAAAAAAAGAACAATATTTTTATTGTTTGTGTAGCACACTTTGAGGGTGTCACCACCCTTTAACAGACAGACGCACGCTTGTCGCTGCTGCTTTAAGGATGCAGGTGCGGCTACAGCCCACACATTTCACAAAGACAGAAAAAAGAAGAAGAATATTTTTATTGTTTGTGTAGCACACTTTGAGGGTGTCACCACCCTTTAACAAACAGACGCATGCTTGTCGCTGCTGCTTTGAGGATGCAGGTGGAATCTAGACGGGATTTGGAACCGGGGACACACTACCTCCATCAATTGTCTAAATCCCACTGCACTAATGGCGGATACCGGACGCACATCTAACACCAACATAGCAGTCAAGGCCTCAGTTATACGTTTTGCTTCAGGATGACTGCTGTCGTACTTCATCCTCATCGCTAGGGACTGTTGTTTAGTAAAAGTAGTGATGTTCCTACTTCCTCTCTGGGATGATGAACAACTCCCAGCAGCAGCAACAGCACTAGGAGGAAGTGGTTCTTGATCTTTCCCTATTTTATTTTTATTGGAGAAAGTTTGGTCCTCCATTTATGTTATATTGATATATACATGTGGCTAAAGCGCACACAAACACAGAAAATATTTTTTTATTTTTGCTGGAGAGTAGTGCACTTTGTGGGTTACACCACCCTTTAAGAAATGAGCCAGCCGGCTCTTTACTTATGGGACACAGGCGCACGCTTGGCGCTGCTCTTTTGTTGATGCACGTGCAGCCACAGTGCACACAAGTCACAAACACAGAAAATAATTTCTTTTTTTGGTTTGGACTGGAGTGTACTTTGGGGGTTACAGCACCCTTTAACGGTCAAGCCAGCCGGCCCTTTACTTATGACACAGGCGCACGCTTGGCACTACTTTGTTGATGCACGTGCGGATACTGCGCACACAATTCACAAACAGAAAATATATATTTTTTTGGTTTGGACTGGAGTGTACTTTGGGGGTTACAGCACCCTTTAACGGTCAAGCCAGCCGGCCCTTTACTTATGACACAGGCGCACGCTTGGCACTACTTTGTTGATGCACGTGCGGCTACTGCGCACACAATTCACAAATACAGAAAATATTTTTTTTTTTGGTTTGGACTGGAGTGTACTTTGGGGGTTACAGCACCCTTTAACGGTCAAGCCAGCCGGCCCTTTACTTATGACACAGGCGCACGCTTGGCACTACTTTGTTGATGCACGTGCGGCTACTGCGCACACAATTCACAAACACAGAAAATAATTTTTTTTTTGGTTTGGACTGGAGTGTACTTTGGGGGTTACAGCACCCTTTAATGGTCAAGCCAGCCGGCCCTTTACTTATGACACAGGCGCACGCTTGGCACTACTTTGTTGATGCACGTGCGGCTACAGCGCACACAATTCACAAACACAGAAAATAATTTTTTTTTTGGTTTGGACTGGAGTGTACTTTGGGGGTTACAGCACCCTTTAACGGTCAAGCCAGCTGGCCCTTTACTTATGACACAGGCGCACGCTTGGCACTACTTTGTTGATGCACGTGCGGCTACTGCGCACACAATTCACAAACACAGAAAATATATTATTTTTTTAGCACTTGGGGGGAGCACCCCTGATGGACAGAGCACCCCCTGGACAACACTACAGCACCCCTTTAGGACTGGGACACTGCACAGGACTTTGGAGTGGACACAGCCCCTATGGAGAACTGACTGCACAACACAGTCCAGCCAGCCCCTATGGACTTTGAAGTAGTGGACACAGCCCCTATTAACAACAGCAGCACAGCACAACACAGCCAGCCCCTATGGACTTTGAAGTAGTGGACAACAGCAGCACTACACTACACTACACTACACAGCCCAGCCAGCCCTAACTCCCACCCTCCCTCTTCACTGTCCACAGCCGAGTGAGAAAATGGCGCCGACGCGGGTACCTTATATAGGATCCAAAACCCGCGAGACTCGGAAGGCGGGATGATGACGTTTTGCCTCGATTTCAGATCCGAGTCAGGCGGGAAAAGTCGAGCCTGACTCGGATCGGACTCGGATCGGGGGGGCTCGGGGGGGTTCGGATTTCAGAAATCCGAACCCGCTCACCCCTAGTTTAAACGTTTTCAATGCAATTACTCTCTCATGTATAGGGCAGCCCGACAAAAAGTCCTATACTCCAGCAAAAGGGCTTTTAGCACTTGGACAGACCAGCCCCATAAAGATGTATTTTTAGATATGCTGTTTTGAAGGGGCTGTTATGGCATTCGAGCATGACCCAACAGGATGAGGGCAGTATCTATCTATCTATCTATCTATCTATCTATCTATCTATCTATCTATCTATCTATCTTTCCCATATCTATCTATCTATCTATCTATCCCATATCTATCTATCTATCTATCTATCCCATATCTATCTATCTATCTATCTATCTATCTATCTATCTATCTATCTATCTATTTCATATCTATCTATCTATCTATCTATCCCATATCTATCTATCTATCTATCTATCTATCTATCTATCTATCTATCTATCTATCTATCTATCTATCTATCTATCTATCTTTCTATCTATCTTCTTACACAAACCTGATGGCATGGAGTGTAGTGTAGAAATTAAGGTTAATGTTATGTGATTATGTGCTATTATGGGATATTCTTACTTGAAGAGTATGACTCTGCCTTTAGCTGTTGCTGTCATTTTTCCATTTTCATCAACATAGAACTTTGCCACTATGTTATCAAGGAGAAAGAGTCCTTCTGGGTCCTTCTTGGCTACTGCGTACCAAGTTCCGGCATACTGAAAAGCAAAACAAATGTAACATATGTACCACTTACATAGATGTAGTAACTGCAGATGCACCAAAACCAGGCTTCCTCCGATTCTTCATTTCCTGGCAATTTTAGTGCACAGGAGCTAAAGTAATAGCTGTAGACGGGTGCAAGAGGCACAGGTCCCTAATAATCTGTCTTTAAAAATGGGGAAGTCCAATGACGATGGTGTATTCTACGACTCATCAACCACTGGAAATATATTGATAACAGATTAGGGGCCTGATACAGACCCGGTCGCTAAGCTGCGCTCGCTCGATAGGGGCGATTATCGCACATCTGCGCATGCGTATGCGTCAAAGTACACATGCACGAACCAGTCATTGTGGCTGGGAATCATGTGCTCGTAGTACACAGACTGGACGCTACTTTGAGTGACAGCGCCATTTCTGGGTGGTGACAGGGGAAGGTGCTTGTGAACGGGGGAGTGGATGTGCGAACGCAGGCGCGTCTGAGCATCAAAACAGAGTTTAACCGGTGTGCATAATGAGCAAAGTGGCGTCATTGAACACGTCACTTGGTTGTTTTTCACCACAACTCATCGCAGTGCTTGCGGTGGGGTAGGGGCTACCTCAAGGGCTGCGTGCAGCTCCGATGGGTCTCGATGTTCCCAATTAATCAGACACTTCCTGGAGATGACGTGTGCTAAGAGAGAGAGGTGGGCGGCTTTACACTCCTGTGTACGCTCACTACCGTCGCCCTCAAGGACATACAGGGCGTCCTTAAGCCAGACAGTGCGATCACAGGATTTGCATACCCGGCCCCTTTGGCAGCGAGCACAGCTTAGCGACCGGGTCTGAATCAGGCCCTTGTTCACTAGTAAAACATCTGTTAACAGAAATGCCGCCCACCCCAATTATATTCTATAAATATTTAGTATAAATATATGTTAAGCTACACATTAAAATTCATTTGAATGCTTTTTATGCATTTGGTAAAGTGGGATTTTTACTAGTTTACTAGTTCAGGTTGAAGATTGTAGTATCTTCTGTAAACAACAAATGAACATCAACAACTCGTGGGGAACAAATATATAGTTACTTGCTGCCAATAAATTTACCAAGAAATATTGAAGTATCATTTTCTAATGATAAAAGGACCCAGATGAACAAACACAGGATTATTTACTAACAGGTACAAAATTGCTCAGTGCAGTATACCATAGCAACCAATAAGCAGGGAACTTTAATTGGTTTACTCAATGGTAATTAATAACAAGTGTCTAATTGGCTGCCATGGTCAAGTTTTTGAATAGCTTAGATTGTTTAGAAATGTATTCAGACTATACACTGCCATATTTCTGTAGCTCTCTCTCACACATCTATATACATTAGTAATAATAATAATAATAATAATAATAATAGTTTTATTTATATAGAGCTTTTCTCCTAAAGGACTCAAAGTGCTTTACATTTGCCTTTACAGTACAAAACACAAAATAAGCTTAAACAAGGGACATTAGTGAAATGCTTGGGTGAAGAGGTAAGTCTTGAGTCTATTTTTGAAGGATTCTAGAGTGGAGGCTTCTCGAACTGTGCGGGGAAGTGAGTTCCATAAGGCTGGAGCCCCAAAACTGAAAGCTCGACCCCCAGACGAATTCCGGGAGATTCTAGTTACTGTTAATAGTCCTTCGCCAACGGAACACAGTAATTGAGTGGGACGGTAAGGGATTAGAAGCTGCTTTAGGTACCTTGGGCCATGGTCATGTAGGGTTTTGTAAGTTAGTAAGCCAATGACTTTATAACATGTCTGCGATCACAACTTTGGCCCTCAGCACAACACTACCCATTTCAAGCATTCATACTGGTAGTCCAATGTGTGCAAATGCTGAGATCGTGGAGCTAATATAAGTTAGTATAAATATATATGGAACTTATAATTCCAGACGTTGATGCATAGCTGCCTTTAAATGTTTTACATTTTTATATGCTTAGGGTTTAGCTGTAAGATAAGGGATCTAGGAATGGGGCATAGGTTAAATTAGATGCTGTAATGTACTGTTGTTATGGTCTTGTAGCTTTATTGTAACATTTTGAAAAAAAAAATAAAGAACTTTATCAGCAACAACAAATACGTGTTGTACTTGACATTATATCACTTCTAAAATCTATTATTCCTACTATTTTTTGGACACTACAAAATCCACATTAGGACTGTAAGGGGTATATTTACTAAAGTGAGAGTTTTTAGAAGTGGAGCTGTAGCCCATAACAATCAATAAGATCCTAGCTATTATCTTCTAGAAGGTGCTAGTAAATGTTAAGTAGAATCTGATTGGTTGCTGTGGGCAACATCTCCATTTCTAAAAACTCTAACTTTAGTAAATATACCCCTAAGTGAATAAGCTCTACCAGAGGAGCTCAGCATTTTCCTAACATAACAGAAGAAACTCACCAAGTTTGTCCTTGCAATTAATAACTTAAATGCAGTAGGATATTGTATGTAGTATTCCAACTATAAATGAGATCAGTAGGTGCCTTCACAGAGTACGTTAATATTATTATTAGTAGCTGTATTATTAATAAAATACAAACAATATTGTGCAATAGATAGCACTTTATAAAACCAGCCAAGTATTCTTCACGATAACTTTACCACTGGAGGGCACTGTTCCATTGGTCTGGTTTTTTTACCGTAACATGAGGCAAGCAAGTAGAAATTATACAGCCTACTTTATTATATATGCAAAAAATTTAGTCTTTTTTTGCAGAATAACTTTCCTTATGTATTACCGTTATAATTATCTAACAATAAAATCTGAACTGTGTTAAATAAGCTAAATTTTTCTTTTAAAATACCATAGTGCAGATGCAATTCGGAGTGCGTAACATACCTGATATTTATCAAAGTTTGGCATTACTCTGAAGTTGTCCACTCGACAGTCTCTCTGATATTTGTATGCCAGAGAACCCCCAAAATAGCACAGGGCAATTAATAGCCCAAAAATCTTAAGGTCCATCCTTACAACTGCACTTGTCCAGTTATATAATTAAATACTGATAAAATAAAAAGAAAAAAAATCACATGAATTAATCAGTTTAACTTCAAGCATAGTAAAAGTGTCATAAAATGTATGCCAAAATATATAATAAAAATGTAACTTCTAATAATAAAAAAGTGTAATTTTGGTATATTTATGTCATTATGGATAAACTTTTTTTTTTCTTTTACAAAGAGGCTTAAATATGTTAATTTTAAATAAGTTTATGAGCATTTTTATGTTGCAAGTGAAAGTGGTAGCGAATGCATGTATGAGAATATGAGTGAAATAGTTACCGAGGAGGTAGATTGGCTCACAGACTGTCCTGCTGCCTCCAGATGTAAGAAAACCTGGAATGCAGAGTCTGGGAGGTTTATATACAGCTCTGCAGACACAGTTTCGTAACATCAGAACAAGGTAAAAGACCTATGTTTTAAGCTGCCACTGCATCCAGCTGAAGCTGGATAGGAGCCCACTTCAATAAGCTTGCATAACATCAAAATGTGCACTTTAACCCCGACCCATCTGTGTACTCCAATAGAGCAACAGAGAGGGGGAAGGATTTGCCAAAACATATTTGTTCATTTAGGAGCATATTCTGTGAGTTAAACCAGCTCCCCAGGTGGGCAACACAAACTCCATTCATGTATGGTCCTGTTGGTAGAGCTGTGTGTTATGTATGACACACTCAGACACACACAAATAAGAAGCATGCATCATTCTGTCTAGTCTTAGGAGTTATATTTACTAAAGTGCTGGGTTATTAGAAGTGGAGATGTTGCCCATAGCAACCATTTAGATTCTACTTAACATTTATCTAGCACCTTATAGAAGATAATAGCTAGAATCTGATTGGTGGCTATGGGCAACATCTACGTTTCTAAAAACCTGCACTTTAGTAAATTAACCCCTCAGTACAGATCAACCTCTGTGCTAGCTAAGTTGTTATGGCATTTAAACTAAATACAGTAAGCTCTGTAATGTAAACTTGTATATTAAAGAAACCTGCCACTCTGTAGGATGAACCAATGTTGGGCCTTTCATTTAGGGACGTTGGGAGAAATGTATCAAACCTTCTAAAGAGTGGAGAAGTGGGCAAATAGAGAAGTTGCCTGTACCAACCAATCTAGTATTTATCAAGCACATACTATAAAATGATAGCTTGGTTGCTATGGACAACTTATTCACTTCTCCATTCTTTAGAAGATTTGATACATCTCCCTGTGTTTCATGCCTTAGTGATGTCACTGGTTACTAAGGGATATTGGTACATGTAACAAAATGGCTGCCTCCACTATGTAGAGTGTACATCACGCTTCAAAAAAAGTAAACAATCCATGCAGTCTCTCACAGGCCTTATGCTGGCCACAAACATAGCGATATTTTACCCGATCTGGCCGATTCCGACACATTGGAACGACAGATCGTGTAAAATATGGCCAAATTGAGAGTAAATCGTGAGTCCCCACTCACGATCTCGATGCGATGCGCGTCCCCGCTGGTCGCACATCGCATCGTCAGATCTGCCATGCAGTAGGGCAGATCTGACAATCTAGGACACGATGCACTGTGAAAGTCTGGATGCAGGAGACATCGTTTGAAGATTGGACACCAAATCGTGTGCAGATCGTGTGGAGATCGTGTGCTGAGCTGCCGGGGAGAGTTTCAAGGGAAATCGTACACAAATCGTACACATCGGCTGATCGTGTGCAGATCACTATGTGTGTGCGCAGCTTTAGGCCTTAACCTTCTCCCTCTGCATCTCAATGCCACACAAATGGTAATGCATCTCTCTAAAGCATTAAGCCATAACCCCCTCTAACCACAACTCAACAGTGCTAGATTTACAACAGGGCGGCCAGGGCTGTCACACAGGGCGTAGCAGATATAGCTTCATCACGAGCATGGGGGGTACTGTGGCATGTGTGAACTGAGATTTTTGTGTTGCATATTGTCAACTGGGGCAGAGCCATCTTAACGTATGGACACACTGGGCAGCTGCCCATGATTCTAGGGAACTTTGAGCAGGGGTGGGATGGCCCTGGGGGCATCTAAATTGAGTGTGTGTGGTCACTCGCACACTCCATGCATAGGGTAGCTGGCTGAGAGGCAGGTTGAGAAAGATGCTCCCCAGCAAGTGAGCTACACACCATCAGAACAGCCACGCAGCATTCTCTACATGTCTCCCAGCCTCGCAATCACAGAACAGGATTAAGGGGATAGGGGCACAGGGGGACTCTTCACCCCTCTCTCAGAGGGCCCCCATACTATAACCACAGCAGCAATACAGGGCAAAAACTGCACTGCGAGCTGGAGAAGAGAAGAGGGAGATGGAGAGGCAGTCTTTGAAAAAGCTCCAGCTAAAGAGGCAAAACTAGTCAGAGGACCCCTGATTGACGGCACCCCTATTGTGCGACAAGTGACCTTGTAGATTCTCGCTAGCACCAAGTGGATTGGACATCTTGCAGTAAAATTACAACAAGGTGGACTTTGTAAACTGCTCCGTCATTTGAATTACGGCCTCTACAGCTGATAAGCACGGGTCACAGATAGACTGCTGGTGCAGCGTGGCCCGGCTCCAGCTGCCGCTGAAAGACATATCGGAGACTAAATCCATCTTCTGGCGTTACTTGTCCAGGATACGCTATGCGTCACCCTTCTTTGTTCTATTCATATGATACATACTGACAGTGTTGCAGTATTTTACTAAATTGGACCCAACATCACCATATTGAAATCCTTTTAGGAGATTTTTCAGAGGAATATGCATTATACTGTTTTATAAATAATTAATTACTGATATTCAACGAATTCTATTTTATTGTATGTTATTGCTTATATATACATTGATGGTTTTTATGCGATTAAATACAAATATATTTTTTTTAATGTATGGAGCCGTGACTGTTTTATTTTCTGCTACCTCACAATTTACAATCAGATTATTATTAGCGCAGTTCCCTCTCTTTTGTTTATAGTATTTTTGGATTTTTATGGGTGTTCACAGGCCCCAACAATAGGATCTGCAGCTGGTTAACAATTAAGTTAATTACACATGAGTGTTGGATTACCAGTATAGTGTGGTTTATAATGATTTATTTTTTGCAGTTTTGTTAATTTTATTGACCCCTCACATTTTATTGACCCCTTGCATTGCCCTGACCGGGGACACTACAGTTTGTTTAACACATTTCTGTTGCTTTAAGTATTTACACATGATAATTTTTAAAAACATCACCAGCAGATTATACTGACAATTTTATTTGTACGGGCCCCCACAAGTTAGTTGTCCTTGGGCCCCAACAAACTTTAATGCGGCCCTGCAACTCAGGGCGCTCGCAAGCGGGTCGATGGTGCCCTAATGCGCATGCGCATGACGGAGGGATCTCCGTCGTGCGCATGCGCGAGACCCGCATAGCGACAGCCAAGCTGTCGTTATGGGTCTTGCACCAAAGGGGGCGTGCTGTCGATGGTGAGTGACAGCACGCCCCCTTTGGTGGGCGTGCCGGGGGCGTGGCTGCCAGACGGAGGCGTTCCCATGGGAACGCCTACTGTCTGAGTCCGGCCCCACTGACATCAGTAGTGATGTCAGTGGGAGTGATTTTCGCTCTGATAGAGCCAAAATCACTCCAGGGCTTGCAGCAGCGAGACCCTACCGCAGGGTCTCGTCGCAAGCCCGATGGTCGCGATGGTCTTGACCATCGCGACCATCATCATGGCCGCTCGCTATAGCTGTGGGTGGTCACCCACAGCTATACGAGCGGCCAGGAGGCCGCTCCATTTTAAGGTAGGAGGGCCCTGATTCAGAGCGAGCACTCTGGTCAGAGCGTCCGGCTCTGAATCAGGCCCTCAGTACCAAGCAAAATGGTACTGCATCTCTTTCAGGCATTGGTCTGTACTTCCCTCCTTTAACAACCCAATGCCTCCCAAAATGGTACTGCATCTCTCAGACATTAAGCCATATCCGCAACCCAGTGATAACTAAAATACAAGGTATGTCTATAAAATAACGAGACTGTGATTCCACCTAGTAAACAAAGCAGTCAGAACCGGTTCTATCCGCATACGTAGTAACCTTGAATTTGTCTGAACCTGCATGAGAAGCAGCAACACTCTATGACGTTCAGTTGATTGTGAGTCGCCATTTAATTTGGTTGTGTTTTCTGTAGAGTGCTGAAAAAATGCTAAGTTTTAAAAGTTGAACAACGTGTCAATTTGACATATTTTTAGTAACATTTTTTCGATATCAAGGGTGTAATTTTGCAAGAATGGGTTCCAGAAGGCACAACAGGTAACTGTGGAAAAATGGTTTCATTCTTCACCAGGACAATGCGCCTGGTCACAAAGCACTTTCTGTGAAGCAGATTTTGGCCGACAATCACATTACTACACTTGGACATCCTCCATATTCGCCCGATTTAGCACCTTGCGACTTTTATCTTTTCCCAAAAGTTAAATCAGTGCCTAAAGGGACACATTTTGAATCAGTTGATGCTGTAAAGAAGAAAACAGCAGATATGTTGGCACAACTAACAGAAATTGATTTGCTCCATACCTTCCACCAGTGGGAAACAAGATTACAGCGATGTATTAGTGCAAATGGGGAGTATATTGAAGGGGACAAACATGAAATTTGTAATATAGACGTAGAGGGTGGTGTAGTGCGCTACTGGGGAGTTGGATGTAGGTAAAAGGTGAAGTGGGTATATGCTGCTGCTATAGACACCGGTGAATTTCCCAAGGTCACCAGAATAAAATATGTGATAGAAGGTAAGTGGTGTGTCTAGTTAGTTAGCGCAGCATGGAGTAAATGAGCTTATTATGCAGTGGTATATAATATGAAGTATTTAATAAGTACACATAAAATGATAAATAACAATATAGTAAATGAGTCTGTGATATATCATAGGTATATGGAGGCAGTGCAGTGGTCGACTTGGTGCAGGATAATAGGTCTGTGTGGCTGCAAAAGTGTGGAGCCTCCTGGTCCGTGACTTGTCCTCCAGTACGCTACGGTGCTGCCTCAGGTGGGGAATGGCAGCAACTGTAGCAATGGGCGATTCGGCGGTGAGCGTGCACTCTGGTTCACTGCCGGAGTGGTCATGTCTGGAGTCCGTGTAGCGAATGAAGGTGGGGGTGTGTCCAACGCGTTTCACCCGCTTGTTGCTGTGCGAGCTTCGTCAGGGCTGTGGTCAAACTCCACATTTTTGCAGCCACACAGATGTGTTACCCTGCACCAAGTCGACCACCGCACTGCATGAAGAGGTAGGAGGTGCGCGCACCCTTTCATACCAAACTGCTTATTCATACTCGCCAGTACAGCCTACGAACTGTAACTTGCTACATTGGGACATAAGCATCCACTTTCAACTATCACCATTCAGGACCATGTACCTTGGACATTGAACTTTTCATTGTATCCATTCATTTTCATAGCTGCATTTTGGAACATTATCCGTTTTGCTTACTATTGTTTTATTAATTGTTTTACTGTATATACTGTGCGTTTTATCTTATCACATTTTATTTATGCATATCAGTTGTATCGTTACATGAAGATTAACCTCCATATACCTATGATATATCACAGACCCATTTACGATATTATTTATCATTTTATGTTTACTTATTAAATACTTCATATTATATATCACTGCATAATAAGCTCATTAAATTTGTAATACCAATAAATAAAGATGCGTTATTTAATCAGTCTCGTTATTTAATAGACATACCTCGTAGTACTGCATCTTACATCAGCCCTCCTTTCACAACCCACTGTCACCCAAAGGAAACACATACAATATGCCATGCAGTAGGGCAGATCTGACAATCTAGGACACGATGCACTGTGAAAGTCTGGATGCAGGAGACATCGTTTGAAGATTGGACACCAAGTCGTGTGCAGATCGTGTGGAGATCGTGTGCTGAGCTGCCGGGGAGAGTTTCAAGGGAAATCGTACACAAATCGTACACATCGGCTGATCGTGTGCAGATCACTATGTGTGTGCGCAGCTTTAGGCCTTAACCTTCTCCCTCTGCATCTCAATGCCACACAAATGGTAATGCATCTCTCTAAAGCATTAAGCCATAACCCCCTCTAACCACAACTCAACAGTGCTAGATTTACAACAGGGCGGCCAGGGCTGTCACACAGGGCGTAGCAGATATAGCTTCATCACGAGCATGGGGGGTACTGTGGCATGTGTGAACTGAGATTTTTGTGTTGCATATTGTCAACTGGGGCAGAGCCATCTTAACGTATGGACACACTGGGCAGCTGCCCATGATTCTAGGGAACTTTGAGCAGGGGTGGGATGGCCCTGGGGGCATCTAAATTGAGTGTGTGTGGTCACTCGCACACTCCATGCATAGGGTAGCTGGCTGAGAGGCAGGTTGAGAAAGATGCTCCCCAGCAAGTGAGCTACACACCATCAGAACAGCCACGCAGCATTCTCTACATGTCTCCCAGCCTCGCAATCACAGAACAGGATTAAGGGGATAGGGGCACAGGGGGACTCTTCACCCCTCTCTCAGAGGGCCCCCATACTATAACCACAGCAGCAATACAGGGCAAAAACTGCACTGCGAGCTGGAGAAGAGAAGAGGGAGATGGAGAGGCAGTCTTTGAAAAAGCTCCAGCTAAAGAGGCAAAACTAGTCAGAGGACCCCTGATTGACGGCACCCCAATTGTGCGACAAGTGACCTTGTAGATTCTCGCTAGCACCAAGTGGATTGGACATCTTGCAGTAAAATTACAACAAGGTGGACTTTGTAAACTGCTCCGTCATTTGAATTACGGCCTCTACAGCTGATAAGCACGGGTCACAGATAGACTGCTGGTGCAGCGTGGCCCGGCTCCAGCTGCCGCTGAAAGACATATCGGAGACTAAATCCATCTTCTGGCGTTACTTGTCCAGGATACGCTATGCGTCACCCTTCTTTGTTCTATTCATATGATACATACTGACAGTGTTGCAGTATTTTACTAAATTGGACCCAACATCACCATATTGAAATCCTTTTAGGAGATTTTTCAGAGGAATATGCATTATACTGTTTTATAAATAATTAATTACTGATATTCAACGAATTCTATTTTATTGTATGTTATTGCTTATATATACATTGATGGTTTTTATGCGATTAAATACAAATATATTTTTTTTAATGTATGGAGCCGTGACTGTTTTATTTTCTGCTACCTCACAATTTACAATCAGATTATTATTAGCGCAGTTCCCTCTCTTTTGTTTATAGTATTTTTGGATTTTTATGGGTGTTCACAGGCCCCAACAATAGGATCTGCAGCTGGTTAACAATTAAGTTAATTACACATGAGTGTTGGATTACCAGTATAGTGTGGTTTATAATGATTTATTTTTTGCAGTTTTGTTAATTTTATTGACCCCTCACATTTTATTGACCCCTTGCATTGCCCTGACCGGGGACACTACAGTTTGTTTAACACATTTCTGTTGCTTTAAGTATTTACACATGATAATTTTTAAAAACATCACCAGCAGATTATACTGACAATTTTATTTGTACGGGCCCCCACAAGTTAGTTGTCCTTGGGCCCCAACAAACTTTAATGCGGCCCTGCAACTCAGGGCGCTCGCAAGCGGGTCGATGGTGCCCTAATGCGCATGCGCATGACGGAGGGATCTCCGTCGTGCGCATGCGCGAGACCCGCATAGCGACAGCCAAGCTGTCGTTATGGGTCTTGCACCAAAGGGGGCGTGCTGTCGATGGTGAGTGACAGCACGCCCCCTTTGGTGGGCGTGCCGGGGGCGTGGCTGCCAGACGGAGGCGTTCCCATGGGAACGCCTACTGTCTGAGTCCGGCCCCACTGACATCAGTAGTGATGTCAGTGGGAGTGATTTTCGCTCTGATAGAGCCAAAATCACTCCAGGGCTTGCAGCAGCGAGACCCTACCGCAGGGTCTCGTCGCAAGCCCGATGGTCGCGATGGTCTTGACCATCGCGACCATCATCATGGCCGCTCGCTATAGCTGTGGGTGGTCACCCACAGCTATACGAGCGGCCAGGAGGCCGCTCCATTTTAAGGTAGGAGGGCCCTGATTCAGAGCGAGCACTCTGGTCAGAGCGTCCGGCTCTGAATCAGGCCCTCAGTACCAAGCAAAATGGTACTGCATCTCTTTCAGGCATTGGTCTGTACTTCCCTCCTTTAACAACCCAATGCCTCCCAAAATGGTACTGCATCTCTCAGACATTAAGCCATATCCGCAACCCAGTGATAACTAAAATACAAGGTATGTCTATAAAATAACGAGACTGTGATTCCACCTAGTAAACAAAGCAGTCAGAACCGGTTCTATCCGCATACGTAGTAACCTTGAATTTGTCTGAACCTGCATGAGAAGCAGCAACACTCTATGACGTTCAGTTGATTGTGAGTCGCCATTTAATTTGGTTGTGTTTTCTGTAGAGTGCTGAAAAAATGCTAAGTTTTAAAAGTTGAACAACGTGTCAATTTGACATATTTTTAGTAACATTTTTTCGATATCAAGGGTGTAATTTTGCAAGAATGGGTTCCAGAAGGCACAACAGGTAACTGTGGAAAAATGGTTTCATTCTTCACCAGGACAATGCGCCTGGTCACAAAGCACTTTCTGTGAAGCAGATTTTGGCCGACAATCACATTACTACACTTGGACATCCTCCATATTCGCCCGATTTAGCACCTTGCGACTTTTATCTTTTCCCAAAAGTTAAATCAGTGCCTAAAGGGACACATTTTGAATCAGTTGATGCTGTAAAGAAGAAAACAGCAGATATGTTGGCACAACTAACAGAAATTGATTTGCTCCATACCTTCCACCAGTGGGAAACAAGATTACAGCGATGTATTAGTGCAAATGGGGAGTATATTGAAGGGGACAAACATGAAATTTGTAATATAGACGTAGAGGGTGGTGTAGTGCGCTACTGGGGAGTTGGATGTAGGTAAAAGGTGAAGTGGGTATATGCTGCTGCTATAGACACCGGTGAATTTCCCAAGGTCACCAGAATAAAATATGTGATAGAAGGTAAGTGGTGTGTCTAGTTAGTTAGCGCAGCATGGAGTAAATGAGCTTATTATGCAGTGGTATATAATATGAAGTATTTAATAAGTACACATAAAATGATAAATAACAATATAGTAAATGAGTCTGTGATATATCATAGGTATATGGAGGCAGTGCAGTGGTCGACTTGGTGCAGGATAATAGGTCTGTGTGGCTGCAAAAGTGTGGAGCCTCCTGGTCCGTGACTTGTCCTCCAGTACGCTACGGTGCTGCCTCAGGTGGGGAATGGCAGCAACTGTAGCAATGGGCGATTCGGCGGTGAGCGTGCACTCTGGTTCACTGCCGGAGTGGTCATGTCTGGAGTCCGTGTAGCGAATGAAGGTGGGGGTGTGTCCAACGCGTTTCACCCGCTTGTTGCTGTGCGAGCTTCGTCAGGGCTGTGGTCAAACTCCACATTTTTGCAGCCACACAGATGTGTTACCCTGCACCAAGTCGACCACCGCACTGCATGAAGAGGTAGGAGGTGCGCGCACCCTTTCATACCAAACTGCTTATTCATACTCGCCAGTACAGCCTACGAACTGTAACTTGCTACATTGGGACATAAGCATCCACTTTCAACTATCACCATTCAGGACCATGTACCTTGGACATTGAACTTTTCATTGTATCCATTCATTTTCATAGCTGCATTTTGGAACATTATCCGTTTTGCTTACTATTGTTTTATTAATTGTTTTACTGTATATACTGTGCGTTTTATCTTATCACATTTTATTTATGCATATCAGTTGTATCGTTACATGAAGATTAACCTCCATATACCTATGATATATCACAGACCCATTTACGATATTATTTATCATTTTATGTTTACTTATTAAATACTTCATATTATATATCACTGCATAATAAGCTCATTAAATTTGTAATACCAATAAATAAAGATGCGTTATTTAATCAGTCTCGTTATTTAATAGACATACCTCGTAGTACTGCATCTTACATCAGCCCTCCTTTCACAACCCACTGTCACCCAAAGGAAACACATACAATATTTCTTCACATGATGCTCTGTGTTGTTTTGAACAACCGTAAAATCGATCAATCCGCCATATACACAACAATCAAAAGGAATAACGGAAAGGAGGACTGATTTCAGTTACATATATCATGATACATGTGTTAATAGGGATAAAAACAACTGTATGCAATGCAAATTTTACAATGAAATGGACAACACCTTAATTCAATTGTTTAACGACTAAAATATGTTAACCCAACAAATCTGCGTTACATTAATTTTTATAAAGAGGAACTGAAGGTGAAGAAAGAGTAAGCTAAATAAACAAGCTAGTGTTCAGCACTGTGAAAAAAATAGAATGCAAAACAAGACTAAAGTAACTTTATATCTGATTTGTTGCTGTGGAACAGAGGGCCTGATTCAGACCCGCTCGCGAGCGCTGAGCGCTCGTCGATGGTGGGCTAGTGCGCATGCGCACGACGGAGGCGGCTCCGTCATGCGCATGCGCGAGACCCGGATAGCGACGGGCAAGCCATCGCTATGGGTCTCGCTGCAAAGGCGGCGTGCTGTCGATGGTGAGTGACAGCACGCCCCCTTTGGTGGGCGGGCCGGGGGCGTGGCTGCCCAGATGGAAGCGTTCCCATGGGAACACCTACCGTCTGGTGTCAGTCCCACTGACATCACAAGTGATGTCAGTGGGTGGACTTTTTGCTCTGTAAGAGCAAGAAGTCCACTGGGACTTGCGGCAACGAGACCCTACCACAAGGGTCTCGTCGCAAGCCCGATGGTCGCGATGGTCTTGACCATTGCGAACATCTTCCTGGCCGCTCGCTATAGCTGTGGGTGGTCACTCACAGCTATGCGAGTGGCCAGGAGGCCGCTCTAAAAAAACAATAGGCGGGCCCTGATTCAGAGCGAGCGCTCTGTCAGAGCATCCGGCTATGAATCAGGCCCTGAGCACGTGTTCTGAATCTGATTGTACCATTTAATTAAATAAGACCAATTATAGTTTATTTTCTTCTGAAATACATTATTTTGAGGGAAATAAGCCTCGAGAAATTGTTGTCTTTTCTTCACACTCTTGATTTAGGCAGCCATATTGTTTTACCTCAGGGTCGATGTTCTTTTATAGATCTTACTGTGAAAGGAAGGCCAGGGGGATTCTCATTGTGCTAGTAAAAAATGTACAACCATGTTCTTAAACAGTTTTAGGAATCTGCGTAAAAAACCCAGTAGTATTTATCTTACAGTCCGGCAACCTCACGGTGCCTCAGAGTCAATATTTGCTTGGCTATTTCAACATGTTATAACGTGTTCTTGTGTTTCTGTTAAATATTTTCTAAAAATCGTGTGTGCTAAAATGTGTAAAAGGGATGCAAAGATCACTGGTTCTGTCACCCAAAAGTGATTTTTCTCGAAACCCATTTTTTTGTTTTTAGAAAATATAACTGCAGATGTATTTGGTTTGTTTTCTGTAGATAAAATACAAGGATATAGGCAACTTAGTATTCTTCAGGATGAATTTGGATAAAGCTAACAAAGAATAATAATAATAATAATAATAATAATAATAATATATTTTATTTATTTGGCACCACCATAATTTAATATAATTCATTTGAATAATGAAAGAGACACCTAGCATACTAGAAGGCATTTAAACAAGTGATATAAGCTATAACAATAAAGAAGGGAGGCCCTGTAGCCACAGTTGTACAATTGGCAGACCGCAAGCAGCTCTAGCGCCTCCTGTTTGACTAGTATCAACAGTTAAAAGGACAATATGGCAGGAGCTTTCACCTCACAAGTGAACAAAGTAGTGCAGTGATTTTCAACCTTTTCAACTGGAGGCACACTACACAAGATTTTACAATTGTCAAGGCACACCATCCGGCTATGCGGTGTGCGTGACCAATGAAAAAACATACACATTGGCTCCCACAATAAAAAATACACACACATTGGCCTCCACAGGAATAAAACTCACTGCATTGACCTCCTCAGGACTAAAACACGCTACATTGGCCTCCACAGGAATAAAACACGCTACATTAGCCTCCACAGGAATAAAACTCACTGCATTGACCTCCTCAGGACTAAACACACTACAGTACAAGTGCTCTGAGCTGACCGTCGCGGCACACTTGACAACCGCTCGCGGCATAGTGGTTGAAAACCGCTGAAATAGAGAATACAAAAGTGGCATCCATATTATCTGACAATAGCACTTGCAGAGGGACATCACGTTGACCCGCTCCTTGCGCTGCCCTGTGCCATTCCTTCACTGCCCTCGTTCTGTCTCACCCCGTCCCAGCTCTATCCCACCCCATCCATGCTGTATATACTTACCCCATCCTGGCACAGAGCGGTCTTCCAGCTAATTTCTGTCCTTTCGCTGACTGTAGTGGGAGCCGTGGCCTGTGCCCGCCTCCCACTGCGCATGCATGTTGGAGATAGGACAGACTTTACCAGATTATTATATAGATATAGTGCCTGTCATTCACTGTGGATCCGGTGAGACGGGGGGTGGGGTGGGATACTAGCAGTGCAATTGCCCCCTCCATAACACTTCTCACCTGCCCACTACTGCTGGGCGCTGTGTAATAGGGCAGTGTCACATCATGCAAGGAGAGAGAGGTGACTGCTGGCTGCTGCCTAGCAATAGCAGCATCCTGGGACACCTCCACAGTGCAGCACACAGCAGCATGTGCTATGCTGGGGAGGAAGGCTGCTGACGCTTATGCCCCCCCATCTGGATCCGCCACTGCTGGTCTCACCCCCTATATTTACATACCTCCCAACATGACCCTCTCCAGGGGGGACACAATGGTCTGGTCCTGGACTTCCCTGGTAAGACTTGGGGCTGCAGCACAGTCCAAAATTCAAATAGGGGAGCCACACCAACTGTCATTTCACACACTGCCAAACATAGATGGCCAGGAGTCACTGGTAGTTGATGTGGTTCCCCTATTTGAATTTTGGACTGTGCTCTAGCCCCGCCCCTGGAGCCACCACCAATCATAAATTACCAGGGAAGTCCAGGACCAGAGCATTGTGCCCCTCCTGGAGAGGGTCATGTTGGGAGGTATGTACTTACCACAGATGTGTTATATTTTGTCCAGTCCCTGCTTTTCTGCCTCAACGAGTCTTGCCCATCATTCCCTGGAGTGATGCGATGGACTGATGATGCATGTTGGAGATGGGACAGACCATAGCAGATTATTATCTACATTATATCCAAGAGTCCTAAAATAAAATAAAAAAAAATTATAACATACCACAGCATAGCAGAAGATATATATAGACAGCCCAAGTAATACTACACAAAGCAAATACTTGTATAAAAACAAGGTATTTACTATTTATTAAATCAAATACAGTCATTTTATAAATTTGCACACATTAATCAATTGCTAATAAAAGTATCAAAATCTAGTTAGACAAGATGACTGATGACTACCCATATATCATATACTCTATTTACATATCAGAAAGCATCAGATGATTAGCAGCGGAGAACCCTTATGTTTCATGGGTGAATGAGTGTGAAAGGCTCTTATGTCACTTTCAATTATATCACAGAGATGGCTGCCTGATTCAGAGATTGCGCTAATGCTGCCACAACTGTGAATTTGTACGCAGCCGCTGTGCAAAAATAAGCAAATGTCGCGGCCTCCGGTAATTGTATAGCAACACCCACCGGTGGCTTTGCAAATCCAAGCAACTGGTTACAAAGTCGCAGCTTGGTCACAGATCAGTCAGTTACGGGACTTCTGAGTAACTCGATGGTCTTGTAGAATGGAGGCGGGAACTGCGACACCAGAATCATTTTGGTATCGAGACGCAGGCAGAGACACGCCCAGAAACCGGTTGCGGCATGCCTGCGTTTCAGTTGCCACCTCCCTGTTGCTGCTCACAAATGGTCCCTGCATGTCAATAACTTTGTGATTAAATCCTCACTGCAAACGACATCAGTAATGAAACTTGACGCTTGCGCAGACCACCAATAATCACGTAACTGCCTAAACATCGGCAATGCGGAAATCTCTGAATCAGGCCCTGTATCAGATACTAAATCTGGGTCAAAGAGTAACATTATTTCAGTTATATCAGTTCTCTCATTATCCCCTGCCCAAACCATGGCACCCACGATCATTACTCCCTCTGCCCGTGATCAGCCGAATTTTATCAGAGATATCACAATCCTTCTTTATCATTGTTTTCAATGATACAGAAAGATTGTGATATCTCTGATAAAATTTGGCTGATCACGGTCAGAGGGAGTAATGACAGTGGGTGCCATGGTTTGGGCAGGGAATAATGAGAGTGGGTGCCATGGTTTGAGCATGGGATAATGAGAGTGGGTGCCATGATTCGGGCAGGGGATAATGAGAGTGGGTGCCATGGTTTGGGCAGGGAATAATGAGAGTGGGTGCCATGGTTTGGGCAGGGGATATTGAGAGTGTGTGCCATGGTTTGGGCAGGGGATAATGAGAGTGGGTGCCAAGGTTTGGGCAGGGGATAATGAGAGTGGGTGCCATGGTTTGGGCAGGGAATAATGAGAGTGGGTGCCATGGTTTAGGCAGGGGATAATGAGAGTGGGTGCCATGGTTTGGGCAGGGGATAATGAGAGTGGGTGCCATGGTTTGGGCAAGGGATAATGACAGTGGGTGCCATGGTTTGGGCAGGGAATAATGAGAGTGGATGCCATGGTTTGGGCAGGGGATAATGAGAGTGGGTGCCATGGTTTGGGCAGGGGATAATGAGAGTGGGTACCATGGTTTGGGCAGGGGATAATGAGAGTGGGTGCCATGGTTTGGGCAGGGGATAATGAGAGTGGGTACCATGATTTGGGCAGGGGATAATGAGAGTGGGTGCCATGGTTTGGGCAGGGGATAATGAGAGTGGGTACCATGATTTGGGCAGGGGATAATGAGAGTGGGTGCCATGGTTTGGGCAAGGGATAATGAGAGTGGGTGCCATGGTTTGGGCAGGGGATAATGAGAGTGGGTGCCATGGTTTGGGCAGGGGATAATGAGAGTGGGTACCATGGTTTCGGCAGGGGATAATGAGAGTGGGTGCCATGGTTTGGGCAGGGGATAATGAGAGTGGGTGCCATGGTTTGGGCAGAGGATATCAGAGCAGTCGGAGAAACATTCAGCTGTGCTGTATTCTGAATGCTTAGCTACCTTGTTTATGATATAAGATTATATAATTGGTGTCTCTATTGTTTTCAGCATCATAAATATGGATTATACTGTAAACACTAACATCTGACAATATTTGTGACTGTGACGTATCGCAACTTTTTAAGTGACTTCAGTACTGAAAAAATTAAATCCCCACTTATTGCAATGTATTAAGTTAAAAGCAACTAAACATATCTAGAGTTGTCAAAATTGGTTCTAATCCATAAATAGGGGCTGATTCTGAGTTGCGCAGTATTGGCAATGGAGAACGAATCTCAAGGATTTCAGCATACTTCGCATGCGCCAAAGAGAGAAATCAGCATACTGCGTGTGTACCAAATGGAGATATCAGCAACTGTGCATGTGCCAAAGAGAGAAATAACCATACTGCGCAGGCGCCAAAGAATGTGATCAGCAACTGCATGTGCGCCAAAGCGAGAAATCGGCATACTGCGCTGGCACAAAAGAATGTGATCTGCAACTACGTGTGCACCAAAGAACGTGATCAGCAGCTGCGAATGTGCCAAAGAGGGAAATAATCATACTGCGCAGGCACCAAAGAATGTGATCAGCAACTGCATGTGCGCCAAAGCGAGAAATCGGCATACTGCGCTGGCACAAAAGAATGTGATCTGCAACTACGTGTGCACCAAAGAACGTGATCAGCAGCTGCGAATGTGCCAAAGAGAGAAATCAGCATACTGCGCAGGCACCAAATAATGTGATCAGCAACTGTGTGTGCACAAAAAAAGAAATCAGCATCTACGTGTGCGCCAAAATACATGATCAGAAACTGCATGTGCACCACAGAAAGAAATCAGTAACTACGTGTGCACCAAAGAAAGTGATCAGTGTGTGCACCAAAGAAAGAAATCAGCAACTATGTGTGCACCAAAGAAAGTGATCAGTAACTGTGTGTGCACCACAGAAGGAAATCAACAACTACATGTGCGCCAAAGAAAGACATCAGCAACTGCGCAGGCACCAAAGAAAGAAATCAGCAACTGCATGGGCGCCAAAGAAAGAAATCAGCAACTGCGCAGGCACCAAAGAAACAAATCAGCAACTGCGCGTGCATCAAAGAAAGTGATCAGCAACTGTGTGTGAGTCAAAGAAAGAAATCAGCAATTGTGTGCGCCAAAGAAAGAAATCAAGATCTGCGCAGGCACCAAAGAAAGAAATCAGCAACTGCGCATGCTCCAAAGAAAGAAATCAGCAACTGCACAGGTGCCAACGAAAAAAATCAGCAACTGCGCATGCGCCAAAGAAAGAAATCAGTAACTATGCAGGTGTCAAAGAAAGAAATCAGCAACTGTGTGTGCATCAAAGAAAGTGATCAGCAACTGTTTGTGAGTCAAAGAAATAAATCAGCAATTGCGTGCACCAAAGAAAGAAATCAACATCTGCGCAGGCACCAAAGAAAGAAATCAGCAACTGCATGTGTGCCAAAGAAAGAAATTAACTGCGCAGGCACCAAAGAAATCAGCAACTGCGCATGCGCCAAAGAAAGAAATCAGCAACTGCACAGGTGCCAACGAAAAAAATAAGCAACTGCGCATGCGCCAAAGAAAGAAATCAGCAACTGCACAGGTGCCAATGAAAAAAATCAGCAACTGTGCATGCGCCAAAGAAAGAAATCAGTAACTATGTAGGTGCCAAAGAAAGAAATCAGTAACTCTGTGTGCATCAAGGAAAGTGATCAGCAACTGTGTGTGAGCCAAAAAAAGAAATCAGCAACTGCGCAGGTACCAAAGAAAGAAATCAGCAACTG
The DNA here is from genome assembly GCA_031769625.1 of Taudactylus pleione. Taxonomy (NCBI): domain Eukaryota; kingdom Metazoa; phylum Chordata; class Amphibia; order Anura; family Myobatrachidae; genus Taudactylus; species Taudactylus pleione. The sequence continues at coordinate 13,011,852 of JAUIMM010000197.1, read as the reverse complement.
TGTGTGCGCCAAAGAAATCAGCAACTGCGCAGACACCAAAGAAAGAAATCAGCAACTGCATGTGCGCCAAAGAAAGAAATCAGCAACTGCGCAGGCACCAAAGTAAGAAATCAGCAACTATGTGTGCACCAAAGAAAGTGATCAGTAACTGTGTGTGCACCACAGAAAGAAATCAGCAACTACATGTGCGCCAAAGACAGACATCAGCAACTGCGCAGGCACCAAAGAAAGAAATCAGCAACTGCCATGCACCAAAGAAAGAAATCAGCAACTGCACAGGTGCCAACGAAAAAAATCAGCAACTGCGCATGGGCCAAAGAAAGAAATCAGTAACTATGCAGGTGCCAAAGAAAGAAATCAGCAACTGCGTGTGCATCAAAGAAAGTGATCAGCAACTGTGTGTGAGTCAAAGAAAGAAATCAGCAATTGCGTGCGCCAAAGAAAGAAATCAACATCTGCGCAGGCACCAAAGAAAGAAATCAGCAACTGCGTGTGCGCCAAAGAAAGAAATCAACTGTGCAGGCACCAAAGAAAGAAATCAGCAACTGCGCATGCGCCAAAGAAAGAAATCAGCAACTGCACAGGTGCCAACGAAAAAAATCAGCAACTGCGCATGCGCCAAAGAAAGAAATCAGTAACTATGCAGGTGCACCAAAGAGAGAAATCAGTAACTCTGCGTGCATCAAGGAAAGTGATCAGCAACTGTGTGTGAGCCAAAAAAAGAAATCTGCAACTGCGCAGGTGCCAAAGAAAGAAATCAGCAACTGCACAGGCGCCAAAAAAGAAATCAGCAACTGCATGTGAGCCAAAGAAAGAAATCAGCAACTGCGCAGGTACCAAAGAAAGAAATCCGCAACTGCATGTGCGACAAAGAAAGAAATCAGCAACTGTGCAGGTGCCAAGGAAAGAAATCAGCAACTCTGTGTGCATCGAAGAAAGTGATCAGCAACTGTGTGTGAGTCTAAGAAAGAAATCAGCAATTGCGTGCGCCAAAGAAAGAAATCAACATCTGTGCAGGCACCAAAGAAAGAAATCAGCAACTGTGCATGGGCCAAAGAAAGAAATCAGTAACTATACAGGTGCCAAAGAAAGAAATCAGCAACTGCGTGTGCATCAAAGAAAGTGATCAGCAACTGTGTGTGAGTCAAAGAAAGAAATCAGCAATTGCGTGCGCCAAAGAAAGAAATCAACATCTGCGCAGGCACCAAAGAAAGAAATCAGCAACTGCGTATGCACCAAAGAAAGAAATCAACTGTGCAGGCACCAAAGAAAGAAATCAGCAACTGCGCAGGCGCCAAAAAAGAAATCAGCAACTGCATGTGTGCCAAAGAAAGAAATCAGCAACTGCGCAGGTACCAAAGAAAGAAATCCGCAACTGCATGTGCGACAAAGAAAGAAATCAGCAACTGCACAGGTGCCAACGAAAAAAATCAGCAACTGCGCATGCGCCAAAGAAAGAAATCAGTAACTATGCAGGTGCACCAAAGAAAGAAATCAGTAACTCTGCGTGCATCAAGGAAAGTGATCAGCAACTGTGTGTGAACCAAAAAAAGAAATCAGCAACTGCGCAGGTGCCAAAGAAAGAAATCAGCAACTGCGCAGGCACCAAAAAAGAAATCAGCAACTGCATGTGCGCCAAAGAAAGAAATCAGCAACTGCGCAGGTACCAAAGAAAGAAATCAGCAACTGCATGTGCGACAAAGAAAGAAATCAGCAACTGTGCAGGTGCCAAGGAAAGAAATCAGCAACTCTGTGTGCATCGAAGAAAGTGATCAGCAACTGTGTGTGTGCCAAAGAAAGAAATCAGCAACTGCATGTGCACCAAAGAAAGAAATCAGCAACTGGGTGCACCAAAGAAAGAAATCAGCACGTTAGTGCGCCAAAGAAAGAAATCAGCAACTGCTTGTGTGCCAAAGAAAGAAATCAGCACGTTAGTGCACCAAAGAAAACAATCTGCAACTGAGCAGGTGCCAAAGAAAGAAATCAGCAACTGTGTGTGCATCAAAGAAAGTGATCAGCAACTGTGTGTGTGCCAAAGAAAGAAATCAGCAACTGCATGTGCACCAAAGATAGAAATCAGCAACTGTGTGCGCCAAAGAAAGAAATCAGCATGTTAGTGCACCAAAGAAAAAAATCTGCAACTGAGCAGGAGCCAAAGAAAGAAATCAGCAACTCTGTGTGCATCAAAGAAAGAAATCAGCTACTGTGTGTGCACCAAAGAAAGAAATCATCAACTGCATGTGCACCAAAGAAAGAAATCAGCAACTGTGTGCACCAAAGAAAGAAATCAGCACGTTAGTGCGCCAAAGAAAGAAATCAGCAACTGTTTGTGTGCCAAAGAAAGAAATCAGCACGTTAGTACACCAAAGAAAGAAATCAGCAACTGTGTGTGCCAAATCAGGCTCAAGCACACGGACGAACTTTGCCAATGCATGTGATTGATCCGTCCTTTGATGGATGACACACTTCATGAAATGAGCGTTTCTGAACGGTGACCTTGAGAACAAATCTGTTCTGTGTAGTAGAAGTATCTGTCTAGTAGTAGTGTCGCAGGCGTGTAGGCCAACTTTCATCCGCAATCGTAGGGTACGGACATAGGTGGGATGTCTATTTCAGATGGATCTTTGCACCCAGCATGGGGTGGTGCAAGTCCAGATAACAACAATGACGGCTGTGGCAGCAGAAGGGTGGGATAGGATTTCACATACAGTTGCACAGATTTTTAGCGTGCATGGGCAAATTCTCACAATGTCAGATGTGTCTGACTGAGCCCCATAATATCAATCTACATATCCATATAAACAATGTAAGCACCTGAAATGGTTTTTGATGGCCTTAAGGATACTGACTTAAAACCTCTATACGCTCCTGCCTGTACCTTCTAAAAACCTGCCTATACCTTCATAAATTGACACTATTGCGTACACAATCATACAGTAAAATAAAGACCTTAGATCTTGAACATGTGTTTCCAAAGCACAAAGTATTATTTCAAGCAAAGTACAGAGTTACACGCTGTGATCTAAGTACAATTTAGCACAAAGAGATTATACAGACCCAAGATACAGTTATACATACGCACGCGCTCTGGGACCAGATTCCGGCATCAGCAAGAAACCTCCATCAACAGCATCAGCATGAAAACTGAAGACTGGGGTCAGAACACACATATTTATACCCCCACAGAAATAGACTACACAATAGAGAGGTTCGTTGCGATCCCATTGGCTCCCCATCACGGTGCTTCTGTTACAGGACATTTAACAGGTTGATTCAAATGGACACAGACCAGCCTCCGACAGCTGGTTATCTCCGTTTTCCCGCCTCATGCAAATCTAGGCTGTTGGCATTACAAAGTACATTTTGGTGCTTTAACTTTCTACGGTGCATAAGTTGAGAATCTTCACACCGATGATACCGGGAAGCTGTTGAGAAAGTGCAGATCAGTATAATACCAAACACGGCTTACTTATCATGTATTAAACCTTAGATACCAAATAGCCTTTATTTCACAGCATTTGTAATAAATGACTAAAACTTGAATCTTATACCTTTAAACTATGGAACCTTTTACGTGAATGTACAGTGTGTGAATGTTAGGGGTTTGGGAAAAGACGCTGGTTAATTTGGGGCAGATGCGTACGCACAAAGCTAATAAACAGCGTTCGCATGCGGGGTATTATGCATTCGCTAATGTGCAACATGTTAACAGCGCAACTGTGTGTATTAATGTGTGTATGTGGTATGGTAAAATATGCGATCGCATGATGCTAATAACAGCATCGCCATATGTACTTAAGTGTGAGTTTAGCTAAAATGGCGCTGAGCGGCCATTCGCAAAATGGTGTCTTGCAGATCACATTTTCAAGATGGTGTCTTGCGGCCAGTCGCAAGATGGCGTCGTTTCAATCTAATTTTAAGCTGATCTTGTCTCAGCCAATTATCCAGCTTTGACATTCTATATACAGAGCCATAACTAGACTTTTTGGTGCCCTGTGCCAGAGAGAGCATTGGCGCTTGCCCCCCATTTTTTAAATAGGGACACGGGGAAGGGCCAGGGAGGAGATAGGTGAGGCCAGGAGATGCTGGGGATAAAAGAAGAGGAAGCTACTATTGAGAATGATAATAAACAGGAAAATAGACAGGCCCAAACAGCGCCCCCTGCTCTATGGTGCCCTGTGCCATGGCACAGGTGACACCACGCTAGTTACTGCCCTGACTATATACCTCTTTAACTCTATTTGTAAATAATCAATGTTTCAATTATGATGAGGACTATTATTGTCATTGATGTATAAGGCAGCACATTGCTCCAGAGGGGAAAACAAGGCATGCTAAGAAATAAGAATTAGGGACATAGAAGGTAGACAACATATAAATGCAGATGTGACAAAACAGGAGCGTGATTGGGTGAGGTTGGTGTCATCCCCACAACCTGTATATTCCTACGCACCCCCAGCCCCTACTGCTACGGGCACCCCAGGTTACTCACACATACTGGGTACCGCTTCACTTCCACTAATTCTCAGCTACACTCAGGACACAGGCAAGTGCAGTCCCATAATAGAGCTGTCAGACTGACCCTTGTTGACTCGTCTTTTTTCTTGTATTCTGTATTTTTTGTCTTGGCCCTTTGTAATTCAACGTGTTTTGCTATAATCTTTCTTGCCAATAATATATTGGAATATCTCCCAAGGTTGGAGTACTGGGCTTATTTGGGCCAGACGTGCCTGCCAGCATAAAATAATCCTCAATACGTCAGAAGGCAGAATCGCTGTTTTTTTACACATTCACATGGAACACGGTGGATGTTGGGGCCATAACACAAATATCCCTGCTAGCAGCGTGCACAAAGAAGCTTCTCCTGTGTTATTTATGCACAGTGATGAATTTATACATATCACCGCTGAACTGACTACAGTATGTGATATATTTTATTTTTAAAGGCAACTTTGTCTTTGTAAACCTGTTTGATATAATTTTCAAATACAATGAAGCCCTTTGTGACACTAGCCTCACCTACTGAGCACTGGAGCAGAAGGGTGGACATGTTTCAGAATACAAGAAACTCCTCAGAGATGCAACATCACCGCACAGCTTTTCACACTGTGCTTTCAATCTCTACGAAATGCCGGGCAGCAACCAGATCCCTTCTGCTAGCTATAAATAAATCAACGACTTATCAAACCCAGAAGTTACCACTAAAAGGAAAACCGTAGGCACCGCTCTCATTAAGCACCTTCTATGTGTGCCATTTCCTCCGCCAGGCTTTGACTCTCTAATATGTGATTACATCTTCCATTCACAAATACTGTAACTAAATCAGTCACTGCACCACGTGCCAGTCATGAATTAAACATTGACTGTAGACGCAGTTTCTACTTTGGAACCTTTACTTGGGAGCAGGGTTGTGATCTTAAAATGGATTTGCTCTGTCTAAAATGATTCCCTCCGGATTTACAGGCTAAAAGCACGCCAGGGGTTTAGTGTCTTGACATCTGTTTAATTAGCTGTCTCTTCGGAATCCTGCACTAAGAAGACACTAAGCCAGTGCCTTCTGTCAGACGTCAAGAAGGTTGGCAAGGTTTTCTAAGCTCTCCGGGATACGTGAGCGATCTTTGCATACAGTCATCAGAATGACCGATTTGTCATGACGTTTTGTTTTTGCATTTAAACGTTTATAGTGAAAGCAAGCATGCGTTGCTGAAGAACAATTACCACCAAAATGGGGGAGTTGAAGAAGGAAGACGTTGAAAAATACCTGGAAAATAACCCTCAGTTTGCAAAGGAATATTTTGACAGAAAGTTAAGGAATGGGACTGTTGGGGCCATGTTCAACCACAAACAGTTGGACGTCAAAGATGGAGTTTCATTTCACGACCTGACAAAGTTGGAGGAAGCCGACATCTTGCTGGAGTTGATAAGAGAGATCCAAGAAGCCAGCAACATGGAGAAGACCATTCACAAGGTTCTGCAAAGGTTGGCTTTCCTCCTACAAGCCAGCTACTGTAGCTTGTTCTTACAAAGGTCCAGGAACGGAATACCTGAGCTCGCCACCCGTCTCATCAATGTCACAAATAACTCTAAGTTCGAAGACAACCTGGTAACACCTGAGAGTGAAATTGTTTTTCCTTTAGATATTGGTATTGTGGGATGGGTGGCTCATACGAAGAAGACGTTCAATGTACCTGATGTGAGAAAGGTAGGTGCTCAAAGCTATGGAATCTATGTATATCAATGGAAAATGCCTATTAGGGAATGGTCGTACGGAGTGATAAATGACAGCCATTCCATAATGCAATGTGTATTTATAAAGCTATCAAACTATACTTTTTTTTTTCAAACCTTTTTTTGTTTCCTATACAAGGTTTTGTTTATGAGGAAGCAATTTTCCTGCATATAACAGACCTCCTGTCTATATTACTAGGGCCACCGGACCTTGGTGTAAATGTGTTAATGTCTAAATTACTAGTGTATATAGTTTCTGTTGTTTAGTGTGCCTTTCCAGCATACAGTATCCTTGGCAATGTCGTGACACAACTTAAGATGCTTGGTGTTGTATTAACATTTGCTGTAGAGCGTTCTACGAGCTGTTGTACTCTGTTATCCACCAAATCCTGCAAAAAGGAGGCTAAAAGATTATACAGTGTCCTTCAGTGGGATTACACTTAGGAAAGCTGATGTGTGTTGAAAAAATCCTTTTATCACAACTTTGCCCTTAGCAACCAATCAGTTTTATTTTCCCAGTATGTTCTATCAAATGATAGGGCCAAAAGTAATAAGGTGAGAGTTTAGAAAATTTGAACGTTTAGCAATAAACTCTCACACTTTTTAAACTCAGCCATTGTAATAGAGTCTGAGAACATGCAAACTTGCATATTTTTAGACAAAAAAACTCTCACGATTTAAATTCTCATCCAGATGTTTTCCCATTTGAAGATAAATCTTTACCAATGTGAGAGTTTACTGCTAAACTCTCACATTTTCTAAACTCTCACCCTATTACATTTGGCCCAAAGAATCTACTTTTCCTTTTTTTTTTTTTTAGAAAGTTTGATAAATATTTCCCAAAACATAAATACCTCGATCTCCTATGTATATTTATTGATATGTTGTTATAAGTAGCTAAACGTTTTTATTTAACCCAACTTACATGTTAGCTTTGGTGATCCATTTTGAGACACCTGGAAAACCCACCTTATGTAATCACAGATACAGTACAGTGAATGTCTACTAAAGGATGACTGTGGTCAGGTGAGAATTTAGGGGTCAGGGTGGCCCATGGCACAAAAATAATGAGCGCCCCATCCCCGCCCAATTCTTCTATTTAATTTTTTTTATTATAAACACTCATTTGACAATAGGCAGTTTAATATAATAATCAGACAAGCCATGAACTATGAATTTTCATTTTAGTTTTAATTATGTATACATATTTACTACGTACGGCAAATTACCGGAGCAGTTACTGGCAGGGGTGGCTCCTACCTGTAACTCCCAGGGAGTCTGATGCTCTGCTCTCTGCCAGTCTGAAATGGGCATCCGGCTTGTGGGCATGTGCGGGATCACAATCCCGCAAATGCGCACAAATCGACAAGCAGCCTAGGCTTCTAGGGACTGCATCAGCTGTAGCCCCATACTTGCCTAGGCTCTTGGAATGGCTGGGAGGCTCCCGAAAACCGGGTGGCGCTCTCAGCAGCCCTGAAAGTTGGGTAAGTCTCCCATAGGCTGAAGCCAGAGGCTACCCATTTCCTGAGTGAAGTGAGCGCCCGTTGATGCAAATTGCATTGAATCGCATCAGCGTGGCTCCGCCCCCATCACAATATCTGTAATCGCAGTATTGTATAGCGGGGGGAAAGGTCAGCAAGTATATGGAGCCCCAGGGGCATTTCTAGAGAGGATGGGGCCCGTGTGCAGTCTCCGGCACGGGCCCCCTCCTCTCCGCACTGAGATGTGCACGGCCAGCACCGGAGTTATAGACTCTGGGCACTAGAGTGTGACCAAAGTCTATAGTGTATGCACAGGTCACCGGGAAAATGGGCGCGGCGGCCATGTTCCCTGTACTGTGCATGTTCAAACGACGGGAAAATGGCTGCCGCGGCCATTTTCCAGACGTTTTACAACACCGGACCCCCGCGCCAACGTGGGACTTTGGAGAGGTATGTAGTATTATGGGTGCAGGGTGTGAGGTGCGGGGTCCCCCTGGACCCAGAGGCCCGTGTTCCCTGCACACCCTGCAACCATTATAGATACGCCCCTGTGCAGCCCCTAGAAGTCAGGTAGGACTGCCATTATAGCAGATGATTGGCATCCCATTGGAAGTGCTCTCTCTGCTAATTACAGCCCTGATTGGCAGTCCCAGGCAGAGAAAACATCTCCCTCTGAAAATGCCTGCCTGGCTGGGATTAGCAGTGAGCGCTCCCAATGGGAAGTCACTGACACTGTTAGGCAGTCCCTGCAGGTGGTGGATTTTACTGGAAGGGGAGGGGAGGGGAGGTGGGCATAGGTCAAATCTACCACTGTTTACTGGTAAATTTCAACTTGCTTTATATTTTGGATATTATAGTACTGACTTTGGGGAGGAACATTCTGTTACAAAGTTCTATGAATGCAGTTTGTGTTTGTTTAAACTAGAACAGTATACAAATATTCTCCCCTGATGGTAACATTCTCTGAGCAAATCACCAACGCTGAATATTGTCCTTAGAATACTTCAGCATCATAGTGAATTTTCCCCGGCTGCATTAGCAGAAGTACAGAGGGATCCAACTTCTGACATAAAACAGAAAATAATAGAGGTTGAGTCTCCCATATCCAAATATTCTGAAATACGGAATATTTTTAGCAAGACTGATATAGTGATATCTTTGATTTTTGATGGTTCAATGTACAAAATTATTAAGGCACAAAATTATAAATAAATTATAAAATGACCTATAGGCTGTATGTATAAGGTATATATGAAACATAAATGAATTTCATGTATGTGCGCAAACTTTGTTTGAGCCACAAAATTATTGAAAGTATTGTATAAAATTACTTTCCGCTTTGTGTATAAGGTGTATATGAATTATAAATGCATTCTGTGTTTAGATTTGGGCCCTTTTCCTAAAACATTTCAATATGGTATGCAATTATTCCAAAATACGGAATATTCCAAAATCCAATATACCCCTGGTCCCAAGCATTTTGGATATGGGAGACTCAACCTGTATTTGCATGTGCGATGGTCCTTACATTGGCATTGTAACTGTCAGATCTGTCCTTTAGAGCACAGGTTGTCAAACTCGGTCCTCAGGACCCCAAACAGTGCATGTTTTGCAGGTCTCCTCACATAATTACTAGTGAAACTGATAGCTGCACCTGTGGATCTTTTAAAATGTGTCAGTGACTAATGAATACACCAGTGCACCTGCTGGGTGACCTGCAAAAAGTGAACTGTGTGGGGTCCTGAGGACCGAGTTTGAGAACCACTGCTTTAAAGCCTCAGCCTACTGGGCATGTTTGCTACACGGTCAAAAAATTTCCGCATTGATTAGAGGAGAAGTTGAACTAGCTTCCAATGTACTCTGCGTGTTCTGAGGACAGGAATAAAATAAATATGTCTTTATTCTACAGTCACTGACAGAAAAACATTTGCAGATCACCTGCAGAGTGAATGGGGTCATACAACAACTAACAGTGAAAGAAACAGGTGATTTATGCCTCAGGGAGGGGTTTTGTTACTGAGCTCAAATCCAAGAAATTATAGGAAAATAAGAAAATACAGACAGGATGTAACATCCAGGAGTGGAGCTACCCACAGTACTTAGTATTCAAGCAACATTTTTACATCACTTTTAAATAATGTTACATAACTATGACATCAGTATCTTCACAAGTGCATCACACTATGACCTGAGAACCAGTGGATGTTTTTCCCAATATATTAATTAATTACTCACTGAGGACCTGTCATTTCTGGAGCATGTCTTGATTATTATAACCATTAAAATATGAGACGGATCCTACCGGTTCAGCAATGGTTCCGGGATGACCATTACCCGTGTCTACTGCAATAATGTCTATATTAATAATCCCAGTTTAAGTAATAAAAAAACTGCAATCCGGAAACTAAAACAAACCAGAAACTTCATGTCCATTTCTCGGTGGAACATCAGTTATACAGAATGACCGTCAGTGGGATGTCCTATGGTTAGTATAAATGGCGCAGAGCTATGGAATACCACATTTGGTAATAACGCACTCATTGACTCACTTGCAGCATTTGTATTTCTTAAAGCAGTGAATGAATCTTACCGGATTGCCTGGTGTGCGGGTAACATTATATAAAGGCCTGATGTGGACATTTTAGTATAACTTTTGTTTGGGAGCTGAAGGAACAGAGGAGTCTGATAGCTGCATTTTGTCCTTGTTTAGGCCTCATTTATCAACGAGTTTTATCATTCACAACTTGTTGCGTATGATAATGGTGCTCCAGCCAATCAGCTCCCAACTGTCATAAAAATGACAGTTGGTTGATGATTGGCTGGAGCACCATTTATCATACGCAACACGTTTTATCACTCGTTGTGAATGATAAAATTGTTGATAAATGAGGCCTTTAATTAGGTGTTGATTAAGGTCATACTACTTAACGGATATAAAATGACTGCTAGGACTTCTCCCTGGTCAACGAACACTGTCTCCTCCATGTCTCTTGCCAAAAGAGATGTAGTGTCTCTTTAAAGAGTTCCCTTGTAATAGATAGTTCTGAGCTGACGTCAGTGTTGAGGCCATTAACGTTGTTTGCAAATCAGCTGATGACCGCATGATCCAATTAAAATACTTACTACCAGACTGTTCTACCTTAGTCAGGACACATGACGTAAATCTTGTGCTACAACCTTCATACTCTAAATACTAATCTGCAGGGACTATGCTTCTTCCATCTAGTTTGGGATTGGTTGAAAAACAATGTTGTTAGGATTGGATGACGTTCCAAGAATTCCGCTAATTATTAATCATGAGACCAGATACCGTATGGGAAGAAAGTCATTGACGTACATTATTCACTATATATGTACGAGTGTATGGGGAGGAGACCGGACCCTGACTATTTGTGTATGTAAACACATACATGTATGGGTTGTGTTACCAGTGTGAATGCTTTGCGCTGAAATCCTTCACTATTTCACAATATTGGTCTCACTATAGCTACATCTCCAGTGTGGGGGGCACTGTGGTATAATGGGAACTGGGGTTTCTGTTTGGCATAATGTGAACTGGGGTCGCTATATTGTGTTTAACATATTTGTGGTGCCGGGGATATTTACACATTATATTTGTCAGTATATCATTTTGACAACTGCATTAGTGCCCCCACATGTTTGTTGCCCTGTGGCCCTCACATACCTTAATCCGGCCTGTATGTTGGTGGGGCATGGACATGCCATGTTGGCAGAACTGTACCTAGAAATTTTAGCACTTGGTACAAAATGGAAAACGGACGCCTTCTACTTTAATCCAATGAACCTAAAATATTAACCCTCCTGTGCACCCCTTCAGCTTTGACCCTTTTGCAATGCAGTAGTCATGTCCCTGTATGTAGTGGGAATGGATATGTCACAGGGGCACATACTCTCCTCTGCAACAGATTTGGCCCACTAATGCAGACCCTCCAACATGCCCCGTTCCATTAGGTACAAAATGCTCTGCTCCTGGACTTCCCTCTTCATTCATTATTGCAGCCACCTGTGGTGAAACACCTGTCTCATCAATCACCTAGTTCAACACAGGTGGCTGCAATCAATAATTAGGTGGGAAGTCCAGGAGCAGAGCATTCTGTACCTAATGGAGTGGGTCATGTTGGGGGGTAGGCTAATGTTTACAGTACAATTTATTACCCCACACTTTGCCTGTAACACATTTGTCCCCTCTCTTCTGTAACACATCCCCTCCCCTTCATATCTGTAACACCAGGGTCTATTTACTAAGCAGTGTTAGGAGACAGAGTGAAAAGTGATAAGGTGCCAGCCAATCAGCTCCCAACTGTCATTTTTCAAACACAGCCTGTGAGATGGCAGTTAGGAGATGATTGGCTGGCACCTTATCACTTTTCAGTCTGTCTCTCTTAACACTGCTTAGTAAATAGACCCCCCAAATGTTAGCTCTACCTCTAATCTCTGTAAATATGTCATATCTGACTCCAACTCTCCCCTGCACCACCTATCCTCTACTTGCTTATGATGTAGTGAGTATGAGATGACTCCCAGGCGTCGGCAGCAGTCTCCATGATAATACTTTTTTTTAACTTTTTTGAAGGTGTAACTACTGGCAGGGGTAGAACTATGGGAGACAATGGAGGCGCCTGCCGGCGGGCTCCGGCTCTGAAGGGGCACCTCCTCCATTGTCCACAACATATTCACCCAACTTAGGGCTGTAACTATGTACCCTGAGTGTACCTTCACAGCCACCCAATACATGGCACCCCTTCCTGGCACCCCTTCCCGGCACCTGAGAAGCCACCATACACTAGTGGAAAGCTTCATGTCAGACCATCAGCTGCTGCCATCGTCTATCTATAGCCTGTCTGCATGCGAATTGCTACATTACACTGTCAGCGGCTTTGACGGGGGGCACCAAATTATAACTTGCCTCTGGGCGTCTTGGATGAACTTAAACCACTGACTACTGGGGTGCAGTATCAGCGCTTTCTGATGTATTATCAGGCTCTCCTAGCAGTGGTCAGCAAGCATATATTGCAAATAGTGTTATACGCAAATTTCATTAAAGAGTCAAAGCGTCTGTTCATTCTTATGTTCACATTTTGATGCTTCAGCTCAGGTCTAAAACAGGCGTTAATTTAGTGACTGGGGGAAGGGGGGATACTTTAGGTCGCCATTCACATCATAAAATTGAATGAGGCACAGTGTATCCTTGTTCATACATCATGCTCTGTGGTCGCGCACTCTGGGCCTGATTCCATCTGCGGATCTCGCATCATTCAGCAAACTGCGGAAGTGAACTTACAGATGATTCAGAGTTATACAAATCTCAGACCGTTTGACTGTTACTCTTGTGACTGTATCACTGTAACTATTGTGACTGTACGACTGTGATTGTAACTCTTGTGACTATGTCTGTGAATCTTCTTGTGACTGTATGACTGTGACTCCTGTGACTGTATGTCTGTGATTCTTGTGACTGTATAACTGTGACTCTTGTGACTGTACAACTGTGACTATTGTGACTGTACGACTGTGAATCTTGTGACTGTGACTCCTGTGACTGTATGTTTGTGACTCTTGTGACTGTACGACTGTAACTCTTGTGACTGTACAACTGTGACTATTGTGACTGTACAACTGTGAATCTTGTGACTGTGACTCCTGTGACTGTAAGTTTGGGACTCTTGTGACTGTACGACTGTGACTCTTATGACTGTATGACTGTGATCTTGTCACTCTATGCCTGTGACTCTTGTGACTGTATGACTGTGACTCTTATGACTGTATCTCATGTGACTGTATTACTGTGTCTCTTATGACTGTATTACTGTGACTCTTGTGACTGTACGAGTGTGACTCTTGTGACAGTATTACTGTGACTCTTGTGACTGTATTACTGTGACTCTTGTGACTGTACAACTGTGACTATTGTGACTGTACGACTGTGAATCTTGTGACTGTGACTCCTGTGACTGTATGTTTGTGACTCTTGTGACTGTACGACTGTAACTCTTGTGACTGTACAACTGTGACTATTGTGACTGTACAACTGTGAATCTTGTGACTGTGACTCCTGTGACTGTAAGTTTGTGACTCTTGTGACTGTACGACTGTGACTCTTATGACTGTATGACTGTGATCTTGTCACTGTATGCCTGTGACTCTTGTGACTGTATGACTGTGACTGTATGTCTGTGACTCTTGTGACAGTACGACTGTGACTCTTGTGACTGTACGACTGTGACTCTTATGACTGTATCTCATGTGACTGTATTACTGTGTCTCTTCTGACTGTATTACTGTGACTCTTGTGACTGTACGAGTGTGACTCTTGTGACAGCATTACTGTGACTCTTGTGACTGTATTACTGTGACTCTTGTGACTGTATGACTGTGACTCTTGTGACTCCACGACTGTGAAAATGTTTTTCTAGAATATCTGACACACTCTAGTGAATCAAAGGCAGACTCTAATGGTTCACAGTAACAAAATAATATTTATGAGTTTTTTCCTTATATTGTGTCTGTCAGTAGATGGACTGCTATGCCTTTTTCCTTAATTCCCCTGTTCTGTGGCATAATTAACATTACCAAGTCTATTAAAAACTCCTGGCAAGGAACAGCCTGGTTTAATGTCTACTATTACCATGAGTAGATAGGGCAGGTAATACCAGGGGCGGGATGCACCAATCATCGCTTTTAGAACGTCATAGTTAACGGCGCATACCGCATTTGAAAATTAACTTTAATTTTTTTCTACCGCCAGTATGCACTATCGCTCACCTGACAGTCGGGTCATTGTGGTAACCAGCCCTCTCTGCGATCTCCGCCGGGTAGGCACCGGTTGCCACTGTGCAGGCGCAGCCGCAGGGGGTAAGTTTCTGACGTGCGCAGAGCATCTACTAGCCTGGATGGAGGACTCTAAGATCTCAGTCTCAGACGGCACCATTTCTGACAGGGAGGCTGTGGATGAAGCTGTACACTGATGTGGTATACAGTATATGCTGGCTATCTATATTAGTCTCACTCTGTTTTTTTCTAAATGTGTATAATGTATAATGTGTATAATGTATTCTATATACTTTAGTCCCCGCTACTGCTGGCTAGCAGTAGGCGTTGTTACAACTGATGTAAACAACGCTTCCTGACAATGACGCATACCCAGAAGAAGGGCTCGTCATTAGGACCAATGGAGTCTCTTCGCTCTGAAGAGAGGGAAGGGTATGCGATCATTTAAGTTATGCTGCATATGCGGTCCCAGTATTTTCCGGTAAGTTATTGCCGTTTGCTGCGATATTCAATTGGTGCATCCCGCCCCATGACTGGACTTAGCAATAGGCACATTAGGGGGCATATTCAATTGGGCGCGAGGTTTAGCGAGGTAAAAAAAGTCGCACCCCTTGCACTCAATTTTGGATTACCACGGGTATGCTCGCTCCCGATACCCGCAGTATCCAATTAAAAAAAATTGATTGCAGGGTTTTCAGCTCTGAAAACCCCACGCCACATAAAAAAAAAAACATTCTGCACTTCTATGCCCGGGGGTCTCCAGTGGACTCTGCGGCTCCCGGTGGCCTCCCGGCTATATTCTCACTGGAGAGGGGGCTGTTGGGAGTCCTTGGAGCTGCTGGGAAGCTGCAGGGGCTGGTGGGAGGGGCAATGCTGCTGGGAGATGTAGTTCTCCCAGCGCCCATTACAGGTGGGGCACATAGACACTGGGTGGCCCGGGGGTCACACACATAACACTCATACACACACACACACTCACTCATACACACTTAAAAACACTAACAAACACTCACACGCACTGACATACTCACCCTGCTGCAGAAGACCCGGCTCCCGACGCTGGGTGCAGAAGACAGCGCTGTAGAAGGTTTGTAACTAAGCAAGTCCCACTGATTTTTCCTAAAATCAACGATTTTAGACAAAAATCACACTTGCTCTGGAGGTGCGAGAATAAAAAACTCCCGGGGCTCAAAATAGAAAAAAACATGCACCTAATTGAATAGCAAATATCCCGCACCTGCTTGAAAAACCTTCCAGGTGCGGGATTTTTGCTTTTCTCGCCCCCAATTGAATATGCCCCTAGGCCTGTGAATGATTTTGTGTCGGGTATTACCTAAACGGCGGCCGCAGAATGTCAGGGGCTGGCCTTTATAGTAATAGGCTGCACAGCCCCTGCACTGCACAGAGGAGGAAGTGTAATGTGCAGTGTTTTCACCTAAAGACCACACATTACACCTCCTCCTCCATGCGGTGCAGGGGCTATGCAGGCTATTACTATACTGCTGCACAGCCTCTGACAGTCTGCGGCCGCCGCTCCTTCAAAATGTTTGGGAAGCGGGGGGTGAGTCATCCCCTTGCCCCCCCCCCCCCCTGTTCCGTCGCCCATGGTCTAGGGGCAGCAGAAATTGAGGGATGTCTTTTTTTTTCCTTGCACAAACATATACATTCAATCAAAGCAATCATATACATTTTTTTATTTATAGATTTAAATAAACATACAGTATGTAGATAAATACATATTTTAGCAATTTGTATGTTATACAAAACAGACAATATATAATCATTTTATATGGAAAGCAGGACTATGGACGGGATGTACTGACGCT
The DNA here is from genome assembly GCA_031769625.1 of Taudactylus pleione. Taxonomy (NCBI): domain Eukaryota; kingdom Metazoa; phylum Chordata; class Amphibia; order Anura; family Myobatrachidae; genus Taudactylus; species Taudactylus pleione. The sequence continues at coordinate 12,995,528 of JAUIMM010000197.1, read as the reverse complement.
AAACTGTGGTCAAACCTCCGATAACTGATGTTTTCAGAGGTTTGACTGTATACCCATATGTACAAAGCTCCGGAAAGCGAAACTTTCTGGAGCTTGTACCCTGTAGGCAACGCCCACTATTTATAGCGTTGCCTAATAGAAGCCTATGAGCTTCTCACTGCAGACTTCCCGGAGAGGGATCCAAAGCGGCTTGCTGATGCGCTGGTCAACGGCTGGGCATGCACAGAAGGATTCCCGGGTCATAAACACAGAAGTCCTTTCTTCACAAAGGAGATCTTTTATCAGAAGCGCTGTCCTTTGTCATTTTATTCGCAATTGCACGTACACACCAGTGTTATTAAAGCCGTTATGCATGCGATAAGTGGCGGGAAGCAATGCATCCAAAATACGATACTTGATACATTCCGCCCTATGAGCGCTATAAGTAGACATTAAACCAGGCTGTTAATACACAGAATTTGCTTTGCAATTTTCATAAACCAGCACCGTAAATGATAAATAAAACTCTGCAATAAATTAGCGATGCTGTATTCCTCTAACGTGTCTTGGATGGACCTTTCCCACATAGCATTTAAAATAAAATGTTGCATTGCACCTGTTTTTTTTTGGTGCAGCTGATATTATTGCAGCTGGAAATCCTTGTGTTATTCAGAATTACCAGCACATGGCAATCTGGGGATAATCCTAATAAGTGCATAAGGCTGATTATAGCTGTAAAGATCAAGTAGAATCTGTATAGTGTATAATGACATGTCATGGAGTAACCGCATTCTTTGTTCTCTGTGTATAGTTCCACAGACACCTCATGGCACCTACTGTATCTGTTCCATTGTTATATGTAGTTACATAAGTTATATGCATGAAGGTCAGTCATCTGCATATACGTTATCTATACATTATCCATATGGGTTAGTGATAAATCAGTTTTTATTTTTTTTCAGGAAACCGTTTGTGATATTCATCTATATTGTGCAAAACTGATTCACAAATGATTTATATATCTAACGAAAAGCTAAAACTATGTTTTAATTAAATAAAGTTTGCAAATGTATTAAATTTGGTTTAGTTACTGACAGGCAGATGGTAATAGAGGGAGAATTAGCAGTGAATTTCCGGCGAGTTTTGCCTGCAGTTTGCAAAATGCAATTTGGGGGGTGAGAAATCAAGTTACCAGCTATGGGCCTGATACAGAGAAGTGCGCTAATCCCGTTACAGCTGCAAATTCGTACTGTGCAAAATGATGTAACTGACGCAGCAAAGATCGCATACAAAGACGCAGCCGCAGTCTCAGATCCTTCAATATAATCGGACTCATGAGTAACCTTATAGTTGTGCAGAACAGAACCGAGATGCCGAAGCCATACTAGCTGCTTACGGGATCGCAGAGGCAGGCTACGACGCGCCCAGAAAACAGTTGTGACACGCTTGTGTTTTGCCCCCACTCCCCCATTACCACCTTAACATGGTTCCTGACTGTCAGTGAAAATAGTCGTTAGCGAGCAACTACGGTAACGGACCTTCACACATCATGCTTACTGACTTTCTGGCAGCCTCCTGTTGGAGGGGACTGCCAGGTCGGAGCAGCGGGGGTCGTGGGGATGGCTTAAGTGGGCGGTGCGGGGGCGTGCTGGTGCCCAGCCCCCCCCCCCACTAACTGCTCCCATGAACCTGTCTTGATCCATCAAATTTGAAAAATAAGAAGACATGACCTGGGTATATTTACTAAAGTGCGAGTTTATAGCAGTGGAAGTGATGCCCATAGCAACCAATCAGATTCTAGCTATTATCTTCTAAAAGGTGCTAGATAAATGATAGGTATAATCTGATTGGTTGCTATGGGCAACATCTCCACTTCTATAAACTTTAGTAAATATACCCCGAAAGAGTTCAAAAGAGGCTGTCCAACTAGATAATAGCCAGACAGCCAATCAGGAGCTTGTCTTATCTTCATAATAAGACACAGCCAATCAAGGCCTCTTGTGCTACTGATTGGCTGTGTCATCATGAAATATGTCCAGAGAGGTTGATCTCTATTCTCATAGCGCTTAAGCTGGTAGACGATAAATTGCCCGATCCAGTGGACCGGGGCTGACATATCGTACACTGGCGAGGTCCAGTGAAGTCCTCCTCATCGGCAAGGTCCTCTGCTTACCTGCTAACTCTGCCAATTTCTGTGTAATGCGCATGCGCGACTGTACGTCTGTCGTTCTCCCGGTGGGGACCCGACAGTGCCTGGAAGGCTTGCGCTCAGCCCCCATTGGCGGCAATGGGGACTGCATCATTTGATGCTGCATCAATGCTGTGACAAACAGCGGTAATCTTAGATTACAGCTGTTTTTTGAATACAGAAAGGATGACATAACCCCTTTAGCGACTGCAGGCTCCTAAGAGAATAATCTCAGAGGCAAACCTGACCAAGCAACAGGAGTGAAAATAAAAATGCCATCATACCATAATTGACAGAGAAACTCCACCATCAATGGCAAAACCATGCTCTACAGACCTGTAGTTGGTGCTCAGCTGTGGCCATAGACTGTGCAATTATCGGCCGGATCACCTGATATTTGGATGATCAGGCCAATGACTGCACAGTGTATGACCAGCATTACTAAGGAATTCTTGAAAACAGTTCCCATGAAAAACATTATCGCACAATAGAATGTACGCAGCTTTTTGGGGAAGCTGGGGACCAAAACAAAGCCTTGGAGAAAGAGAGATGCTTTCAGCCCATAGGACAGCCATGCAAGCTGACCAAAGTGTGAAAAGTTTTTTGGGTCCCGAAGGCTGCATGAGAGAAAATAATTTCAATCTATATTAAAAAAAAAAAAAAAAAAAAGTTATCCAGAATATGGATTGAGGCACCAGTCTTTGTAAGCATGATGAATTTAATTAATATAGCTACAATTAGATTGTCTCATTAAGGTTTGTGTTACCCATCTCTTTAGTAAGTGGCAGAGGAAGAACTATGGGAGACAATGGAGACGCCTGCTGCCGGGCTCCTGCTCTGAAGGGGCACTTTCTCCATTGTCTACAACATATTCACCCCACTTAGGGCTGTAACAATGTGCCTGGAGTGTACCGTCATGGCCGGCCAATACATGGCACCCCTTCCCAGAGAAGCCACCATACACTACAGTAGTGGAGAGCTCCATGTCAGACCATCAGCTGCTGCTTCGTCTATCTATAGCCTGTCTGCATGTGCATTGCTACATTACAGTGTCAGCGGCTGTGACGGGGAGGGGGGAGGCACCAAATTATAACTTGCCTCGGGGCGTCTGGGATGAATTTACGCCACTGGTAAGTGGGATTTCACTGATTAGTGGATAAACATCTTTAAATAAATTTCATATGAAGATAATCATATGAACTGTGGGTAAACCTTGTAATATTAAGTCATACTCTGCCTGAGCCGTCAATAGTGTCCACAGTTCAAAAAACATACATGCCCAGTGTACATAGTTGCACAATGTCCTTTCTTGTTATTCAATTTTGGAGAAACATTTATTCACAAAGAGCCAACATATTCAGTTGCTCTTAGCAATCACAAATAAACACAGTAATAAACAAGACAAAGGGGTAGGAGGACCCTGCTCACACATTTGCAATCATTTATACAAAAGCTTTTTAAGATCCGTAACTTTTTTTTCATGAATTTCCTATTCCTGTCTTACTTCAGGTCTGCACTGATGTTAATTATGCTCCTTTTATTGATGCTCAGAAAAGTTACACTGACAGGATTAGTAAAAGTTGCACCAGATACATAGGTAAAAATGGTGACTCTAGACTCTTCAATTATAAATGCTGGTTGAGTACATGCTCGGACTGCCCAGAAAGGCTCCAGGTAATTCCCCCTTGGGCTTCACTCCTTCAAGGCCATGCCCCTTTCCACAAAGGGATGGGGCTTAGTGGGCTTCTACTGGAGGAAGAGGAGTGTTTGGGGGGTTGCTGCTCAGCATGTTCTGGCTATGGCAGAAAACAGAGGCTCCACTGGTAAACTGTTTAATTAGTGGCAATAAATAATTGAATGACAAAAAATAGTGTGGTTCCTCCCATTCAATTTAAAACCAGCACGAGTGCTTCAGTCTAGACTGGTATTTGAAAACTCTAGGGGAAAAAGACAATGGGGTCCTCCCAATTTTATCAATACCAGCCTAGGTTGCTGCATTAGTGCTGGTTTTCAATGGGTGGAGTCTAGATATTTATTCCCAATTATTTATGTATTTCATAATAAAATCGCTATAAACACATTGGTGATGGGTGGATTTATGAAATGGCCATTAGAGGCCAAAGTCAAGTTTTCTGCTGCTTAAATGTTGTTGAAGATGCATCTATATTTATCACCTCTGTGTGAAAACTTCTAATAGGTTTGAATTGCATGTATACATTAAGTATTAAACAGTACTTTTAAATTAAGACCCTTGCTTTTGACAGCCCATAGTTATGTAATGGTTTTATGTGTCTAGTTGTGCTTTCTGATTTATTTAAATATTATTTTTACAGGCATCATGTTTGCGAACCTCTTCCTTGTGAAAACCTTATGAGATTGTTCATCTTCTCTGTAACCCCAAATGCCTCTTTAGCCCATAGGTGCCTACCTTTAATTTCCCCTGCCCTGGAGATGTCCGGGGAGGAGAAGCAAATAAATTGTGACGGGGCGGAGCCCGATGGTTTGCGCCATTAAGCCCAGCCCCATTCATGATAAATAGCCGCTATTAGCGCACATTTACATAGGAGGCGGGGCTAAATGATGTGATTCATGAAGAATTGCGTCATAAACCCCGCCCCCTACATGGGGAGCCGCGATCGCAGCGCAATCTCCCTATTCTGCCCACTTCACAAGGAAGTGGGCAGGATGTGGGAGAAATGCCTACCCTTCCCGGGGATGCAGGGGGTTATCCGAAAAATCGGGATCCTCCTGCGAAAACCCGGGAGGGTAGGCAGGTATGCTTTAGCCCCTATAAGCAACGCTGACGTTTGAAGACACAAATTACAGATGTCACAGCGCAGGTCACATTAGAGGCCACCGGTTTCACCTGTTCTCTCCACATACTGTCATTTACTCCTAATACTCTCAATTCAGTTTTTGCTCATTGCACTCTTCTAGCCATAGTTTACATTTGATCTTTTAGCTACCACAGATACAGTATTTATTAATTGTCTTCTGCCTTTGACATACTGCAGATGAAAACCACCTTCTTTTTCAAGCACCAAGATTTGTCTGTCTGAGGGATACTGCTCCCTAAAGGAATTGCTCTGGTTGCTCTTTTAAACTGTACTTCGTCTCTGTTTACTTATTAATTTTATGTTCCCCCAGGCATCAGTGCATCATTCCTTTCTGTTCTCAATTTATTTTACTCACCATTTATAAGCAGTTCTGGAGTCCAGTGTCATTTCTATGCTGATACTACCCCTTATTGACACATCCCTGTCATTATGATGTCCTTCTTCTTATTTAGAGCCTAATTCAGCAAGATTTGCAACTGCGATTACGCACATAATAGGCCAATTGTTGCGTTCTGCGCCACCATAAGCATCGAAGTGCACGGGCGCGAACCGGCCACTGCAATCGGCACTGCGGTCGCAGTTACTATGCAGACCCATCGCAGAGTGATTGACAGGAAGTGTTGTTTGTGGGAGGTGACGTGGGGGTGGTCGGCGAAACCGAGGTGTGCAGAGTGCGTTTGAACGCCATTGCATGGGCGTGTATAAATTAGGTACAGCTTGTGAAATATGCATCTTGGGCTTTCACTGCGTGCGATGAGGTTAGCAATTTCTGAGTAAGGACAGACCTTGTGCAAGTGTGCGCGAGGCTGCGATGGTACTTGATGTTACCGATGGTTTTGCAGAATTGCTAAACATTATGGATGTGTGTAAGGTAAGGTGGGCGTCCTTATGTTGTGCTGTGATGGCATAGCCAGGTCCAGCTCTAGGGGAGTTCGACCAGTGAGGTCGAACAGGGGCGCCACCCATAGAGGGCCACCCCTCCCCAACATCCCGATTTCAGCAGGACAGTACTGTCCCACTGTTCTACCCGTGGGCTGAAGTGGCCCACGGGTGGTGAAATTGGGAGGTAGGGGACCCCCACCGCCGCAGCTGTGCGGCAGTGCCTGACATTATTTGGAGGAGTGCCATGCGGGCACGCCTCCAAATAACATCACATAGGGGCTGTGGCTTATGGTAATTAGGCCACATCCCCATGTTTGGTCGCGGGGCTGCGTTGTGAGGGCACACTTTGAAGAGCTGGCACAGGGTGCTCCGAACCCTGGAGCCAGCCCTGGGCATAGCGATCACAATGGATTAGCATATCATTGCAGTGAGACTGTGTGCGTAATCGCAGTCACGATCGCAGTTGCGATCCATAGTGAATCAGGCCCTTAAGGCTTAATTGCTTTGATTCCCAACTAATTTCTTCTCACCGACTTCAACTAATGTCCATCCATGTGACCCTTTTATTTTTGTTCAATCATTTTTTATTTTAGTGCGCAAATGTAAGTGGACCGAAAATTGCAACACAAGTAGATGAAGTAAGTTTTACAACTGTAATTTGTTCCAATTAGAACAATTCAGGCGTGTAATCTTTAAAAGATTTGAAATCCACAAATAGTATACAGTACATATGTACAACCGGGTTGTGCAGTTTGGGTAGAGTCCAGTCAATGGACTTAAAGTCTAGTAGAAAATAATTGTATAGAAATATATACAAAAAAGGGTTGGGACTAATGAATGATGCCAATATTGGACAGAGCAGAGGGTGTTTTTGGAGTGACTTGCAATAGCATGTCCAAAATCTCCTTATTACAATCTGACTACCAGACACAGAGATATATATCTGCCTCCAGATGAGTGCAGGTTGGAAATTCACTCGTCAGAGGAGGTTTTGGTAAATGCCTCAGCCTGGGAGATAGATGCTCTGTGGAGCATTATAATGTCTGGAGACCAGTGTTGTATTTAAATGGGAAGTAGCTGGAATGAGGTTTGCAATGGGAAATGGTGTAACTATAAGCCGGCCCACCATGGTTGGTGAAGGTGCTTTTGTTGAGTCCCTGAGCTCATTTTGCCAGTCCTGGCATTTTAAAAATGGTATTTAGAATTCTCAACTTTTACATTGAAAAGATGGAAAGGTAGAGTTGGAAACTGAATTTGTATTTATTAATATTGAAGCCTGATGTCTATTATGTCACCTAGCCTACATTAGCCAGCTTTGTGCCATATATGAAATAAAGTGATGGGTTTAGATGGATTAGAAATGAAAGGTAGTACAGGGAACAAATACACTGTAATTCTGATCTGGTTCTATCCAGTTGCTACAATTTAAAAATGGTCCAGATTAATGATGGATTTGAAAATGCAAAAAATTGGTGTACAAAATGGAAACACATGACAGCTAATCGGCAACAAGTGCAGAAAGGGCCGTAACTAGGGGCTAGGGGTGTGTAGGCGGTGTGTCATCATACATGGCGCAGGGCCCTGGGGGTAGCATCTTTGTTGCCCCGCGGAACCTGGATGTTGCTTGCAGGGTGCCTGGAACAGCAACCTGCAGCCAGTAGCGATATTGCAGAGCCCTTATTGTCCAATGGACGCTCTGGGCAGGGACCCTGAAGCCTATGCAGTCTTCCCCTTCTGAGTATAATGCATTCTTTAATGACCAATCAGAGACAGTCATCATCATTACTGTGCAACTTACACCAGGGTTATAGCATCCTCCAGAAGACTACATTTGTGACTTTCTGCCAGCCTGTTTAGTTGCCATTCACGGCTACACGCCAACACTGTGCCCTTACTCTACTCTACTTTGCCTGCATTTGCACGCCCATTGCCTGCGCCTACATTTACATTCCAGTTCCTGTAGACCCCAGTCATACACAGTCATACACAGTTGCAAGCCCGGCAGGTGCACAGCTAAAAAAAAAAAATGGGCATGCAGCTTGTGGCTGGAAAAAGCAGTAACTCACCTTTATGTCTCAGTTTGATAAACATTTAACGAGTTGGGTACAGGATGCGGCGCTCGGGATCCCGGCGGTCAAAATCCAGACGCCGGCATCCCGACAGGGTTAGGATACAGACACCTGTCAGTAATTACCCTAACCCTTCCCCTACCTCTACCCTTAACCCTAACTGTATAAGGGGCACTACTGGGCAACTGCATAAGAAGGACCACTACTGGGGACACTGCATACTGGGGGTACTGTATAAGAGGCACTACTGGGGGTCTGCATAAGGGGGACCACTACTGGGGGTACTGTATAAGGGGCACTACTAGGGGCCTGCATAAGGGGGATTACAACTGCAGGCACTGTATAAGGGGCACTACTGGGGGCCTGCATAAGAGGGACCATTACTGGGGACACTGCATACTGGGGATACTGTATAAGAGGCACTACTGGGCGCCTGCATAAGGAGGACCACTACTGGGGACACTGCATACTGGGGGTACTGTATAAGAGGCACTACTGGGGGCCTACATAAGGGGGACCACTACTGCGGGCACTGCATACAGACACCTGTTAGGATACAGACACCTGTCAGTAGGTATCCTAACCCTTCCCCTACCCTCAACCCTAACCCTCCCTTCCTGCACCTTAAACCTAACTTCCCCTGTAGTGCCTAACCCTAACCCTCCTTGCCTAGTGCCTAACCCTCCTTTCTTAGTGCCTAACCCTAACCCTCCTTCCTTAGTGCCTAACCGTAACCATCCTTGCCTAGTGCCTAACCCTCCTTCCTTTGTACCTAACCCTAACCTTCCCTCTAGTGCCTAACCCTAACTCTCCCTGTCACCCCACTAGTTACCTGCGGGATGCCAGCAGTCAGGATGCTAACATTCTGCCAGATGTCGGGATTCCGACGACCAGCATTCTCAGCGCCATCATCCCATTTGCCGGGATATTGACTACATCCCCATTAAACACCTTGGGATCTATGTACTAAGCCTTGGAGAGTGATAAAGTGGAGTAAATAAAGTACCAGCCAATCAGCTCCTAACTGTCATGCAGTGGCATATCCAGGGTAGGTCGGCCAGGACTCGTGCCCTGGGCAACGTAGGACCAGAGGGGTGTGTGTGTGTGTGTGTGTTGGCACGCCGCACGCCATGGTCCAGGTTCAGTAAAGTCAGTCAGTAACACACACATCACCGCCGGTGCGGGGTAGTACACTTGTACTACCCGGTGGCTGTGTGTGTGTTTCAGCAGCCAATGAGAGTCTGACAGACTCTCATTGGCTACTGCGCCCAGTGCCAGAGGCGGGCTGGAGCTCACTCATGAGCTCCGCCTTCCGGCTCCTGCAGTGGGTGATGGGAGAGACGTCATGATGTCTCTCCCATAATGCAGAATGAAACCAAGCGGGAGGATGGAGGAGCAGACAGCGGCGGGCGCGGCAGAAGCGGGGATTCAGGTAAGTCAGTGAGTGATTTGTGTGTGTATGTCATGTCTGTGTTTTTCACTACTGGCCGGGGGCACTGAATAGGGAGGACCACTACGGGAGCACTACATAGGGGGGATCACTACTGGGGCTCTGCATAGGGGGGGATCACTACTGGGGGGCTGCATAAGGGGGGGGCACTACTGGGGGTACTGTATAAGGGCCACTACTAGGGGCCTGCATAAGGGGAACCACCACTGGGTGCACTGCATAGGGGGGGACTGTATAAGGGGCACTACATATCGGGGCACAGTATAAGGGTGCACTACTGGGGGCACTTCATAAGGGGCACTGTATAAGGGTGCGCTACTGGAGGCACTGTATAAGGGTGCACTACTGGGGGAACTGTGTAAAGGGCACTACTACATGGGGCACTGCTACTGGGGACAGTGCATAAGGGGCACTACTACAGTGGGCATTGCAAGAGGGGCACTACTACTCGGGACATTAAGGTGCATATGTAATGGAAAGGAATGTTCCCAGAGTGACGAGAAAGGGGTGTATCATGTTGAAACCTCCCCCTTGTGGATTGTGACCACGGCCATTCTTTGGCGCGCACAAATAGGGGGAGGGGCTCCATTTTTAATTTTGCCCTGGGCTCCAAATACCCTAGTTACGCCACTGATTCATTAGCATATTTTCACAACAGACCAATAGCGATCCATGCTGAATCAGGCCCTTAGCTTGGATAAGAAAATGTATTTTTCATACTGTATGAGATGTGAGCTGTAATCATTGACTGACATAACTACTACCATGGCAGCTCACTCCAGAAGCTACCAGCCTGCATGGACGCTGACCATAGGGAAATGTAGCAGTGGGGTCCTTTTCATGATCAATAGAATGGGGTTATAGGCGAGGACAATGTAAACAAATAAAAGCTATAAGTGTACTTCAGGGTCCAGCCTTCAATTCGGGCAGGTCATTTTTTCCCGTTTACGACTATACTTTAGTAAACATGTAGCATATATATAGATATGGAATTCCTGATGGTTGTGTATGGTATTACTGGCTAAAGGGGTTTATTGATCAATAGTCTCCTGTACCTGGTATTGTCATGATGACAGATTTAACCTATTTATTGTCATTTCATTCTGGTTTAGGGTGAGTAGTATTAAATAAAATGTGGTTTTTCTGCTTGTCCTAGCGAGCAGGAATGAATAATCTGATAATAACGGCTATGTTTATACCAATAGAGGAGCTAGGCATTAGCATAACATCGATCTTTCAGTTTTTCACTTATTTTTTCAACTATCTTTAAAATTAAATAATATGAATAAAACAAACTTTATACTCAGACAAATCCTTTTACCCATATTGAAGGAAGCTCTTGGTCTGTGCCGGTAATTTCCAATGCCCGTAATTGGGCATAGAGTGGGCATATCTACCAAAACTGGGCCTGAGCATTTTATACTGCCTTTCTGCAGTCAGCATCTATTTCCTTAGAATTTAGATATACCTTAGTGGGGTATGCAGTCAGGATGCCGACGGTCTAAATTCTGACCGTCGGCATCCCGACTTTCTAATCCCGGCAAGTGTCTAATGACAGGTGTTGAAATCCCGACGCCTGTCATTAGACCTACGCCGGGAGCCCGACACCCGGCTTACCAATCGAATGTAAGCCGGGCGCCGGACACGGACAGCCGTGTGTGGGGGGGGCGTTAGGTTAGGGGCTCCCGGGGAGGACTTAGGGTTAGGCACCCCCCCGGGAGGTTAGGGTTAGGCTAGGAGAAAAGGGGGTTAGAGTTAGGCACCTCCCCGGGAGACTTAGGGTTAGGCTGCGGGGAAGGGGGGGTAAGGTTTAGGCACTTAGAGGGGTTTAGGCACCTGGGGGGCGGTTAGGGTTAGGCACCCCTAAGGGAGGGTTAGGGTTAGCGGGGGGAGGTTAGGTTAGTAAATAGAAAAAATACTTACCTGTCGGGATCTTCACTGCCGGGCTTCCGCTGTCGGGATTTGAACAGCCGGCCTTGCAGCTGGCAGTGAATCATACTGATTCCCTTAGTGGCATCAAATGAACTCCGTCATTTACAATTTACAACTTGGCTGGATAAAGTTGAATTTTATCTCCTTAGTAATGTGATTTGTCGGCATGTAATTATTCTCATACCATATTAGAAAAGTCTTGGAATAATAGAAATTTGCAATCCTCATCGCTTAGATCACTTTTGCCTCCAATAATATCTATCTTTATCATTTTAAAGTAAAGATTATTGCTGGGTTTCTGTTTCTCTCCTCTGTGCTTGTTCAATCGATATGGGATTGACAGCATTTTGAATACCCAGTTCTGCTGGTGTTAACTCCATTAAGTGTTGAGTGTTTACTACATTGCTATAAATGCATAAATAGTCTACCTTGTTGTCTAGTGTTTGGAGGGCGTCTTGTTGATGTTTGATGGTGCCTTGTACAGCAGTTAGGTCATCCTCCGATGCTCCACTTCAGTTATTCGTCAAGCTGGAGCAGACATTAGTGCTATAGCTGTTTCCATAATTTTCTTTAGAACTTGAAATTTTCCTTGTAGTAAAACAGAGAGATTGGGGATACTTCTTGAGCATTGATTAAAGCATTATTAAGGTTTGGATGCTATGTAGGTGACTGGAACTTAGAGTGGAAGACATGGTGGGGCAGCTGTATCAAGCCTTGGAGAGAGATAAAGTACCAGTCAATCAGTTCCTAACTGTCATTCTTTTATTAGCATTTTTGAAAATACAGCCAACAGGAATCAATCAAAAACAACAAAGTAAGACAGATATGAGATATACAAACAAAAACAAAACAAATCAATAAGAAAATTAATACAGCGTGGAACGTAACTGTCATTTTTCAAACACAGCCTGTAAAATAGCAGTTAGGAACTGATTGGTTGGTAATTTATCTCTCCACTTTAACTCTTGATCCATCTCCCATGGTATCATGATTATTGTGTTTAGTTGATGATGTTGCATTAGATTACATTTTTATTTCTATTTGGGGTGTGTGCTGGTTGAATGTCCATGGCTTTTTGCCAACCTGAATTAATTTCCCGCATTTGAATTACATTTGTAAATATATGCACAGGGTGATTTTTGCTTTAAGAGAAGAAGCCAGTAAGAAAGGTGGAGTTAGTGCATCCGAGATGTTGTTGGGCTGTCTTGTATAATTACATACAATTGAAATGATGAGTGCAAGGATTGTAATTGCCATTAGTCAGCAGATATTTATTTTGTTGAGAAGCACATGCTGTGGTTTCAGGGACAGTGATTTTACAGTATGTATGATACTACTAAGGGGAGATTTAATAAAGCTTGGAGAGAGATAAAATTGGAGATAAATAGCACCAACCAATCAGCTCCTAACTGTCACTTTACAGGCTATGTTTGAAAAATGACAGCTAAGAGTTGATTGGTTAGTGCTATTTATCTCCAATTGTATCTATCTCCAAGCTTTATTAAATCTCCCCCTAACTATGGCACGTCACAGCAAACATAGGCAGGGAGTAAGTATCTGGTCTGTCTAGGGCTGAACCGATATTCACTTCTAATGTTTATGATGCTGCCAGGCTCACTTGTGTGGAGTACACGTTTGTTGCTGTTTATCTGAATAGAGATTAGCTGAGCATATGTCATATTATTGTATTGTGAACTGTTCATTCAAAGCTCTTTTTCCTGAAGGCTGATGTTTTCCCATACAGCTATGAGATGTTATATTGATCTATCTGTATTGTGTGTTGGGAAGAGATAGACAGTATGAGGTGTAACTTGATTGTTCATCTCAGCACACAGCACAGCAGCTGGTTTACCATGTTACCTTTAGATCCATGCTGGGTACACACCACACGATGTCTACCCAGCACGACATCACCAGTGACGGGACCCTGCATGCGGCAAGTGCATACACACTTGCTGATGCCAGGTCCGACAGGGTGGGGGGTCACGTGTCATACATGGCATCATTAGAGACATATAAGGGGGGTGGGTTCTGCACAGGAAAATGTAATACATTTATAGGATATATGACCAACCTTATTTGTCCTCTAATCTAAGGATTATACAAAATGTACCTAATTTCTCAATGGTTGGCAGTGCACCATTGGAAATACAGTATACTTAATACAGTGGGTGTTGAAATGTTCAAGAAGAAATGGTTCAACTACAAAGAAGAATTTCCTTTTTTGGTGCACTCTTTTCTGACAATACTGTCTATAACTTAGCTTTTAATACAATCGAAAAATTAAAAAGGACTGAACAACACAAACAGACTGATTATTTTTCAAGCTTGATCCAGCAAGCAATTTTTAAACAAATATATTGCTCCAAGAGTCTTCTCCTATTACGTTGAGAGTTTTTAATACATAAGTAGCATTATTCTGGCTCAAGGAAGTGTAGAAATCCCGTTGGTATTGTAGCAATAAAATTTAACAAAGAAGCCGCAGACCAGAGCTTTCAATATAAACACATTGTTGCATTTAACCAGGTGTCAGGTATTCCAAAGAGTGATATTTGCAGTAGATAATTTAGCATATACATAGATTACAAATATTAAGGTATTGAACCGATATATGAAATAAAAATAAATCTGGTATATGGTTAAATATAATTTAAACACTATTATTTGAAAAATTGGTAACAATAGTTATTTCACTTTTTGTTCTTTGGAATACCTGATACTTGCAACAAAATGCAACAATGTGTTTATATTGAAAGCTCTGGTCTGCGGCTTCCAGGGGGATTTCTACACTACCTTGAGCCAGAATAATGCTACTTATGTATTAAAAACTCTCTCCGTAATAGGAGAAGACTCTTGCAGCGATATATTTGTTTAAAAATCGCTTGCTGGATCAAGCTTGAAAAATAAGCAAACTGTTTGTGTGGTTCAGTCCTTTCTGATTTTTCGATTGTATTAAAAGCTAAGTTTTAGACACTATTGTCAGAAAAGAGTGCACCAGAAAAGGAAATTCTTCTTTGTAGTTGAACCATTTCTTCTTGAATGTTTCAACACCCAATGTATCGTTAGCGACATTCCTCGATGGCCCTGCACGCATATCTTGGGTACACACTATACGATGTACTCTATAAATTGCTCCAGTCTGAGGGGTTGGACAACATATGGTATAGTGTGTAGTACCCAGCTAGTATTACTAGAGATCTATGCCGGAGGGATAGTAGGTGATGCTGTGTTGCAAGTTGGTCACTGTGTAGTCTCTCTTTGTTGTGATAGTGTACTCTTCTCTAACATCTTCTTGTCAATCACCATGTTATGAAGTTTAGCTGTAATGGTCACAGTAAAACTTATCCTACAATCTTTCCCTGCGTGTTTGATGCTTGAACAAAGAAGCTTTTTCTGCAAAATCCCATGCAGTAAAGTTATACTCAGAGTTATTTATATGTATATACTAGCAGTTGTCCCCAGGGCCACCAAGACATACAGTGGGCCTGGGTGCTAGTGGGGGCACAGTCAAACATGGGGCATGGTGCCCACTCATTACCACATTCACTAAAAGCATGTTCCATTGCGACCACAGACCCTCACCGGGCTCCCCAGAAACCCTGTGCCAGGGTATTTAGTACCAGCCCCACCCTCCTCTTGGTGCTTCTGCCCCCCCTCTCGTTGCTCCTCACTTTCTCTCTTTCCTCTTCTCTCTCTCTTTTCTCCTCTCACTTTTATGCACTCCCTTTTTTTTCCTAATCTCTCTCCCTCTTCTACTCCATCTCTCTCTTCCCCCTCATTTGTCTACTTCGTTCTCCCTCTGACACCATTCCCTCTTTTTGAGTCCCCCTTTTTCTCTTTTCCCATCTTCCTTTCTTTCCTGCTACTCTGCTACTTTCCTGCCTCCTCTCTCGCTTCACCTTTCCTCTGTCTTTATCTTTTTCAACCTCTCTCTCTCAGGACATTCTCACATTCTCATATTTCAGGACTGCAGATGCCCCTTTATTTGCCATCTGCTCCACATGCACCTTGTATGCCATTAGGGTTCCTACATGCTCCTTTATAAGACCAAGAGCCCTCTCATGCCTCTTTATATTCCACTAATGCCAGAGCCCCCTCATACCCATTTATATTTTTAAACATAGCTAATTAATTAACTTGTGTAGAATAAAATATCTATGATGGCATTACATATAATATAGAGGTAGTATATATCGCTTCCCATTCTGTGTGTGCCAACTGATTCCAAAGGAAGCCAAATATGAATCTGAATATGAACCGCCCCACACAGATTCTACTCCTTGGAGTCATACAGCAGAGTAGGAAGCTGTAGTAGGCATTGTGAGCTGCAGATCAAAAGAAGGAGATGTAGCACAGCTGTGCTGTCTTAATTACTCACAGACTATAGTGGAGATTAATTCACACTTTATAGATGAGTTCCACCCGCTCAGGATGAAACAGAAGTTTAAGCTGCACTCTAGGGAGCAGGCAAGTTCTGCTGCTTTGGCATGCTCATCCATGCCACGCCCCCCACAATTGGCTCTCACTGACAGTCTGACTGCACAGTCATGGCCAGGGTTGGACATATCAGTGGGGGCAGGCGATAGAGCAGCAGGGACAGAGGGGCTGTGATTACCAGAATTCATCCATCTGGGATTGCTATATTTCAAGGCAAATCTCATTATTTCAGGACTGTCCGGAGGAATCCCAGACAGGTGGTAACTGACGTTTCACGCCTGCTCTTCTTGAACCCCCTCGCTCCCATTTTTAGTCTTGCACCCCACCTCTCTCTTTCTTAAACTTCAGTACCTCTTCCTCCATGGGCCTGTCTTCAGTTCTTCCAGTATTTGCTGCACTGACCAAACACTGGGTGTGGCGTGCCCTCAGAACATCACTGCGTTGGCCTGTTAAGTCCAATGTGCAGAAGTATGTAACAGCATGATAAACCCATGAGAGAGATAATGTGGAGAAGTTGCCTATATCAGCTTCTAGCTATCATTTATCTAGCACAGTTTAAAAAATTACAGCTAGAATGTAACCCTGGTTAAGGGTTAAATACCATACTGTGTGTGTATATATATATATATATATATATATATTCCATAGACAAAAACCTTACAGTTTCACATGTCCCATTAAGGCTGCTTAGACATGATCTGAAAATTCACAAAAACCTATTGATTTTTTGCCACTCAAACTTCAAACAGCAATGAAATTACAATCATTAATGCTGACGCTTTAAATGGACATGTTCCTTGCGCAATATAGATATGGTATGCCATCACACCCTGTGGTTAACTGCAGATTCACAGAATGAGATTGCTGTCACTCACAAAATTTGTGGAGCTGCTAATTCACAGAATTGTGTGCTCATAGGAATACACACATGCAGTCTATGCAACTGAGGTTTGAGCAGTTATGTGGCTCCCACATCCCACTCAGTGCCCACAATCTTCCCATTTGATCACCAAAACAATCTCACTGGCTTCCAACATCCTTCTCACTGCATACATTTATCTCATTTACAATACATGTTCAGCTCCCTTATTTTTAAAAATATCATAATCTGTCTATGCATGTACACTTTCTTCCCCTATATGCCTCCATGCTGCTATATATTCCCCAATCCCTACTGCTGTGTGGTCTCCCAACTGTGATAGTCTGTGTTCTCTCATCCGCACCAATGTTTTTCTCCAGCCACACTGCCCTGCACCCGTGCCTTCTCCACAGCCAGGTTGCTGTCTTTCTCTCATCTGTGGTACTCTTTCTACCTCCATCTGCACTACTCTGGTCCCCCAACCGTGCAACTCTGTCTCCCCCCACCACCTGCACCACTCTGTCTTCCTCCACATCCACACCAATCTGTCTTCCCCAATCCCTACTGCTGTGTGGTCTCCAAACTATGGTAGTCTGTGTTCTCTCATCCGCACCAATCTGTGTTTCTCCATCTGCACCACCCTGCATCCATGCCACTCTGTTTCCTTCTGCACCACTGCCTTCCCCTAAGCCACGTCGCTGTATTCCTTTCCTCTGTGGCACTCTTTCCTCCTACATCTGCACCACTCTGTCCCCCCCAACAAAGACAATATTTATATTTTCGTATGCAGCACACTTTACATAATCAACCCAGCACCCACCGCCCAGGCATGCTGGGGATAGCCCCGGGCTATCAGCCTGGGCCTGGGGTGCCCTGAGGAGGGGGACCCCTTTATTTGGGCTGACTAGCAGTCAGTGGTGATGCTGCAGCTGGGGGGCCCGGCGAAAGGGCTCCACTGGCTGTGGCATCACCCCCCCCCCCGCTAGAAGGAGTCCGGTGCTGGTTCTGGTAAATACAGTGGGACCCTATGCATTTTTTCCCCTTGTATTTCCAGAACCAGGACCGGCTCAGAGCCCTGTGCTGGTTGCGCTAAATACGGGGGACCCCTACGTCATTTGTGCCCCATATTTTGGCAACCAGGACTGGTTCTGAAAAGCCTGGTGCTGATTGTGCTTAATACGGGGAACCCCTACATCATTTGTCCCCTGTATTTAGCACAACCAGTACTGGGGCTCCAAAGACCAGTGCTGGTTGTTTTCTGGGGGGCGGGACCACACCATTTTCTGAGCCTGCATTCTGTGTGTTGCTACCTCCCCCGGGTCCTAACGCCTGCACTACTGCCACCCGCACTGCCGCCGCTAAAGCCCGCTACTGTCCCCGGGTTCTGGCCGCAGCTGACACCCGCTACCCCCCACACCTTTCCACCAGCTCCCACTGCAGCTAACGCCAGCTTCTTTCCCCCAAGCCCACCACCGCTAAAGCTCGCAAATGATGCCCATCTTGGTGCACCCAAGTGAAGCCACAGTTATTACACCTGCTGGAGGCTCCTACTGCAGCTGCGCAACAAGTTGAAAAGTCCTATCTCTACAATGGAGCATTCTTGAGGTAATAGTTTAAAAACTGTAACTTTCTAATTTACCTGAACCACAAAAGCACGTACCCTGGCACAATAGCTACCTAATAAAACAAACCCCAAGTCTAAATTATAGCCCTACCCTGAGTTATGCCTTCCCAAACATCCCCTATAGACTATAGTAGAAAAGGGTTCCTAATTGAGAATGACCTCATTTTTTATGTTTTTGGCATGCAGCACCGTGAGACAGTTCTACCTGTCCCTACCAAATTTCACCTCGGTACCTCCTATAGCTTTTGAGGTGTAGCCCCTTAAACACCATGCCCCCCCAACAACCCCCCCCATTGGAATTCTCTATGGAGAAATCCGTTGTTTTAGATGCAGCCTTTATATAGGGGCACGACTGTGCCCTTATACTTATGGATGATTTCAGTGCCAAGTAGGTTCCTGTACACCAATGGCCTTTGTGTTTTGGTGGTAGTAATTATACCCAATTTTAAATAGTAAAACACACTTCCCAGAATTTGTGGGTGTCAGCTCTATCAACAAGATTGTGGTCGTCGGCAATCCATCAAATAAATTTCAGACGATATATAGGGTTCACAATGAGCACCTTCCATGCTTAAAAGATAACCTTAGTTGTAAGTAAAATAAATAAAAAATTATGCATATGTGTGGTCAAATATAAAATAATTTCAAATTTGTGCAACACTTTCAATAAAAATTAGGTATATATAAAGGAAATATGTGCATAATGCCTATGTAAACTTGATACCTATTGAGGCCAAAGTGCTACGTGTGCTTATTATGGAATTCCAACAAAGTGCAAAAAGTACACAAAAGTGGCAATACCTATATAAAATTTAGAAAATCTTTTAATTAATAAATAACATATACAGGTGTATCCAAATAAAAATGTATATTTAATTAGATAAAAGACAATACATAAGAACAATTCATTTGATAAAAAAGCAAAACTACAATATATAGAAAAAATATAAGCTAATGGATAAAGAATTGGGGACATAGGATGAGGATCAAAGTGCTTATCTGAAAAGGATGTTCAAAAGTTCATGCTGTCATCAGCAGCTGACAGTTAGTTTGGAGTTCCCTTCCTTGGGTGCTCACACCCCCCTGTGCCTGGGCACAGAGGGGGGCGGGCGGTGAGGGAGCCTGTCACAGCAAGAGCTGTAAAGATGATGGGAGATGGCACCCACCCTGCTGGAAAGGCAGCGCTGGACAGTCTGGTGGCCAGGAGGCTGTCAGTGGCAGATTACACAGCGGCAGTGACTGACAGCAGGTGATAGGTGAAACAACCAGCTGAAGGACCATACAGGTTAGAGGAGGTGGTGTGATAGCCAGAAGCTAGTCTCCCTGTCCAATGGACAGAAGTGTTGGGTAAGCTGTATCACACCAGCACCTAACATCACAGTAGTGGAAAGGCAGCAGAGACAGGTCACAGAGACACATCAGAGTGATGGAGGTGGTAAGCGCTGCTAAGGGGACAAGAACATCAGCAGCTATCATTAGTGGCGCTGCATCTAAGTTACATACCGCTGTGGGGAAAAGACATAGATTACCAGCACTCCCTACCAAGCTAATTCATCCAAATATAGGGGATTATAATATAAACTACCTTTTTTTACATCAGTTACAAATATGCTGTTATAGTTACCCTACTAAGGAGAGAGCTGGGGAGTATTTACATACTCACTTACTGAGAATAAGTGGTCACTACTTAATTATAGTCAGAGACTATATGATCTGGGGGCTGTATTCTTCCTCAAGCAACAAGTCACATTACTATCTTCCTGACAAATAAGCCATCAATGTTTAATGCAACTGGTAAAGTAAAGTAAAATATAATCTACCACTCAGGAGAAGGGTTCTACTCTATAGACATTAAGAGGAACATATGTATCCAAAATTGTTTAACATCCTTTTTCAGTGAAGATAGACTTTAAGTATCTAATGACAGCTGGAGTCATACACTAGTAGGCTGTTGCATACAGACTCCAATGTTTCTTATACCAAGGAGGATACGGGCATAATACCCCAGGTATAACAGGAACCTTGTGCTTTTGGCCCAGAGTGCAAATAACTAAGAGATAAAATGGATCTGGACTCATAATTACAAACCAGCACCCTCATATTAAAGGAAACGCTGTAGTCTCTACATAATTTTATTATATGGATCCGTATATAAATAAAAATATTATACCATAAGGGGGTTAATAACCTGGTGACCCTTTACAGAGGTAAAAGGGGGGTTACATTTGGAGGCACTGCTGAGATGCGAACTGTATACTCATGTACAGGTCAGGTGCAAATTTAGCTTATTAGCCAACAGGGCTTAAATCTTGAGTGAGGAGGCCTATGAGTGGCATGTGGAGATGGAGTTGCTCCAGAGAGGAGTTTGGTATTATATGGGGATCTCACATACACTATAGCTAGAGATAAGAGATGAAGAAATAGTGGAATCTACAAAAGTAGATTATGTCCAATCCTGTACCAGCAGAGCATCCCTCTGTGGTTACAGGTGAGGACAAGTGACTAAACCTCAGGGAGAAGGGGAATGTAATAGAGGAGATAAGCGAACTGGCTATAGCATTGTATGGGGGAGTAGGAGTAGAGAGAACCAGTAGTTATATTGAGAGACGGAAATAGCCATGCTCTCATAGAGAGTAGGAGTATGTTGGGGAAATAATAATGACCGGTATATATATATATATATATATATATACAGTATATAGTGAGAGATGGATGTAGCAATGCTCTTACACAGAGTATGGGGACTGTATGCTAGCTGGGAGCCATGTGGGCTGACCCTGAGGAAGAGATGGAAGGGGGGCCAGAATAGGGTGAGCAGATTCAGTTCTACTCGGTTCCGTTCGGTTTTTTTAACCGAATCTTATTGGCTATCCAAAACTCGTGACAGCGGATAGCCAATAAGATTCGGTTTAAAAAACTGAACGGAACCGAGTAGAACCGAATCCGCTCACCCCTAGCCCCGGGTCCACCCTTAGAAGTAAGGAAAATTTAGGGGGAGTAGACTGAAGTTCTGTTTCTTAAAATATAAATGGAAAGTGAGAGTATAGCAGTTAGAAGAGTCCACAGATGTGACAGTGATAAAAGGGGAGAAATCTCCGATAAATATTGGCAGGGGCCAATAGAGGTTTAGATTAGTGATAACCTGGTATGATAATCATACACAAGTTGTCAGGGGGAGAATGTAACCCTGGTTAAGGGTTAAATACCATACTGTATTAATATATATATATATATATATATATATGTGTGTATATATATATATATATATATATATATGTGGTGAAGGGATGTGAATGGTTGGAACTGGTAAATGTGTAGGAGCTGCAATACAATATTTGTGAAAACTTACAATGTGATATGTAATTCATCTATGTACATATTCTGAGGTGAAATGTTAACAAATTCATGCTATATATGATAAAAAAATAATATATATATATATATATATATATACACATAGCGAGCAGGTGTCCATAGCAAAGGACCAGACGGCACTCACACGGACTTTGTGAAATAAAAAAACGTTAATTTATTTCCAATGTTTCAAGGCTACACAGGCCTTTTCATCAGGGTGAAACTAAACTATGCAGAATGTTGTCTACTTACTGGGAGGTGTGGTGAGAGTCATTGGAGACCACACAAATCCAAGAAGGACAGGATGTGATCAGGAATATGGGTATATGATATATATTGTGTTATCTACACCACATTACTTAATCACTATTAGCATTTGGGTTTTCCCAAGTAGCCCATATCCCAACCACAAATACTTGAGTGGAGGCATTGATAGAAAAAAGGTACACCATTTAACAAGAGGTTAAAGGTAAGAAAATATTAGACTGTAAGGTGGTTAGTAACCTGGTGACTCTTTACAGAGGTAAAAGGGGGGTTACAAGAAGTTGATAGACAATTTTTCCAGTGTATCTCTCTCAGGCCGGGATGTACTAAGGTTGTGGTGTACATACCGCCAGTCACATGCACCCTTACTAATCGCATATGTACTAACATATGCGATTAGTATTGCAAAGGACAGCTTTGCGATAAGAGCTGCCCTTTGCAAAGCAGCTGACACCAGGTGAGGGGGTCTCCGTGGGACCCCGTCCCCTCCGAGCCCTAGGAACTTCCTGCTGGTGACCTGTGCAGGAAGTCCCGTGCTCTTCCTCCTCCTCCCTGCACCCAGAAGAAGATTAGGAGAAGGAGGCGGAGGACCCAGGAGGAGCACGGGCCAGCAACCAGGACACTAAAGTGAGTGGGGGCCAGTGCTGGGCGTCTGTGGGGCGCAAGGCGGCAGCAAAGCATCAGGGGCGGGATGCGGTAAGAAGGTAAGAAGCCCATAGGCTTCTCTAGGGTAACGCCAGGTTTTTCTCGCATTCTCTGCACCGATAAAAGGGGCGGCCGGGGCTTAGTACATATGGAAATGCGGTAGAAGCCCCAAAAACTAGGTTTTTACCGCAATATTCCTTTAGTACATCCTGGCCTCAGAGCTTTGATACATCTCCCCTCTGTGTTTTCATCTTGAGGTGGTGTGTGATGAGGAATTATGAGAAATAAGTAAAGTGTTTGGAGACTGTAGAAGTGACAGATCTCTAAGGAAGTGACATCACCGACACAGGTGGAAGGGGTCATATCAACTGTCATGCCAGTGTGATTACTTAAATTTCATCTGCAGTCGATTTTATTATATAGATATGACATGATTATATCATACTTGCCGACATTCTGGCTGCCCCCTCCGGGAGATAGTAGCCAGGACAGCACAGCAGAGGAACAGCGTGGCATAAGGGGGTGTGGCGGGGACATGTTGTGGCAATCTCATCATCGTAGCCCCACTCCCGTTACACAATGTCGAGATTACTGGCATTGTGAAGGCAGATGGAGGCCAGCCAGGAGACTTGCCCACTTTTCCGTTCTGGGAGAGTAGTCAAGTATGGATGATATGCACATTTGAAACAGTTAATAAATTGGATACAATCAGCACTCAGTTCTACTCAAGGTGGGTGTGTTTTTCCTCTACATATCTGTATCTCAGTGGACAGCAATACATTAATGACACCTTTGGCCCAAATGTACAAACTTGCTAGTTTGCGGCTGTTACAATTTGTGTATGATAAGTGGAATTACGTTGTCTTTTTCTCTACAGAACACACATTTCTCAGACTTTGCCGACAAGCAGACCGGATTTTCTACAAACAATTTATTGGCTACACCCATTCTACATGGAAAGGAGGTTCTAGCTGTTATAATGGCCATTAACAAAAAGAATGCACCAGCTTTTTCAAAGGAGGATGAAGAGGTAACATCATGTCATTCCATACAAGTGCAGCACAACATTCATCTGTTACGTAGAAATGTAATACATATTTATTTATATCATTTTTTTGCAGGTGTTCACCAAATATATAAATTTCATATCCATTGTTCTTAAACACAACCATGTGACCTACCTCCATGGCATTGAAACCAGGAAAAGCCAGGTAACAGACTGATTCCAAGCATCGCTACAAGTGTGCCATGTGTTTGAGTTAAGTAATTAAGCAGCCTATCAGAGCTGTGCAATGTATGTGAAGTGATTGTTTAGTATCGGTTTTGTGATGGTCAGGGAGTCATCCAGGCGTACTGCAAGCCACTTTGGTGTTTGCAACAGTACCTCACTCTTGGTAATTTAGATGTGTGTAGTGGCCGGATTGGCACTGCGCAAAAGTGTTGTGTCACGTAAAAATTCCACCTTCTAACACATTAGTACTTCTCATTCCATGATATCAATATTTAACTATTCTACTAAAACACAGCTCAATAAAGACTCAATTAGCCTCATTTATTAATTAAAATAGTCTTAAAATAATGTGAGGGAACATTGGGATTGTCTGTTATTACATTTTGGAAAAGGTTGTATGCCATATTGCACCGCCTTAAAAATGTGGTGTCAATTTCAGTTATCTTATTTCTAAGAGGAAAACCATGTCTGCACCCGCATAGGCAGGGGGGGAGGGGGGGGGGGGTCAGGTTGCCTGGAAACCTCCTCCCCAGCACACACCATAACCACAATGGAAACATTAATATAATAGAATATTACTAGTGCTGCCTGTTCTTCTCAGTATCACAGATTAAATAATTAGCACCACCTGTGGATCTTTTAACATGTCAGTCAGTAATAAATACACCTGTGCACCAACTAGGAGATCTGGAAAGCATGCACTGTTAGGGGTGCACTGCTATAGACCATATATGTCCAGGGCAGTGCTAGGTTCTTCTGCAGCTCCCCCAGACTCCCGGATTTGTTTCAGTGCTCTGGAATGGTGCCCACATCTGAAATAAAATCTCAGGCAGGATGGCACTAGTGCTGCATCTAACGGCTTACTGTGATCACTGGTCCTGTATATGCTGGAATTATGACACACAATACACTTTTTATGATGCATATTAAAGCTGGATAAGTGCTAATTTTGCCCTCTTCATGGCCTGGCCACGATTCTGCGTTTGCCACTAACCCCTGGGCCAGGGGCATATTAAAAGAGGAATGGGCCACTGTTCCACTGTTCACTCCCTGTCCGGTCCCCTCCTCTCTCCCCAACTGCCGTCAGCAAACTGACAGCAGAAGTAGACTCCGGGCACTAGTCTGTGCCCAGAGTCTACTGTGTATTTGCAGGTCCCCAAAAAAATGGAGAGGCAGCCATTTTCCCGGTGATTTCCTACTGTGCATCCGCAAAACGTCGGGAAAATGCCAATGTGCTACTCCATGGAACTTCGGAGAGGTAAGTATGAAAAAAACAAATGATGGGTGCAGCCCCCTGCCCCTGGGCCTACTCCATACTTTGCAAGAAACTCCATCACTCATCCCAACTCCACCCGACTCCTTCCATCAACCTGTGCAAATTTGTGCTTCTCTGCAAACTTTGCCGCCTTGCTCCGCAAACTTGCTGGTAAAAATCCAGCAGCTCTTACGCAAGTTGAGGTGCAGTGCAGAACTATACTCACGTTTGCCTTGTGCATTGCATGATTTGCCCTTTGTAAATGACCAGGGGCCTATTGTCTTTCTTCTTTTTTTAATTAAACCACCCACTTGGGGCAATTTTTAAACCTTTGCCCGCTTACCTATGTTATTATTTTATTACGATAATTTATAAATAGACTGATTAAAAAAAATGGCTAGGATGGTGGGTTGGGTATGATATGCTGACATGCAGAAGGTCAACATGTTCAGAATGTCAGAACATTCAGCATATCTCCATGCCGAAAGACAACATTTTTAGAATGTCAACTGTCAGAATGTCAACAGAACTATTTTAGCGTAAAACTAACCCTAACCCTAATTGCAGCCTAACCCTAATTGTAGTCTAACAGAACTGCATGTGTCGACACTGTTACTTTCAACATCCCCAATATCGACATTTTGTCAACATTGTGGATGTTGACGTTATCTGTTAATATTCTAAACATGTGGACCCAAGCTGGTATCTATGTTTTAGGGGGCATTATAGAAAAAGACTAGCGCTAAAGGGAAATCATTCCCCTTTCATAAGTAATGGTCACATTTTTGTATTTTCTATTTAATTGTCTGTAAAATAACATAAGATTTTCAACAGAGATTACCCCATTTCTGTGCCTATCTGCACGCCTACTGCATGCATTACTGATCCAAGCTGCGTACATGGACGCAACATGGCATGATCTGCGTGTAATTTTAATGTATTGGATAGAGTCTTGGAAATTGGAAATAAGAGATAGAGAACACTGATTAAGGCCAAATAAATAACTGGTGTTGTGCATTTGGGCCCATACCTGTATTTAGAGTTGAATTGAATTTTGCAGCCAGAACATAAGCTTAAACTTATACCTTAGTATTTTGAGTTGCATGTATATTAGCTTGATGATGGCTGGTGGGTAGAATAATGAAAAATAAATACATAATGGAACAGCCTCACTCTCCCAAAAAAATTGATCAATCATGGTCTGGTCTGGTTACACCTAATGCAGAGGGCAGACAACGTGGGAGTCTCCTGTACAAAACCAAATCCAGCAGTAGGCTATGCTAAGCTCAGATGGACCCACTGTAATAGAGACCCAAAGGGTGATGCTCCACTATGATGGCAGCAATAAGCCTAACCTGGTCATCATGGGGGAAAATATCCCAGGGGATCAGGTCCACAAAAAAACTTTGGATATGATCGCATTGGGTATGGTCTAAGTTACATGTAAATTATGCAAGAGCAGAAGAAGCAATTTTAAAATAACAATAATAATACTAATTACTAATACTAATGCTACTACTACTAGTAATTATAAAACATTTGCTTTAAGATGAGTTTACAATGATAACAGTTTGTTTTTGTCTTGTTGGAAGCAGTGACCTCACTTCCTTTCCACAGATCTTGCTTTGGAGCGCCAACAAGGTGTTTGAGGAATTGACGGACATTGAGCGGCAGTTTCACAAAGCTCTATACACTGTCAGGATATACTTGAACTGCGAGCGCTATTCGGTTGCATTGCTGGACATGACGAAGGAGAAGGTGAATAACTACATACATTGATATATTCACATCTCTTGCAATACATATGCGAGTAAAATAGTTTGACCACATGAAGGGCAGAGTTATAGGGTGATAACAAAATTGTTCCAGACTGCTCAGACACGTCACTGTTACTGCTCACTGGCATAGTGCGTCTTAAAGTGGTTTCCAATCAGTGGAAGGGGAGAAAAAAATAGAAAAAGAGAAGACCTATAACTTGCCAAAGAGTACCGATTTTAGATCATCATGAAGACGGCTGTGCCTGTCGGTTATAGCAAATCCCTGGGACTCAGTGCCCAGGCTGATAGTGTTATAATTGTAGGTGTTTTCACTAGGGTCAAAGTACTGTATTCACTAGGGCACCTACTGTATTGGTTCTTAAAACTAGTTAAAATAGTGTACATACTGTAGGGTCAGTTTAAGGGTCCCTGGCACCCCTCCCCCTGGGCTGCTCCCTCTCCTCAAATGGTGCATACCTCCCCCCCCGCCCCATGATACTATTTATCCCTACTGCAGGCAGAGGATGTAGATATCAGTATAATTATTGATAGTGTACCTAACAGCCAACAGCACACTCCAACAGCCTATGTGGAATGGGCTGGGAGTGATTCATTTAAATATCTGGGAATGCAGCTGTGTCGGAAACATTAAGAGACCAATTCAGTTAGAAGCAATGTGTTGCCGACACCCTGGTATGTTTGGCTGCGCATATATTTGCCTATTAGGGCATGTTGAACATCATCAGTTTTCACGCACACCTCTATGCGGTGTGAGCAAAAGCTAGCGTTATTGCTGGCCGTGATGTGCCGTTCAGGAATGGCACAATGCATCCAAGCCACTAATTGAATTGCCCCCTTAATGGGTGGCATGATGTCAATTATTTAGGGGGAAATGTATCAAACCTTCTAAACAGTGGAGAAGTGGACCAGTGGAGAAGTTCCCCATAGCAACCAATCAGCTTCTTCCTATAATGTTATAGAATGTACTTGATCAATGCTAGCTAGAAGCTGATTGGTTGCTATGGGTAACTTCTCCATTTGTCAACTTATTGTGGCAAGAAGAAATTAAAAATCACTGGCATTTACAAATATTCACATCCAGGGACAGGGGCGCCAATAGGAGCTTGTCCGTACAATGTGTAAAATCACCAAAGAGATCACTTTACGTTCAGCTCGGGGACTGGTAACAATACTGTGTAACTCTACCTGTAGCCCATAGTCTACAACGCCCATCGCCATCTGAAGATGGAATCAGCTACCAGGCCAAGCTTCCGGAATGCTTTGCACATTTAGGCAGTCCCCATAAAAACCTATGGGAACCTGTAGCCAATCAGCAGCAGAGATTATTTCTGCTCAACCAACTCCTGAGTGTCAAGCATGTCTGAAATTCCATCTAATCTACAGCATACGATAAGAATAGGTCAGAGTAGTGATGTTGAGCTGGTGTAGGGATATTGTGGTATCAAACGCACCTTTGGATAACATAAAGTTCTTAAATCCAACTGATTTTTTTTTTTGGCACTTTACATACAATGATATCCCCAGTTTCACAATTTAAAATGCTGATTAATTAGCTAAGTAGTTAGTCCTTATGTTTTCAAGAATCACATCCCACTTAAAGCCCTCATTTATCAACGAGTTTTATCATTCACAATGAGTGATAAAACTTGTTATGTATGATAATGGTGCTCCAGCCAATCAGCTCGCAACTGTCATCTGTTTTAAAATGGCAGTTGGTTGCCGATTGGCTGGAGCACCATTTATCATACGCAACAAGTTTTATCACTCATTGTGAATGATAAAACTCGTTGATAAATGAGGCCCTTAGTTTTTATATTTTTTTTTTTTTATTTGTTTACACATTATGTAATGGAATGCTAAAGTATCTACAGCTACAATATAACTAGAAAATGTAGGAAATTCTAAAACATAAATGTTTCTGCTGCAAATATTTAAATTTAAACTATTAATGATAAAAATTTAATTAAAATGTGTTTCTTTATAATGTACATTACATTGATATAAATGTTTATGGTATTATGTGTAAGGGATAAGAGTGGCACCATTTTATTTGCAACAGATTGGCTACGTCCACCTCTGTTCAGGTCCATAAAGTATTCTGTCAGTACTTATTTTTTTATGTCTCATACTTACATGTTCTTCCGGCTGTGTAGGAGTTCTATGAAGAATGGCCAATTAAGCTAGGAGAAGTACCACCTTATAAAGGACCAAAGACCCCCGATGGAAGGGTTTGTAAGGCCTTTGTTCTATAAATGCATATTTCTCTATTCCATATACTGAAAACACTAATAACAATTGCTTCCTGTTTGTGACTTTCTTAAAAAATACTTACAGCCAACTTAAAGTGAAGGTAGCCATTTTGTTGTGGTCTGACTCAATATTTATGAGAATACAGCCTATGAATTAACTTGGATCTAGTGACATCACGAAGCTACATAATAACTGACATTCCACTTTGCGTAAGGAATGAATGTTACTTTAAGGGCATTCAATCTAAACTACTTGTAATTTAGGGCCTCATTTGACAACGAGTTTTATCATATGCAATAAGTTTTAAAACTTGTTGCGTATGATAAATGGTGCTCAAGTCAATCAGCTCCCAACTGTCATTGTTCAAAAGATGACAGTTAGGTGCTGATTGGCTGGAGCACCATTATCATACGGGATGAGTTTTAAAACTCATTGCGTATGATAAAACTCGTTGTTAAATGGGCTCCTTAATATGTAAAATGATTTGTCTCTGTGAGGAAAGAGGCATTGGCTGGATTTATTACAAGGCAATCTGTGGCCGTTATCTCAGATAGCAACATTTCTGACAGATAATGTTATTGCATTAAGTAATAAATTAACAATATCTAGCCTATATAATGTATATTATGTTATTTTTTTTTGTTAGAACATAAATTTGGCATTTTTGTCAATTATAAACACTTTAGTAACAAAATATATTACATGTGAATATTTTTTTCTTGTTTCTGTAAAGTACTCAAGAGACCTGTTCAGCTCTGCAGTCTACAGTATAAGGGATGGAAAGGCTGAAAGATTGTATTATTGCAATGAATGAGGAAACAGCATGCAGAAAGAGTGACCTTGCTATACAAATAAAGCTACCACTAAACTGAATATATTTTGATCTGTAGATCAGTTCTGTAGACTAGCCAATGTCAGCCTCTTCTGATACTTTGTTGCAAAAGTCACTGACAAAAGCTCAAAGGTATGAAGTGAATTAAATAGATGCTGTAGTGATTTCCACAGATTCTCAGCTGGGAGCAAAGCATGTTGCACTGCAGTTGGGGCAGAGAAAGATTTAGATTTCAGATGGACATGTCCAAACTCATATCTAAATTGTAGTGTTAAAATAAAGCTGCCCAACATTTCTGGGCTGCATGCAAAAGCAGCCAGCATTCACCTTGCACGCAATAAATAAATAAATGTAATTACTCCCCATGCATTGCAACATGGTTTGTTCCAGATACAAAGTTACTGTACTTCTTTTTGTTGCTTTGCTCCCATCTCAGAATCTGGCCCATTAAGGGGTGGACATCGATAGCCCATCCTGATTCAATGGAAGTACTTTTTCCATTGAATTGTGGGTATTCGATGGTTGTCAGACAGTGGATGCAGCTTTCCGATGCCCATCTGATGGCTGTCTGCTTCTGTGCAATGCAGAGACCCGGAAGTGGCGTCAGCAGCTCAGCTGATTTGCGAATGCACTGGCTAGTAGGCATCTTATCGCTGCATCTGACGTTGGAAGCCCTGCAACCATTCCATGTCCATCCCTACCACTAAGTGAATTCACTACAACACCATACACTATTAATTAGGCCATGAGAATCAGTTCGAATTTTCGGTCCTTTTCACATTTTGAGATATCAGATTAATATCTGTTGCGATATGACATGTATGTGGCTACCTTTACATATTTAGCACACATGTGGATTCTGATAATTAGTGTTACTTCTTTTATTTACATTGATTGCCATGAGTATAAAAATAGTTTTTCTTTCTTGCTCAGGAAGTAAATTTTTACAAGATTATTGATTATCTTTTGCATGGAAAAGAAGAGATTAAAGTTATCCCGTAAGTGATCATTACACTAACAATCATAATATAATGATACAGTGATATTGATTGTTTAAACTTATCAGACCTGCAGGGTAACTTGTATTATGTTCTGCAATTAAAGTACGCCACCTGTGGATCACTGGTCTCTTGTCAGCGGGCTGCCAACATACGTTGCTGAGAACGGATTTGTAAGTTGCTTTTTCCTTTGTTTTTTATTTTTAAGGGACACAAACATATATTTATTATAAATCTGCATAGGTATATAGTGTGAGTTTATCTTCTGAATAAACAGATGCTTTGTTTATCTGTCTATTTGCTTGAAAATGACAAGAGAATATTGTACCATTCCATTAAATTGTACCCATCACCTTTCTCTATCAGTGGACACTGTGTGTGTGGCATGCCAGGGAAGAGGGAGTGGTCTCTATAAAATATGGGTGGGTTTCAATGGATCAAGGATGGAGTCTCAATGGATCAAGGGTGGAATTGTTCTGATTTTGACTTTTAAAGTGTTATGAAGCAATGGCGTCACAAGGGGGGTGCGGGCCGCACCCGGGTGTCACCCGCCGAGGGATGACACCAAGGTGCAGACTGACACTCCCCCACAGGGACAGAAGCCGGGTGCTGCACTGTAGTATTAAGTGCAGCATCCGGCTCCTGACACTGTGAGGGAGCTGGCACTGCAACACAAGGCAGTCAGCATGCACCCCCCAGTAAAGAACGGGACCATGGGGGAATGGGCCGCGAGGCCATGCCCCATCCAGCGAGGCCACGCCCACCATCCCATGAGGCAACGCCCTTTTCGGGGTGTGCACGGCTACGACACACTCACAAAGTCCCTCCTCGCACCGGGTGACACTGCAGGGAGGGACGCCACTGTTGTGAAGTAGACTCAGTGGGCAGCACAGGCGGTGTAATGGTTAGCATTAGTGCCTCACAGCACTGAGGTTGTGGGTTCGATTGCCATTACGGCCCCAACTTTATGGGGTTTGTATATTCTCCCTATACTTGCGTGGGTTTCCTCCAGGTGCTCCCACATTCCAAAAATATACTGGTAGGTTAATTGACTCCCAACAAAATAAACCCTAGTGTGTATGTGTGTGAGCATGTGGTAGGCAATATACATTGTAAGCTTCACTGGGCCAGGGACTGATATGAATGGCCTAATGTACTCTGTAAAGTGCTGCGGATTTATGTGTGCGCTATAGAAATAGCTAGTAATAAATAATAAATAAATTAGGCATTTTGTGGACTGAGCCTATACTCATGAGGACACAACCTATCAATTCATTAGGAGCTAGTGACATCAGTAAATTAAAATAACCCAACATTCCTCTTATAAGTAACTTAAACAATTATATTTATTAACTTGTGTGTAGCATTGAATCAATAATTTGAGTGTTACTTGCATTGATATTTATTAGCAGCATAATACTCATATCAACAAAGTATGTTGTACACATTCATGAGAAAATGTAATTATGCCTAATGCGTTATGTAAATATCATGTTATTCAGCTTTTAGTAATAGACATTGACAGTTGTTATGTATATTGTGCTGCTGAAGCACATGAAACCTTTGAGAGATGAGACTTCTTTTATGTGAGACTTCTTTTTACTCTATACTAACTGATTCTTAGCTCTAGTATTAATTTCATGTTTTTTTTTTCTTTACATTTCTTTATTTGAAATGGTCATTCAGAATACAATTTAGCACCAAAAAGAAAATAAAAGAAGAGCCACAATCACCCAATACAGACCATATTTTTAAACATTAATAAACAGAGAAAACTATTCAAAAATACTTGGTAGAAAAGGGGGGTAAACAGAGGGCAAGAGGGAGGGAAATAGGGGGGGAACATGACATATCATCTAGAGAATCAGTACATATCAAACATCTTCTGGAGGGTAAACCTCAATCATTGCCCATGGGTCCATGCACCAAGTGTGCAGAAGGAGAGGGGGGGCTGCGCTCAGTAAGCAACCAGGGAGACCAAACTTGAGAAAAAACATGTCCTCGATCATGGAGGAAATAAGTTATCTCCTCTATGGTCGCGACATGCCAGATCTGACTCCTAAGTGCAGAGAGAAGTGGTGGGGAGGTCTTTTCCAGTTTAGAGCGATAAGAGATTTTGCGGTTACTAAAATATGTGCAGCCAATTTTTTAGAAAATTTGCCAATATTCGGGGGTGTGTAGCACAATAAAAATATCCAAGGATCTTTTCAGATGGGAGCTTCCAGAAGGGAATTTAGTAGGTTATAAACCGAGTCCCAGAAGGGGACAATAATTGGGCAGGTCCACCAGATATGGATCATAGTACCCCTGCAGCCACAGCCCCGCTAACAATTGGGTGAAAAGGATGGGAACATTCTATGAAGTCTCTCAGGAGTATAGTACCACCTATTTCATGTTTTTTTATGTCTTTAATTATACATACAGAAATCCTCAAAAGATGAGCTATTGGGAGTGTGTGAGCACTGGAGTTAAGACACACTGCTGTACTGTAGGTTGTTCTAGCAGTTACTGTCAGCATTTAGTATAAAAGGAAGAGCCATATGTTTGCAATGGGTTAGAAACTGGTGGAACTACTATGAGTGCAGGGCATGTGGATCTTAAGGGGGCCAGGGGTGCACCCATGGCAGTTCCAGCACTATTTTTAACCTAATGCAGACAGTTTGGTTTTCACTTTATGGCCAAAGCTAACAATTCAGGTTAGGAATGACGAAAGCTACAGTGACAACACTGAAGCTACAGCAGCATGGCCAGGCCCCTACCTAATTTTTACTATGGGTCCTAAGGATGCATCGTTCCACCCCTGGTTATAAATACAGTACCAATGAGACACAGTCCAGCATAATACTGTAAGTGGCCAATAGCTAGAACTATTACACCAGTTGTTTATAAAAAAGCAAAGTAACATGTGAAGGACTACAGCTAGTCTAATGGCATTACCTGACAACAGCCAAAATTATCTACAGTACAGTTGTACCTGTTGCTGCAGTATAAGTAATTTTACATGCTAACCTAATGTACTGAGTTAAAGACTAAGGAATTTTTTTTTTAACTGGAACACAAAAATATAAATTTTAGTAGCCAGTTTGTTTGCCACATAAAAGGACCACACATGTGGGTGTGAAATAATCAATTCTCTTTCAAATTGTTCATAAGTTGGCATATAATTGCATCTTGTACACTTTATGACTCACAGTACCGCATTTGGCCCCCTGTGAGCTGGTTGAGCAGCTCATTTGCTGAAGTCTGTTCATGTAAAGCCAATTTAACATGTAATACCTGACTGTAATTTATATATTTCTTTTCACACTCCAGATTTGTAACATGATGAATGCACCGGCAGATGAATACTTCACATTTCAGGTCAAGTACACTTTTACTTATTTGGACTGTTACATTTTCACTAATTGTTGTTGTGACCAATTATTATGCTTGTTCACCTCAGTCCCCCCTTCCCTGCTCTATCCAGCCCTGCCCCCACTCTATCCAGCCCTGCCCCCACTCTATCCAGCCCTGCCCCTGTTCTATCCAGCCCTGCCCCTGCTCTAACTAGCCGCACCCCCTATCTTTCCATTGCTCTGCCACATCCCCACTCTGCCCTCTCATTTTGTTCCATCCCCCCATAGAATTATCCTAGAGATAATTGTATTCTTAGTCCAAATTTTAATTTTTATCAGAAATATGTTTTTCACCTCCAGCAAATTGCAATGGTGAGAAGCAAATGTAACTGGTCGAATAGCACATCATGTATTTGTTTGCGAGCATGTTATTATATTAGAAATAGACCATGCATCCTACTTTTCTTGGTTTATACAGTTCTGGAGACTTTGGGGTCTATATACTAAGGCTTGGAGAGAGATAAAGTGAACAGAGACAAACTACCGACCAATCAGCTCCTAACTGTCACTTTACAGGCTGTGTTTGAAAAATGTCAGTTAGGAGCTGATTGGTTGGTACTTCAATCAGTTCAATTTATTTCTCTCCAAGGCTTAGTACATAGGTCCCTATGTTGGTTCAGCATCAATGCAACAACTCTTTTATTCTTATTCTAGAAAGAGCCAGTGGACGAGACGGGATGGTCTATCAAAAATGTGCTGTCTCTGCCAATTGTAAACAAGAAGGAAGAGATTGTTGGAGTGGCTACATTTTACAATAGGAAAGATGGGAAACCCTTTGACGAAAATGATGAGCAAATCACAGAAGTAAATATATTGCAGTGATGTTTTTGATATTTTCATCTAAATTAAAAAATATATTTTTAGTTTTTTTAATTAAAAAAAGCCGCTATGTTTTCCCCCAATTATATATGATGAGAAATGTTATTCTTTCCTAAGCTAAACTGTAATACCACCAGCTGGATACCATCTGCGCGGTTATACAAAGAGCTTGGTTTCCAGCCAAAGGGAATCTAATTATGAAGTCACGTGTAGAACTCCAAATTGTCTTGGTTTTTCTGGGACAGTTACAACATTGCTACTAAGTAATGGGTTTCGGGTGCGCTTGACCTCAGTATGCATTGGCATAATAGGATTGTAACTGTAAATGTATTTGACAGAATTGGGATATCATACTTCATTGCAGTTCAGAAGCTTCTCCTCTCAGCAGTCCTTGAGCAGGTTTCTAGTTCTGAGCATTGGCAGTGACTCAATTGCACTGTTACTCTGTTGCTGAGCTCTTGCAAACTTCACCACTCTGTTTTCCCTCATCCTCAAGTTTGGGCTTCGGTCATTGGCCTTGACCACTCTACTCTCTCCAATCTCAATCTTGTCTTGCAACTTTGATTATCTTACTTTCTCCAGGCCCTGACCTTAACTACAGTACTGTGGTGTGTTCAGTTAGATCTCAAGACCTATTTCTATTCCAAGTTAGTTATTTTAGTCCCTACCTATGCCTCACTGGTTCTATTTCTGTTTGATACAAACCATGATATATTTTGACATGGTGATATCAATCCTAGTCTGGTTGCAATGCTTCCTCTTGCTCCTAATGCCTCAGCAACACCTCATCTAATAGAAGTATTGTGGCAGCCAATCCCAGGGAATCTCACATTCTGGAACATCTCTTCTGGGGCTACAGAACACTGGTATCTTACAATTCAACAATAATAATAATTTTTGCTGAGGCTTCCTTAATTACTGCTCTATCCAATTTGAGCTTTAGCTATTTATCTACCAGTCTCACCATTCCCACTCACCAAGCTGCAGTATGGAATGGACACCTTTGGGAGGAAAACTCAAACTGCACAACAATTATACTTATTTGTGTCTGACATTTTCCAGGTTTCTGGCGCGTCTGGTTGCACCACTTTAGGTGCTGCTTTACTCCTGTCCATCTCTGACATTGTGCCTTGCTGACTGACTGGAACAATTAGGCCTTAGTGGCTTTAGTCTGGCAATGATTTTTGTCATTGCCTCACAGGTGAGATGACCTGTAGGGGTTTACATAACCAACTGGAGGAGCTTATTGCTTTTTGTAACAGGTTGAGTTTTGTTACTTAAATACATTTAACATCTATCTGTCCCATATCTCCAAGTTCCAATGTCCTCACCTCCCTCTGCTACTGGAGATATGCACCTGTCTAATGAGGAAAGCATAGAGGTTACCTAGGATTTTGCAGCTAATTTGGGATTAAGTGTAATCTCATCTGCATGTGCCCTGACAAAACTTGCTTCCCAGCAATGAACTTCTGGTAGGAAAACCATTTTAATTTGAGGTACGTTGTCTATTCCTTCCAGGTGCCCTCTCTCAGGGAGGTTCTCCTTACACTTTGGCTTTTGTGAATTATAAAGCTGCTGTGAGTTTTATTTACTCATTTATTGATACTCAACTGGCCTCCAGTAATTGCCTCCATGCCTTCAGGCCAGTCTACATAGCCAGGAGCTCTCAGTTGCTCACATCATAATCTGGTACAAAAGGGGATAACGTCTGCAAAAAGAGGCTTCCTCTGATGATCTTTGCACAGTGAGAACCACCACTCTCAGTGGTCTCAGCCAATCTTCATCATCAATAGACACATATATATGTGAAGTGTAGCAAGCAATGACTTTGGATCTGCAACAACATCACCCTCTGAATGCACCCGCCACTGCCACCCCGCTGTCTTCCCATTTCCACAATAATTTTTATGACTGACAAGGAGTTGACCGAGCAGATTCCCTGTTTGATCTGTGGAGGATCCATACTACCAGCTGCTGTATGATGAAGCCACATGGAAGAAAAATTCATAGTGTTCCTCAGGGCATTCAGAATGTCGACAGTATAATACTGACATACTCGGAAAGTCAACATTCAGAATGTAAACATGTTCACAATGTTGACATGTAACATGTCAACATTTGCAATGTCGACACTAACAAAATGTCAGCATTGTCAGAATGTTGACATTGTGAACGTTGACAGAAAGTCAACAATGATATTTTACATTTAAGCCTAACTCTGATCCTAACCCTAACTGCAGCATAACTCTAATCTAACCCTAATCACAGCCTAAGGGGTCTATGTACTAAGCTTTGGAGAGAGAGAAAGTGGACGGAGATAAAGTACCAACCATTCATTTTGCAATCAAAGGGGTCTATTTACTAAGCCTTGGATGGAGATAAAGTGAACAGAAGTAAATTACTAGCCAAACAGCTCCTAACTGCCATGTCACAGACTGTGTTTAAAAAACGACAGTTAGGAGCTGGTTGGCTGGTACTTTATATCAGTCCATTTTATTTATCTCCAAAGCTTAGTACATACACCCCTAATTCTGATTGGCACCATAATGACTACATATAGTTCTTCTGAAGACTGTGCTTGATAGGGACTTTGTCTTGTTACAGGCCCTAACACAGTTCCTTGGGTGGTCTGTTCTGAACACTGACACCTATGAGAAAATGAATAAACTGGAGAACAGGAAGGATATTGCCCAAGAGATGCTGATGTACCAGTTGAAATGTACTCCTGTAGAACTTCAGAGTATCTTGGTAAGTGTCTTAATGTCATTGTATATCCTATATGAGGACACAGCTGGAGGGTGCTGGCTTACCACACATTACTTTTTTCCTTTTTAGAAAACCAAAGTAAAGCTAAATAAAAATGTAGAAGACTGTGAAGAAACAGAACTTGTGAAGATATTGGTAAGCATTTCCGCAGGAGGTCACAACTGGATCCACTGATATTATTATTGTTGCTATAATGGAAATGCATTTGGACAACACTGACCATATCTGCAGCAATATTGCCGCTAATATCACATGATATCTGCCATTGTGTTTGGTCATATATTCACCACAATAATAGGTCCCAATGTAATATGGTTGCTCGACATGAATGTGGAATGACTATTTAACCAATCCCATCATCTATTTCTTACACCTTCCAACAGGATTATTTTAAAGTCATTTGGGAACATGGGGATAATACACTGTACATTGGGTCTGATTCTGAGTTGGGAGCAAAGCAAAAATAACAAGTAACTTTGCTCCTGGGCATATCCATGCTGCAGTGCCAGGGGTACAAACATAACCATACTGCAGTGCCAGGGGTACAAACATATCCATGCTGCAGTGCCAGGGGTACAAATACATTTATTTATTCATTTATTGCGTGCAGGGTAAATACTGGCTGCTTTTGCATGTAGACCACAAATTTTGGACAGCTTTATTTGTACACTGCAATTTAGATCTCAAGGCCTGATTCAGACCCGGTCGCAAGCGCTGAGCGCTCGCAACCGGGTCAATGGTGGCCCAGAGCGCATGCGCACGACGGAGCCGGCTCTGTCGTGTGCATGCGCGAGACCCGGATAGCCACGGGCAATCCGTCGCTCTGGGTCTCGCACCAAAGGGGGCGTGCTGTCGATGTTGAGTGACAGCACGCCCTCTTTGGTGGGCAGGTCGGGGGAGTGGCTGCCCAGACAGAGGCGTTCCCATAAGAACGCCTACTGTTTGGGGGCGGCCCCACTGACATCACAAGTGATGTCAGTGGGAGAGCTTTCGGCTCTGTTTGAGCCGAAAGCTCTCTGGGGCTTGCGGCCACGAGACCCTACCACAAGGGTCTCATCGCAAGCCCGATGGTCGCGATGGTCTTGACCATCGCGACCATCATCCTGGCCGCTCGCATTAGCTGTGGGTGGCAACCCACAGCAATGCAAGTGGCCAGGAGGCCGCTCCATAAAAAAAAAAAAAAGATGCCCTGATTCAGAGCGAGTGCTCTGTCAGAGCGTCCAGCTCTGTATCAGGGCCTCAGTTTGGACACGCCCCTCCCAAAACTAAATCTCTCTGCAGATTTTACACCTGCCCCACCTGCAGTACAGCCTGGTTTTGCCTAGGTATAAAGTTACTTGATTTTATTTTTGCTTTCCCCAACTCAGAATCAGCCCCATTGTGTTAATTGATATCAGTAGCGTATGTAAAATAAGTGCAGGGTATGGGCCCCCTGTACCCAGGGGTCTCTGTGCACCGCACACCCTGCACCCATATTTAATACTCACCTTTCCAGAGTCCCGAGTTGTTGTTGGTGTTTCACAAAGCAACAGGAACATGGCACCGGTGTCCACATGTAGACTACACACAGGTTCCCCCACCTCTCATAGGGATCCATGTGATAAGCGTTGGCGAGAGATAAAGTGAAGAGTGATAAAGTACCAACCAATGAGCACCTGTCATTTTTCAAGCACAGCCTGTAAATTGACAGTTAGGAGCTGATTGGTTGGTACTTTATCTCTGTCCACTTTATCTCTCTCCAAGACTTAGTACATAGACCCCTAAATACTCCGTTGCTTGATATACAGTGGCATTTATATATAGTCTTTAACTTCTATAAAGAATGAATGAACAACTTTACATTGCACTTGTTTGTTTTTTGCAATGTGTTCTACGTGACGCCGATATGTTATAATAGAGAACTACAAGCTCATGAAATAAAAATAAATTTTCATAATTTTGGCATCTCACCCTCTCTCTAATGCAATGCTTCTGCCGTTTTGTTGTTTTTCTTAAAAGTTTGTTATAAGTAGTGAGGAACCTCTGAATGTCACATCAATGCATTAGGAACTGAGGGCCTGATTCAGAGTTGGGAATAGAGAGAGAGACATCTCTCTCGACTGATCATCTTGGTGAAACCATGCTGCACTGCAGGTGGGGCAGATTTAAACTGTGCAGAGACATTTAGATTTGGGAGGAGTGTTTCCAAACTGACATCTACATTGTAGAGTAATAATAAAGCTGTGCAGTATTTGTGGGCGACATGCAAAAGCAGCCAGTATTTACCACACATGTAGAAAAATGTATGTATTTACACCCCTTGCATTGCAATATGGTTTCTTCAGGTTCACAGTTGAGAGAGATATCTCACTCTATTCCCAAGTCTGAATCAGGCCCTGAGTCTTAGATCCGACTAACAAGATACATATGCTGAGAAGTGTTTATCTTCCTTTGAACAGAAGGAGGAGCTGCCAGACCCAGCGGCGTTGGAACTCTATGAATTCCACTTCAGTGACCTGCCAGTGTCCGAGCACGAGCTCATAAAGAGTGGGATAAGGTTGTTTGTTGAACTAAAAGCTGTTGAGAAGTTTAAGGTGCCTGCAGAGGTAATCAGTCTTCTCCAGATATTGGCTTGGCTTGTTTATTTATGTTCCACCCCAATCACATGAACATAATTGAATTACATGAAGTATGTGGTTCTCATG
This sequence comes from Taudactylus pleione, assembly GCA_031769625.1. Classification (NCBI taxonomy): domain Eukaryota; kingdom Metazoa; phylum Chordata; class Amphibia; order Anura; family Myobatrachidae; genus Taudactylus; species Taudactylus pleione. Next base: position 12,955,000 of record JAUIMM010000197.1, on the reverse strand, counting down.
CCGGTGTGGCAGAGGCTATACAGTATATTGTCAACCTCACAAAAAGGATGGGCAAAGATATCAGCACAAGAACACCGCTAGAAGCTGGAGATACTTGTTGTTCTCCTCAAAACATTGGGGCAAATTCATAATCAAAGGGGGGGAATCCAATTACCCGCTAAGGGGGCGAGTTGCCGTTGCATCGACATAGAAACACTAGCAACGGCACCCGAACTCGCACCCCTTTGTGGCCCATTCGCATGCTGGACTCGCACATTTTTGTATGCAGCCCTATGGAGCTGCGAATAACGACCTGCGAGTCCGGCTGTACCGTAAGTGCAGCATACAGCCGCACTTACTTGCACCGTGACCTCATCGCAGGTAATTGGATTCCCCCACAAAGTGGCTGTAGTTTCAGGCAGCCGTGGAAGCCTGACTAATGTGGGTGTTTGTGCGCCACCCACTGATTTTACACCAACTGCTGCAACCATCAGCATTAGAGTCAGCACTTGGTAGGTGCAAAAGATTCATCAGTAACAGGCTTCCCTTCCCTGCACCGCATGACTGAGAGTCTCATGGAGCTTTTCATACACGGATATGACACACCCATGGCACTCCCACAAGTCAGGGCTGCCCAGTTGCCACCTCAAAATGTCAATTTCATGGAAAGACAGATGCATCTGAATTCAGTACGACCGGAAGGGAATAGGATGAAGATAAGCAAAAATGCATAAATTTGCACTTAGCAAATTCAAGACCTCGCCATCTGCTTCCGTGCACAGAGATCCATCCCTCTCAGAGTCAGCAGCATTGTTCCCTACTGTATGCTTGCATTACAGAATGGTTATGTCACTGCACGTACCAGTGACCTGCTGGGATCATCAGACCAATACACTTGCTTAATTAACAATTTCTCAATGTGCACTTGTTTAATGTACCCCACATCTATTATACATCTTGAGCTGTTTTTTTTGTTATCAGGGTAAACTGATTGACAAAGAGACCTTTCACACATCACCAAATACTCAGATGTAGCCTGATTCCTGTATTATAAAGACTTGTGATGACTGTGTAAATGGGTTAGTGCACATTTTAAACCAGCTAAGTAGTGTGCAGCCACATATAGCCACACACAGCCATATACAGCCACATACAGCCATATACAGCCACACACAGCCATATACAGCCACCCACAGCCATATACAGCTACACACAGCCATATACAGCCACACACAGCCATATACAGTTACACACAGCCAAATACATCCACACACAGCCACATACAGCCATATAGAGCCACATACAGCCACACACAGCCATATACAGCCATATAGAGCCACATAAAGCCACACACAGCCATATACAGCCACATACAGCCACACACAGCCATATACAGCCACACACAGCCACCCACAGCCATATACAGCTACACATAGCCATATACAGCCATACACAGCCATATACAGTTACACACAGCCAAATACAGCCACAGACAGCCATATACATCCACACACAGCCACATACAGCCATATAGAGACACACACAGCCATATACAGCCACACACAGCCATATAAAGCCATATACAGCCACACACAGCCATATACAGCCACACACAGCCCATAGTCATATACAGCCATACAAAGCCACATACAGCTACACACAGCCATATACAGCCACATACAGCCACACACAGCCACACACAGCCATATGCGGACACACACAGCCGACAATCAGCCACACACAGCCCATAGCCATATACAGCCACACACAGCCATATACAGCCACATACAGCCACACACAGCCATATACAGCCACATACAGCCACACATAGCCACATACAGCTACACACATCCATATACAGCCACACACAGCCATATACAGCCACACACAGCCATATACAGCCACATACAGCCACACACAGCCACACACAGCCATATACAGCCACACACAGCAATATACAGCCACATACAGCCACACACAGCCATATACAGCCACACACAGCAATATACAGCCACATACAGCCACACACAGCCATACACAGCCATATACAGCCACACACAGCCACACACAGCCACCCACAGCCATATACAGCTACACACAGCCACATATAGCCACACACAGCCATATACAGCCACACACAGCCATATACAGCCAAACACAGCCATATACAGCCACACACAGCCACACACAGCCACCCACAACCATATACAGCTACACACAGCCATATACAGCCACCCACAGCCATATACATCCACACACAGCCATATAAAGCCATATACAGCCACAAACAGCCATATACAGCCACACACAGCCCATAGTCATATACAGCCATACAAAGCCACATACAGCCACACACAGCCATATACAGCCACATACAGCCACACACAGCCATATGCGGACACACACAGCCACATTCAGCCACACACAGCCCATAGCCATATACAGCCACACACAGCCATATACAGCCACATACAGCCACACATAGCCACACACAGCCACACACAGCCACATACAGCTACACACAGCCATATACAGCTGCACACAGCCATATACAGCCACACACTGCCATATACAGCCACACACTGCCATATACAGCGACACATGCAGCCACACACAGCCCATAGACATATACAGCCACACATAGCCATACACAGCCACACATAGATCTGCTCATCTGCAATGGTTTAAACTGACAATTACAACTAATATAGTTAGAATTAGCGTGCTTCTTATGCAGGAGCAAGTAGCTCCATGTGTTAAGTGTCTGATTGTAGTACATTGAGAGTTCGAGTCCTGGGTATGGCATGCTGAGAATTGTCTGTTTTAAATACCAGGTGTTTTAACGGAAGTTGCACATAATGCTTGTACGTATGGGAGCCAATTATTACAATCATGCCTGCCCAAATCTCCCCAATACATCGGTAGAACATCGTAAAGATGGAGACTGTCTCCGTCTTGGGAAAAAAAACAGCTGGTACATCAGAGGGGTTTCTGGGTACTTAGAACCCCCCATCCCTGGTTCCATCATTAAACTTCTGTGTCAAGAATGGACAAAGTTGCAATAGTCAATGTAGGGATGGCCATCGACCATCAATGGTTAACTACCGAAGGTTTTGCCATCAATAGCAGAGATCCAATGATTCCCCTCCATTGATGGCAGACTTGGAACTGATGATTTTTTTCTTCTTCCTGGCGGAACAGAGCTTAGCCCTGCCCCTGATGGCCCGCTAAGCCCAGAGCGACAGCTTGGCAGACTGAAATATTCTTGTAAAGTAAAGTCTGCGCTATATAAATAACTTTGAAATAGGGTATATTGTTTTGAAATGTCAGTTAAGTAGCCTCTGTATGTGTGGATCAATAATGTGATGAATATATTTTATTACTAGGTCTTAACAAAATGGATGTACACCGTGAGAAAAGGATACAGAGACATCACTTATCACAACTGGCGACATGGGTTCAATGTGGGACAAACAATGTTTACGCTGCTAATGGTATGTAATGTTTTAGTTTTAGTGGACATCTCTGCATGGAACGTATTTGCATAAATTACATTTCTCCTATGTTATATCCTCATTTTGCATTTACTAAATATACTGTTTAACATGACATTGTTGTGTAGCTGATTACGTGAAGTGCTTCTAAGCAGGAATGTAGTGTACAAAACATGATTTACTGCTTTGTCTGTTATGTGCTTTACTTGACCAATGAATAAGATGTTGCGATGTGGTGTAGGTAACGCCTTGCGATGTGGTGTAGGTAACGCCTTGCGATGTGGTGTAGGTAACACCTTGCAAATCAATTTAGACAATGTCAGGTAGTCACAGATTATGGGGGAAATGTATCAAGCCCTGGAGAGAGCTAAAGTGGAGTAGTTGCCCAAAGCACGACATATCGGGCAGTCAGACACCGGATCGTGCAATATGTACCGCCCGCCCGATATATCGTTCATTCTCACCATCGGCCATCACTAATGTGTACCTGGCTTAACAGTCATTTCAAATAATGTGCCAGATAAATGACAGTTAGAAGCTGATTGGTTGCTTTGGGCAACTTCTCCACATTATCCCTCTCCAAAGTTTGACACTTCTCCCCTGGGCATGATGTACTAAGCATTGGGTACATACCAGCGTACCTAGAAATGCGCAAAGGATAGCTCTCCCAATAAGAGCTGTCCTTTGCGATAGAGTACCTTCCGGTTAATGATCCAGAAGTCCCTCTGCACATGTGTGGTATGAAACGCATGCCTCAGGGAACACTGGGAGGGCTTTAATGCATCCCGTCCCAAGTCTGCCAAACTTCTGGTCACTTGCATCACTAGGGAGGTGCGGAGCGCACCGGGTGTCACTCCTCAGTGACAGAGAGCTGAGTGCTGCACACCAACATCACAGTGCAGTGCCCGACTCCTGATCACTGAGGAGGAGGCGGCAGCAGAGGCAGAGACTAAAGGTGCATACACACTAGACGATATGCTCCCTGAGCGATATCGTCTAGTGTGTCCCCGGCAGGCTGTGCTCAATGTCGTTCATGACATTGAGCACAGCCGCTGAACGATATCATTAGCGATATCGTTCAGCGCCGGGCTCTCTCACCCATTCCCTGACATGCAGCAACCTGACGAGGTCGTCAGGTTGGCCTGCATGTCAGCCCGATGAACGAGGATGACGAACGACCCGCGGGAACGCGCGTCGTCGTCATCGTTCATCTTTTTTGTGTTAAACATGGACGATAAAGTGGACGACTGAACGATAACGATATCGTTATCGTTCAGTCGTCCACTTTAATCACCCAGTGTGTACGCACCATAAGTCACAATCCCATAGGCACGCCCCCATAGTGATGAAATGGAGGTGTTCTGAGAGGTCGCACCCCTTACCCATGAGGCCACACCCCCTTTCTGAGCGTGTTCGCCTACAGTGCCCACAATGAGTTTAACTGCACTGGGGGCAGGACGCATGACGAATCGCACTCGAGATGCATTCCGCCAGTCATTACATGCATACCGGCATTGGTAATGCCGTTATGCATGATGATCCCCACAAAGGACTGCTCTGTTTGTAAGAGCGTCCCTTTGCGATGGAGGGACTTCCGGGTCTACAGAAGGATGCACGCACCGTGGGGGGGTACTGGGAGGGATCCAATTGGATCCCTCTATCAGCACAGCAGAGGGAAGCCTCTATGGGTAATACCGTCAGGAAAATGGCGTTACCCATCGCAACTAAGTCTCGGAGTGCATCGCACTCCGGGGCTTGGTGCATGTGAGAAATGCGGTCAAACCTGCATTTTCGGGGTTTGACCACATTTTTCCCCTTGATGCAGTTCACCCTGGGTGTCACCGAGCCCAGTGCCGTCCCTGCTTCTGGTGTTCTCCTCATTTAAAGTCTCATTTATTTTTATGTTCCATGAGTATAGGAGACAGGGGTTCCAATTTCTCCAACCTATAGATACCTCGCATCAATATGCCATACTAGGTGAGATGCCCGGCACGACTGAGCTGCTTCGAGAGGTATGGCGTAATTTTTTTTATTATTTTGCATCATATTCGCGCCGCAGATGCCACAAAATGCGCATGCACTGGTCCTGGTGCCTGCCAGATCTATTGTGCAGGCGCTGGTAACCCGGCCGGCTAGACCAGCAGCAGGGGCAGCCCCCCTCGGGTAAGAGGGTAGGAGACGCTGCTGATTGTCTCTCCAAAAAAATCACAAAAGAAACGCTATGGCTATGTGGTCATGTGCCTATTAGCCAAATATTGGAAACAACAACCTGATATGCCGCGCTAATCAATAGAATTTGGCACACCACTTCCATGGAATATACTGTATCACTGCTCTCCTCCATGACAAAATTCCAAAATTTGACAAAGAGTGGACCCCTAGGTATTTTCACTTTAATAGGATCCCTCCAGGCCTGGTTTTACCCTTATCTTGGAATATCAGAACCGAGTGTTGTCTTTTTTTGCTGTATTAAATTTGGTCTCACTTTTGGTACTTTGCTGACTCTGCTGCCTGGTTCCCCCTCTTCCCCCATCCCTATTCAGTTTCTCTTATTTTATATCCATTATTGTATTTGTCAGATGTTACTGGTTGCTGTTACCCTAGTCTTTAAAAAAAAAACACACACACGAAAACAATGTAGTTTAATGTCTTTTATCTTTCATGCTGTATCACATATTATAGTTACTGTGTCTATTTGAAACCATGCTCAGTTTTGTATTGTTCTTGTTAGATATAATGTTTGCCACTCTTGCCTACATGTAACTTTGTATTTTTCCTTCTGTTGTTAATACATTCCCTTTGCTGTATGTAATTTTCTTTATGTGTCTTGTCTTCTACCTTTAAAAATAAAAAGATGAAATAAAAAAGCAGAAAAAAATTGTACGCAATTTTTATTTTGCAGATTATGTATAGCATCTCAACACTACAAGATTTGGAGAACACAACATTATTTTTTATATTTTATTTGGTGGACTGATAATGTAACAACACCCCAACCCCCTGCCACAGTATCCTACATGGCTAAACAGTATACAGTATTGGAAATATGGATCTATAAACATATAGCGGTATATGCATATTGTACAGCCCATCTGCATAACGTAATGAAAGTCTATTCATTTTCCAAAGACAGGTAAACTCAAGAAATATTATTCTGACCTGGAGGCCTTTGCCATGGTGGCTGCCGCTTTCTGCCACGATATTGACCATAGAGGAACCAATAATTTGTACCAAATGAAGTAAGTGCTGTAGATTTCTTGTATTATGCTCCAAAAGCAGCCTATGCCCCAAATGCATTGTAGTATATGACAGACCTTCTATTTGTTTCCAGGTCTCAGGCGCCCCTAGCAAAGCTCCATGGATCTTCAATCTTAGAGAGACATCACTTAGAATTTAGCAAGACTTTGCTGGAAGATGAGGTGATTGTATATTGTCGTTACATTGTCACACAAAGCCACCATCAAGGGGTTTAGCGGGTTACTACCTTTGGGGGCTCTATAACATCAGTAGTTGATCAGTAGGGCTGACTGTCCTACTAAGAAAAACATATCTGACCTTACAGTATACAGTAAATGTTTAGGGCAGTTTTTGCAGTGCAGTGGAGATATACAGGGGCATCTTTAGAGAGGAGGGGGCCCGTGTGCATTCCCTGTCCAGGGCCCCCTCCTCCCTTCCTGGTGGCCGGCAGCCCACTAGCGCGGCTGGCCAGCCACCGGATCATTAGTAGACTCTGGGCACTAGACTATGCCCGTAGTCCACTGCGCATGCGCAAAATGCTTTTTGTACAGCGCTCACATCCGGCGCGGGACCTCGGAGAGGTAAGTTTTAAATAATATTGGTTCAGCTTGTGCGGTGCGGGCCCCCCCTGGACCCTGGAGTCCATGTGCACCCCACAACATGCGCCCATTATAGATACGCCCCTGGAGATATACCACTCTAAGAATACCCCCAGAGGTCTGAAGGTAATGATCTGTCCTGTAGCATATAAGCTTACAGCATGCAGTCCCTTGTTTTAAAACCATCTATAGATTATGGGTGAGGGAGCGAAATGAGAGTAAGATGGTTACTGCTTTATTCAGCTAAGGGATGCATGGAAATATATCATCAGTGGTGAGAGAGAGAGTGGTCTGTGAATAACTAAAGATAATATGTTATAAAATATATAATGAATAGAGGTATCTGAAGTTGTGTAATTGTTTGCATGGATGATAGTGGATGGATGGAAAAATACTAATAATTAGCAAATGGTTTCGGGATGCAGGGAGGTAGTGCCGGGGAGTGGTGGCTGACAATAGGAAATGATAGCTCAGTAAGGGTTAAGAGGAGGAGATAAAGGAGGGTGAAGAAATGGAAGAGAATAAAGAGGTGGAGGAGGGAAAAGAATGAGGAGGGAGTGAAGGAAAAACTGATAAGTTCAGTAGAACATATAGAAATGGAAATAATAGGAGTACAGTAAGTTGAAAATGTTCAACTTAGATAGAGAGATGGAGCAAATATGAGATACAGATATGAGATAGAGCGAGCAGATATGAGATAGAGCCAATATGAGATAGAGAGAACAGATATGAGATAGAGAGAGCAGATATGAGATAGAGCAATATGAGATAGAGAGAACAGATGTGAGATAGAGCCGATATGAGATAGATAGAGACAACATGAGATAGATAGAGACGATATGAGATAGAGAGAGCAGATATGAGATAGATAGAACACATATGAGATAGAGCTGACATGAGATAGAGAGAGCATATATGAGATAGATAGATGGAACAGATATGAGATAGAGCTGATATGAGATAGAGAAAGCAGATATGAGATAGATAGAGCAGATATGAAATCGAGCCGATATGAGATAGAGCCCGTTTGAGACAGATAGAGCTGATATGAGAAAGAGAGGGCAGATAGGAGAAAGATAGAGCAGATATGAGATAGATAGAGCCGATATGAGATAGAGGGGTCTATTTATAAGCAGTGTTAGGAGACAGAGTGAAAAGTGATAAGAAAGTGATAAGGTGCCAGCCAATCAGCTCCCAACTGTCATTTTTCAAACACAGCCTGTGAGATGGCAGTTGGGAGCTGATTGGCTGGCACCTTATCACTTTCTTATCACTTTTCACACCCAGAGAGAGAGAGAGGGAGGTGCTTAGGAGTTGAATGTATAGATAAATACAGAAAATTATATATTTATAGTATAGGAATGTGAGAAGAGGCAGCCACTAGGTGTAGTCATTTTATGATTCAAAGTGAGCATGCTCAGAAAATATAAAGGTGGACTCATACCAGATGTGAATAAAATATAGGTTTCTCTGTGTTTATTTTTTTGGATACATAAATGTCCTTTTTCTCCCATTGATAATTTCATATTAGCAATATCTTCACATATTATGAGAAAGAAACATTGATCATAGCGTAATATGCTTTTTTAATAATAAAATTATTACACACTAAAAGCATATGCCAATATACATATCACCCCAAATATGAGCTGACACAGTTATAGGATGAAGGTGTCCAAACAGTGTGAGTTATTATAACGCGTTTTGCCCTTCCAGACTTCTTCAGGGAGACTGGTGAAAGAGTTATACTTTTATTCCAGTCAACTGCAACGTTTCAATAATAGACAGGTCCCTTTCTTAAGTTGTTGAACACTGAGCAGAACCCTCTTTTTATTTACAAAAGAAGCACAAATTAAACCCAAAAACCAAATATGATGTCAAGTAATTAAATAACATAGCATCGGAATTAAATAAACAAAAATAAATAAAGTTTACATGTGATTAATATTAAAGAAAACAGCTATATATACTGTACATATAATCTCTGTAATACAATCTGTAACATATTGAATAAGCCTATTTGTAACACGCGTACATACCTAGTTGCTAGGAAACTGGGACATTCGAAACAAAGTGAATGTTAACAGAAACAAAAAGATTGTATAAAGCAATTAGTAGGAGAAGTGAGCATACACTAAACTAAAGTACATTAAAAGTTAAGTGACTGGACAAACAGAGAAATAAATTGACATACGCTGCAGTTGCATAACTCTGAGTATAATGTATTGGTGTGAAAAACCACTGAAACCTGAATAAGAATAATAGCTGTTTGGTAATAGAAATATAGGCTTCCTATTGAGCAATCAATATAAACAAAATGACTAAGCATAGAAAACTTAAAATTATAATACTGTACATACATTAATAAACAGGTAAAAAGCAAATGGTTAGCAATGACCTAGGAAAAAATATATATGGTAGACAATCGAGTGCTGCATATTATTAAATCTATGCATAAGGAGTTGTCTAGGAATAAAAAAAATACCAAAATGTATTCAAATACTGCAAAAAAAGTAAAAATAAATAAATAAAATAAAAAACTGAAAATGCAGTTAATATAAAAATAATAAAAACAGAAAAAAAAACACCAGAAAAAAAATTATTGAACAAAAATGAAAAATTTAGAAAAAAAGGCAAAACGGGACAAAGATAAAAGGAAAAAAAGCATAATAAAGCATAATAAGAACAAATTTGTCATTCTGCCTGTGTGGACTGATAGTATATTTTTTTAAACCAGGATCAACAACTCACAACCACGCCGTTGGGTTTTATATTTAACAATTTATTTGCTTGCTAACAGTCAGAAACATGCACGGATTAAACAAATCCGTGTATGCTTCTGCTAAACGCGCTGCTCAGGAGGGGGTCTATTTAAAACTTCTATTTTGGGCCTAGTTGCTTAATTTACACCTGTGATTAAAATCATGATTTTTGGTAAAGTCCCGTGTTGTATTCTTGTCTATGGATAGTTCCTCCGAGTTTGGCCAATGGTGTATTCATTCCCATTTGTGATTTCACCCATGTTTTGCAGAGAGAATCATGATTTCTCACCTTAGTTTGCCTTTAGTACATTTGCGAGTTTGACATTGCTGTCACCTATGCTGGACTAGAGGCGGACCCGGCAACTGAAATTCAACAAGATATCGATAGCACAATAGAGAGAAGCATTGAACATAAGCTTATCTCTACAACATCCTTTCTCCTGTTTGATTACCCTACACATATAAATCCAAAAACTTCATAAAGCCTTACATGAACCTCCAGATCATCCTATAACTCTGCAATTGGTTAATTAATTCAACATCTGTCACAACTTATCAACAACTTTGTGTTAAGCTAAAATTTCCAGGCTATCTGTGAAACACCACTGATTTATTTTTTTACGCCTTTAAATGACTGATCTCCTTTTCTACCTGAGAGAGTTTTGGTTACAGTAGATGTGACCAAGGGCATAACTTGTCATTTGTGGGCCCCATAGCAACATATGTAAGGACCCCATGCACCGCCCACCTGCAAAACAACTCACATACTGTAGAAACATGGGACAGGTCTAGAAGAAGACAAGCCCCCTGAGCTGTGGGCCCCATAGCAGCTGCACCATCTGCACCTTTGGTAGTTACGCCCTTGGATGTGACCAGTTAATACACATGCATCACTCACAGAGATGGATTATCCACAGTACAATCTCTACTGACTGGAAATTCTTACTCAGGCCCTGACTTTGTCTTCCTGTTGAAACTTCTGGATATAGTTCTTATGAAAAATTACTTAGCTTTTGTGGCCATTTACAGAAGAAGGTGACAGCAATGGACTCTGCAGTTGCACCATCATCTTTCCGACTTCTTTTGAGGACAAACTATTTTTTTTTTCAATGGGGTTAAGGAAGCGGATACTCTTCTACACACAATGACATCTTCCTAACATGGAGTGGTTCTGTTGGTGTCTTACAGAAAACAATAGATTACATCAATCACTCAGACTCTACAGTGAATCTTACCATTTCCAATATACAAGGTTACAGTATCACTCTACATGGAATAAATGGAAGCAGCATTTCTTCTAAACAAATAAAAAGCTGCTTTACACTGATCACAATTTTTCCAGATTTTTTGCGTTACATCCATCCCCTCATTGAAAGTGTTGGGAAGTGGATCTCCCTGGGATACGGCTGTAATCCCTCTACCTCATAGTATAACTGAGGTGTTATCTTTATTTTATGACAAACTGTTACGTATGGGAGGAGATCAGCGTGAATGAAGTCAGAATGTTTTCCCCATTATTACCGGTTGGAAAAAACAGCCGTCAAGATTTTATGGCCATTACCCAACATGGGTGCATGTTTACTAGTGCTCCATCAACACAGGCCACTAATTAGCCATTGTACCAGGATGAATGTGAAGAGCAGTATGATGCATCCGCTACATGATACTGATTAAGGAACTTTTCTGCCAAAAATATCAGTAACTCAGAAAAATGGTCGCTTTAGAGCGGTATTTTCCAATCTAAGCTCTCAAATCCAAAACAGTCCTGGTTTTTAGTAGAGATGAGCGGTTCGGTTCTACTTGGTTATGTTCGGATCTGAAAAACGGCATCTTATTGGCTATCTGGCTCTCATGTGTTTTGGGCAGCCAATGTGATAAATCTGAGCTTGCAGTAATTTGTCGAAAAGAACCTAGTAGACCTGAACTATTCATCTTTAGTTTTTAGGATATCTAAGCCTGAGAACTGATTGTTAAATAAAGATTACTGAGTTATTAATTAAGTATCTGTGCTGAAGCATGGATATCCTTAAAACCAGCATTATATGTGGCTTTGAGGATCAGATTTGTGAAACACTGCTTTATGACTAAATTACACTAAAGGCCGTATTCAATTAGTCGCGAAATCCGACGATATTCACCAAAAAACAGGCGAAAACGAGTAGGTGCAAAAAAGACCAGACGAAACTAGGCAAAAAAGTCAGGACATGCAGGAAATTGCATCTGTACCCCAAAAAATGGCTGACGTACAATGGAAATTAATTTAGAAGTGTACGATTGGCCGTAATAAAAGTATTTTGGGGACATAAATTGCATCGGTTGGCGGTAATTTGTATATATGAATTTTTTTTTAAAGATGATAGAAAGCTATTTTTTCCTGGAAATTACTGTTCCATGTAAATTGGGTGAACGTTAAAATGGGTGCAAGTATATTTTCATGTCGTAAAAGCGCACTTTTAAAAAAAATAAAAAAAAAATGCTTGCAGCAACCATGTGCAATGTTTAAAACACATAATGCATCCGTACAGCCCTTTGAAATACCAGACCCATTACGTTAAACCCATTTTCATTGTTTTTTTTTTCCACCCAAACTTTGATCGGTAATTTTTCACCAAAGTACGCATATTACAAAAAAAACTTGGGTTAATTTATCATTGGGGGGGGGGGTTAGGGTTCTGAAAGAAATTCCCACATATTTACACAAAAATAGGGATATTTAATTTTTTTTCCACCTGGTTTGAGATGGTGAAAACTTTTCGCCAATTTTACACTATCTAATTATCGTGGGTGTGATAATTTACCGCAAAATTGTCCGATTTTATCGTCGGTTATAAAATCGTCCGATTTCGCACCTAATTTAATGCGGCCCTAACTGTCAATATTTTGAATTCTGGGTCTGTGCAGCCATTAACCATATTCTGTTTCAATGGGTGCAGGGTGTACAGTGTACATGGGGGGCCACGCCACACAACCTTCGCCCATTCGCCATATTTGCCTTTTTATCGTCACTGCAGAAATCACGGGAAAATGGCGTGGATAGCACGTTCCCGGAGATCTGTGCATACACAGTATACTCTGGTACAGTGTAAGAGTCTACTCGGGAAGGCGCAGTGAGAGGGGCTGCGAGAAGACTGCACATGGGCCTCCTACTCTATTACACTTCCCCTATTCTGTTTCCAGTGTTTTCTTCATATCTCTAGAGTCCTTTTCCTATACTCGTATATAGTGTACAGCTCCATACATGTCATTTTCTTACACTGTTCAGTCACCTAACGTTTCAGTATTTTGGTTGCTTAGTAACACTATGCTTGCTTTGAATAACATCATAGGGAATACATACGGGATGCCAGCGTTCCAGATCCCAGCGGTCGGAATCCTGACGCCTGCATCCAGACAGGGTTAGTATCAGTGATGTGCTGGCAGGTGAGGCAGAGCCTTTCCTGTCATACTTAGGTATACTCCACAGTTTTGACTATAAAAATTATAAGAAAAATTTAAAATATCTTTTTTGTATTATTCTAATCATGTTTATAGTCAAACCTCTGTAGTAGAAAGTGTATGGCAGGTGAGGCACTGCCTCCCCTGTCTACCTTTTCTGCACATCCCTGATCAAAACATACCAAATTTCTTGCACTATATATTGCTACACCTTTATATAATGCCCACATCAACCCTCTGGTTCACATATGTATCTGTAACTCTGGCTCTGATACTAGCCAGTGCCTCCCCAGCCATTTACTCCCCGCATGTCACTGGTTAGAATACCGACACTTGTCGGTAGGTATTCTAACCCTCCCGCTCTCCCTAACCCCAGTATTTACCTTTGGGTTCCCAGCGGTCAGGATATTGATTGAATCCCATCATAGTCCCACTACTGGTAATTAATTCCTTTTCTGGGAATGTACTTCAATTTAACTTCTCTTGTATCTTTATGTTTGCTTCATATGATCAATCTGTTTCTGTTAACTTTCACTTTGTCTCAAGCTTCCCGTTTCCTAGGATACGCTAGTATTACAATTCAATTTATATTCTGTAGATTCTTTTATGCAAATTATATATAGACATTTTCTTTAATATGAATCACATATAGGGGTGGAGATGGAGATGTTGCCCATAGCAATCAATCAGATTCTACTTAACTTTTAACTAGCACCTTCTAGAAGATAATAGCTAGAATCTGATTGGTTGCTATGGGCAACATCTCCAGTTCTAAAAACTCTCACTTTAGTAAATTTACCCCGTTATGTCAGTTGTGGTGTCAGTTATGTTTGGATCTGTTTCAAACGCATTTTGCCAATGATAGAAGCTTCCTCAGAGGGTTCCTAAGCATCTCATTCTTGCAACTACCAATGTGCACCTATAATTGCATTCCATATAATGCACGGGTGCCTGCTAAGGCAGTATTGGGTGTGATGAGTTTAGGTGCAACTGCTCAGTGGCAAAGTGTCCCATGAAATGATTGCAAAATGTATGTATAGAACAATATATAAATATCTGGCAGGCTTGGCTGTGGGCGATCATGAAGCAAGGATGAATAAAAACTGTATGGGCCAAGCTCGTCAGCGATAACAGTCCCTCACTCACCACCCACTACACCGCAGTCATATGGAGTAAGCCAGCGAGAATCTACCAGCAGTGAAGTGGCAGGCAGGAACAATCCAGTATGCACTGTAGCTAGTAAAAGAGAAATAAGGAAAGTGCCATTGTATTACCTGTGTGATATAAAGGGCTGATAGTAATAGAGAATTTTGGCATTAGATCAAATTACAAAAGCTGTGCAAAGTACATTATACTGCAGAAGCAGACTAGTAAATGCAAGGTTAGGGATAGAATTCCACTTTATATACTGAGAGCAATGGAAGATACTTATTTTGTATTCATGTGTCATTGTTATTCCTTGAGTTCAAATTATGTGTGAGTATGATTCTGACACGGCAATCATTTTTATTTTGGGTACAGGGGTGTGTTTGCCCTGCTGTGTGGGGCTGTATTATGGCAGCGCTTTGTACTGTAATTACAGCCTCATACTGTATTGTATCATTAGTCACTGTGTCATTATGTGTGTGCCTCTGTCTGTGCCTTGGATCGGACCTGATGTAACCAGAGATAACACAAACTATTTTTTTATCTTGCAGAGTTTAAATATTTTCCAGAATCTAAACAAGCGACAGTTTGAAAATGTGATTCATCTGTTTGAAGTCGCAATCATAGCAACAGACCTGGCTTTGTATTTCAAGTGAGTGCATGTAACTATGATCTGTAACACAAAGTATGGCCAGGCATGCTGGTAAATTTGTTGACCTGGTAGCAGATATAAACTGTATTAGCTCAGCTAATGAGCTTAGAAAAGAGTGTTTTTACCTTTCATGAAGGGTGTAAAACTACATGAATGGGATGGGTACGGGATGCCGGCGGTGAGAATCCCGATGCCAGCATCCCGACAGAGTTGGAATACTGACACCTGTCAGTCAGTATTCTAACTCTGCCCCTCTCCCTACCCTTACCCACTCACCCCGATGTCTGACCCTAACCTACCTCCATGTGCCTAAACCTAACCTCCCCTCCTAGGACCCTAAATCTATCCCTCCCCCCTTAGTGCCTAACCCTCCCCCTAGTGCCGAACCCCTAATGCTAACCCTCCCCCCAACTTGTTAGTTACCTTTACGATTCCGGCATTTGGGATGCTGTTGCCAGATTTCTGACAAGTGTCAGGATTCCGGCGCCGGTATTCTGACCGCCGTAATCCCCACGGTTGGGATATTGACCGCATACCACATGTATATCCAAAAGTGTTGAGGATGAGAAAGATTTGTTCTGTTCTCACTGTATATGGGGGAGTAAAACAAGAAAGTGAAACTTCTGATTGGTACGTTAATGGAGAGTGATACTGGTGCAGATACGAAAAGCAAGGGTATACAGTATGCCACTACATACGTTTTTCAGGGGAAATATGTGATTGCTAGTGATGTCCAGAAAGCAGCAATACAGTACAAGATATGTAGGGCGACTATGCACAGCTGGGTGCACTATCTGTGTAGCTGTCATCTTCATATGTTAATTGGAGGTCCAACAGTCCATGTAGAAAGCACAATGCGTTTCACCTTCCCAGTCAAATAGACAAATAGCCAATAGCTACTGTAGTTCACTCAAAGCTTTCCTAGTGAAAACAAAAGCGACGACTTTAGAACTCACTGATTATATATGTATTATTTACGGGAAGTTTAACTTTATACATAGAGTAACATCACTTGTGTATGACATTCAGATGTTGATTACTATTTACCTACAGCACTGAAAACAGACGCTTCCTTCTGTCAGTGCCAACCCTCATCCGTAAAAAGAACTGACGCAGGAGCAACCTCGATGTATGACCCTGACTAAATATATAGGCATGTGTTACACATATACTTGGCTGATTTTTATAGTGAACATGGAGGCTCTGATTTGTGAACATTCTGCTTGGTTACAGTTTGCTTTTAGCACTGCCCAGATCCTTAGGGGAAAAAATGAATACAGTAGGAATAACACAGACAATATACAGTATGGTTAAAGTTTGGGAATACAACAGGACTACGATGACGATAAAAGGTGATGTGTGAAGATTGTAAATTAAGAGTCTTTTGTCAATATCAAGTTATTATGTATTCCTCGGCTTTATCCACCTAAAATTATTTTGCTGGGTACCTCCAGGGCCATGATGAAAAGTTCTGGGACCTGATACTTATGTGAGTGTGACTAATGGGGGCATGGATATATCCCAGCGTACATATTGGGCTCCCATTGAGATGCTGTTACTGCGCAACTCTGGGTGTTGCTACACCTCATTGTCCAGTTACTTTGTATCCCATACCCATCATGGCACCCCTGGGTACCGAACCTTAATGGAATAGCTCATGATACTTAAAATAACACAAAATCAGTTTATACTGTGTGTAATTTAATGAGTGACAGCTGATACCCAATAGAGAACTGATAACATTCTGGGGAAGGGTGGGAGAATGGATAATCTCTGTTTAGAGACCACATCCAGAGGTGATATGGAGTGGCAGATAGTGGGTGTAATTTGCCCATCACGTTGGCTATCTCCAGGTGCATGCACTGCTTGCTATAACATCTGCATGCTTCAGGAAAGAGACTGCTGAACAAAACAACACACATAACAGTGCTGGGACAGTGGAATGGTGACCGTGAACTGTTGAATATCATGGTATCTTCTTACTCTGGATATTCGCAGGAAAAGAACCATGTTTCAGAAGATTGTGGACACGACGGAGAAGATGACATCAGAAGAAGAAGCAATAAAATACATTATCACAGACCCCACGAAAAAGGAGATAATCATGTGCGTTGCTACAAAAGAACACAAAATGAAATTTGCCTCAGTGTGTTTACCTTCATGTGAGCTTAATAAATGCATTTGTGTCACTGCAGGGCCATGATGATGACAGGGTGTGACCTGTCTGCCATTACTAAGCCCTGGGAAGTCCAGAGTCAGGTAGGGATCCACCAATCCGTACTACTAGCTGCAAGGAGATTGAAGCACAGGCGTTTGGATGTTATGATGGGCAATAAGAATTGGTCATTAGAAGAAAGTAGTTTAAATAAAGTGTCCATGTGTCCACTTCAATAAGTGCAACTGCCTAATATTGAGATGCTCCCTCTTTGTATTCTGGACAACCTAAATTCTTCCCAACATGGAGATAACAATATATAAGTAGTGCTGCAAGGAGATGCTGGCATGTTGCCTCCAGTTTGCCCCTATATAATATTTGTTGTACATTAAATTTTAGTATGAATTGCTGAGAGCTGTAGGTTGTCTCCATGTCCTCTACTCGTAACATCATGAATTGCATTAGATCTGGAGGCTGTCTCCATGTCCTTTTCTCGTAACATCATGAATTGCATTAGATCTGGAGGCTGTCCCCATGTCCTCTTTCTTGTAAAAACCATGAATTGCTAAGATGGGAAGGTTGTCTCCATGTCCTCTTTCACATAAAACCATGAATTGCTGAGAGCCGGAGGTTGTCTTCATGTCCTCTTTCTCATAACACCATGAATTGCTGAGAGCTGGAGGATGTCTCCATGTCCTCTTTCTCATAACACCATGAATTGCTGAGAGCTGGAGGATGTCTCCATGTCCTCTTTCTCATAACACCATGAATTGCTGAGAGCTGGAGGATGTCTCCATGTGCTCTTTCTCGTAAAAACCACAAATTGCTAAAACGTGGAGGTTGTGTCCATGTCCTCTTTCTCATAACACCATGAATTGCTGAGAGCTGGAGTTTGTCTCCATATCTTCTTTCTCATAATACCATGAATTTCTGAGACCTGGAGGCTGTCCCCATGTCCTCTTTCTCGTAAAAACCATGAATTTCTAAGACGTGGAGGTTTTCTCCATGTCCTCTTTCTCGTAACACCATGAATTGCTAAGACGTGGAGGCTGTTTCCATGCCCTTTATCTCATAACACCATGAATTGCTGAGAGCTGGAGGTTTTCTCCTTGTCCTCTTTCTCAAAACACAATGAATTCCTGAGAGGTGGAGGTTGTCTCCACTTCCTCCTTCTTGTAACACCATGAATTATTGAGACCAAGGTTACACAATCAAAGTCACTTCTTTTGCCTTGCCTGTTCTCTTTTTGGACTTCACATAGTTGGTTCCGTCTTCAAGCTACAATGTCTACACATACATTGAAGGCCTGATTCAGAGATGGACGGAATTACAGAGCCGCACACAAGCAGCTGTGCAATTCTGTCCATCTTAAATGCAAATGCAGCACAGGTGTCTTTAGGAAACAGACACCTCCTTGCTGCATCTGCGTGATCCCAGGCTGCAACTTTGGTTGCAGCACCGGGATCACCAGCGGTCACGATTGTTTTCCCTTTGGCCAGGCTGCAGTAGCTGAAGCTTACCGCAGCCTGACTGGGTCCTAGCGAGGCCAGGAAGTACACTGACGCAGACCCTGGCCTTGTCCCTTCCAGAAAACAAGGTGACTTGCCTGTTTTCGGGAACGCAGGACTTTCCCACCCCAGTAGCGCACCCCAAGCCAGGCCAATTGCATGCATACTGTATAAGCAACTGCGTTCCTTGCTGAATCAGGCCCTCTGTGCAGTATTGCAGGATCCGTTCTGCACATGCATAGAACAAGTCCTGCGCACATACAGAGTAGAAAACCATCGAGTTAGCATACATCTCTAAATCAGGCCCTGAGTATTCAGATACACAGTAAGGGCTGGTGTGTCTAATAAAATGGCTTTTTTTTTTTTCATGTCAACCTATACAAGTAATTGTTAACACCAACAGTAACACAGCATCTGCATTGGAAAGCCTATTTAACAACATGCATAGAGGTGGTACAAGTAGCGCTACAATATGTATTTTGTTATTGCCAACTGAGTATGGTGATAAAAGATGATAATCACTTCAAAAATGCTTTATTGTCTGATTACATTTTTTAAGGGGTCTATTTACTAAGCAGTGTTAGGAGACAGAGTGAAAAGTGATAAGAAAGTGATAAGGTGCCAGCCAATCAGCTCCCAACTGTCATTTTACAAACACAGCCTGTGGGATGACAGTTGGGAGCTGATTGGCTGGCACCTTATCACTTTCTTACCACTTTTCACTCTGTCTCCTAAGTAAATAGACCGTAAAAATGCTTAGTAAATAGACCCCTAAATGTCTAATGCACTATACAATTATCTGTCCAATCTTACAGGTTGGAATGAAAACCTGGTAATGTATGGGAGCAAATGACAATCGACTATTTGCTCACAAACACTGGAAAACAACCAAAAATGGTTGTCCAGACAAATTGGGTAAAACACACGGATTTAACCATTTTGAATAATTGTTTTTTATCCGTTTTCCAGTGTTTAAAAACATATAATTGACTGTCATTTGCTCCCATACATTACCAGGTATACATTCCAACCAGCCACATTGGACAGATATCTGACAGATAATTGATTAGTGTATGCCCAGCATAAGATGTATCTATTTTTGTTTTTATTTCAGTATTTTTGTGCATTTTTAAACATTATTTTTTAACAAGTGGAACCGAAAGCCCAAATCTGCTATCCCAGTTAATCCTTACCACACTGGGCCAGTTTGGAGGGACAACTGGTTATTGCTCTGCTGCCATGGCAATATTTAAAAAAAAAAATTGCTGCGATAAGGGATTCTATTTTTTTAAATCAGCTATCTTGCCACAAAGTTACTTATTTAAAACGGCAATAGTATTATATGGAAAACATGCTTGGTCAAACTCTCACCTTAATAAATGTAGCCCTTAATCTGCAAAAGGGATCATTCCGAAAAAATTTACCTAAATCAGAAAATATTTTGCATATAATGTTTATATTATTGTTCCAATACATTGAATAAAAATGAAATTATTCACATTTAGGTTGCCCTTATGGTTGCAAATGAATTCTGGGAACAAGGAGACTTGGAGAGAACGGTGCTCCAGCAACAACCTATTGTAAGACTACAACACTATCATGTTTATATTATATTATATTACATACATTGATGTGATGAATACATTATGGTTGTGTGGGGATGTGTTCATAATCCCGACCGCAGGATTCTGGTGCTCAGAAACACCTGTCAGAATCCTGGCGCTGGCATCCTGAAGGTAAGTAGCGGTGTTAGGGGGAGGGTTAGAGTTAGGCACTAGGGGGAAAGTTATGGTTAGGCACTAAGAGTTAGGTTAGGGTGCAGGGAGGTTAGGTTCAGGCACTAGGGGGTAGGTTAGGTTTAGAGTGTGGGGAGGGGGAGGTTAGGTTCAGGCACTAGGGGGGAGGTTAGGTTTAGGGTGTGGGGAGGGGGAGGTTAGGTTCAGGCACTAGAGGGTAGGTTAGGTTTAGAGTGTGGGGAGGGGTAGGTTAGGTTCAGGCACTAGGGGGTAGGTTAGGTTTAGAGTGTGGGGAGGGGGAGGTTAGGTTCAGGCACTAGGGGGGAGGTTAGGTTTAGAGTGTGGGGAGGGGGAGGTTAGGTTCAGGCACTAGGTGGGCGGTTAGGTTTAGGCATCGGCGAGGGAAGGTTAGGGTAGGGAGAGAGGGAGGTTTAGGATACTGACCGACAAGTGTTGGTACTCTAACCCTGTCGGGATGCCGATGTCAGGATTCTCACCGCCGGGATACTGAGCACCTGCATCCCTTACCTAACCCGGTTTTTATGGTGGTGTGGTTTTTATAATGTAGTATGATATAGTTTTAGCATTACATAGATGTCATTATGATGCAGTTTTAGGGCTCATCTGCGGCCCACGATCTTTGGAAACACTCCCATGAGAGCAGTCTCCACCTAATTTTGTGGGTTGGAATATGAGCAGGGTAGAAACATTCCAGCCTACTCCCATTTTAGTAGCACTCACCTTATTCATTTAAACTTATATTTTACCCTAAAATACTGTTCAGTTTATCTTCATTTATGTTTTAAATTAATTAAGAGAGAGACAATATTGGTACTTTCAGGTGGCGTCTGTGTATACTATAAAGCTTTTTATTCCATGATTTGACGTAGAAATGAAAATCTGTTTTCATGATGAACGATAACTGGGAAATGTAAAGCTAGTCCCATTATAAATATGGTTCCAACCTCTGGAACATAACAGATTGCAGAAATGTCAAGGCTTTTAGCTGGGAAGAAAAGACCGTACACAAATTCGTAAAGGAGGGAACACCATTGTAAATACGCTCTGTTTATATGCGGTAAACGACAAACGAAATTAGCAGCAGCTACAGAGCGCTGCAGAGGAAAAAAATCCACTCCCTGAATGATGTCATGGGGCGGGAGCCAGCCCGGATACTAATCATGACGGCTGCGTCTGCAGATGGAAACTCAGTGGGCGAGTCTCTTCCACTCTCAGTCACACGGATTTTGTGCACTCTACGGCGAATTCTCGCATTAGCATAAGAAAGTAAGAGCTCCATGGCAGTGTGGAAAAGCAGCCACAGATGCAACCAGCTCAGAATCAGAACATTTCAACTCTTTGTATTATGAGCCTGTGTTATTTTTTAAAGAAAGAAAAAGAGCTATAATGTAACTAGTCAACCTATGTTGAAATCTCAAAAGATACACAGCTACAGATTTTTTTTTTACAACGTCCCATACACTCAGTAGAGCTATTTACAAAGCACAAAATGGACAGAGACACGAAGTGCCTCAAAAGCACTTAGTTGAGGTGTAAGGTTGCTTAAGACTAAAGGGACCTATCCATTAGCAGATAAAATGAACGATTGAACGATATATTGTTCAATCGTTCATTATATCGACTAATGGATAGGCCTTGAACGATTACAGATGCGCACTCCCGCGGCCGATAAATTGCATCTATCATCTCTCCAACATATTGGTCAATTATCGCATATAGCTGTACGATCTTAGCAATATCGTGCAGTTTATATGTGGTAAACGACGAATGACGAAAGAAATTAGCAGCAGCTACAGAGCGCTGCAGAGGAAAAAAATCCACTCCCTGAATGATGTCATGCGATATCGTTCATCGTTTGCCAAAATCTGTTATGTACATGACAGATATCGTTCAGCACAGCCACCGGAATTTTCAAGGAATATTTTTAGTCTTTCATCGCTCAGAAATACATCTGCTAATGCATAGGCCCCTTAACAGGGTTTTTTTTTTTTTTAAATCGTATATCTAATGCGATCTGGTCGCAATGTTATCGCCCAAGATCGCATTGCTGGGTGCGATTTTACTGGTGGCATGTATCAACTGGCAGCCGCAGGGACAGAGGGCCTGATTCAGAGCCGGACGCTCTGACCAGAGAGCTCGCTCTGAATCAGGGCCCTCCTACCTCAACTTGGAGCGGCCTCTTGGACGCTCGCATAGCTGTGGGTTACCACCCACAGCTATAGCAAGCGTCCATGATGATGGTCGCGATGGTCACGACCATCGGGCTTGCGACGAGACCCTGCGGTAGGGTCTCGTGGCCGCAAGCCCAGGAGTGATTTTGGCTCTATCAGAGCCAAAATCACTCCCACTGACATCACTAGTGATGTCAGTGGGGCCGGACCCAGACGGTAGGCGTTCCCATGGGAACGCCTCCGTCTGGCAGCCACGCCCCCGGCACGCCCACCAAAGGGGGCGTGCTGTCAGTCACCATCGACAGCACACCCCCTTTGGTGCGAGACCCATAACGACAGCTTGGCTGTCGCTATGCGGGTCTCGCACATGCGCACGACGGAGCTCCCTCCGTCGTGCGCAAGCACATTAGAGCACCATCGACCCGCTTGCGAGCGTCCTACGCTCGCGAGCGGGTCTGAATTAGGCCCAGAGGCCTGTCCCTGCGATGTACTCTGAGTGCGGCTCAGTCCCGCTGACCTTACATGTCTAGGGTGCGGAGCTTCTTATGTGAGTGACAGGTTGACACGCAGAGGAAAGCAGAGGCCTGGAGGAGAGGGAAGGGGCGGCCACCACTGCCGCCGACTCCACCATGCTAACAAGTAAGGCGCAGGGTCAGTCTTGGTCATGAGTAGTCCTGGCCGGGACTGAAAAAGATATCCTTCATTTTTATTGTGAACTCTGTGGCGCCCTCCAGCAGTGCCCTTAGGTAGCCGCCTACAGCTGCCTAATGGTAGCACCGGCCCTGAGGAGAATACTTATATTTACTCATTTGCTTCATAGCTTTCATACAACAGTTGCCTGACTCTTTCCTCCGCATGCATTATATAAAGCTCTGATTACATACAGCTGCCAGTTGTAATCTGCGCCTGGACAGTGTTTGATACAAATTCATTTTTCGTTGTCTTTTTCTTTCAGCCAATGATGGACAGGAACAAGGCTGAGGAGCTGCCCAAGCTGCAAGTTGGTTTCATTGATTTTGTATGTACATTTGTGTATAAGGTAAGTTGTTCCTACAAGAGCAGCACAGCTCCTATTGCAGATCACCTGATATAATGACTGGTTAGAGGGTCTCAGAATTTAGGGCAGATTCAGAGGTGGGAGTAAAGCAAAGAAAGCAGGTAACTTTGTATCTGGCACAGACTAAGTTGCAATGCCAGGGGTGCGAACATAATGATTGTGTTTGCATGCGGTGTATGGGATCGGTATGAAATACGGTTCAAATCCCGACGCCGGAAGACCGGCACCAGTGAAGATCCCGACAGCTGTAAAGGTAAGTACTAACTAACCTAACCCCCCTCTAACCCTAATCCTCCCTTAGGGGTGCCTAACCTCAACCTCCCCCCCAAGAGCCTAACCGTAACCCCCTTGTAAGTGCCTAAACCTAACCCTCCTTCCCCGTAGCCTAAACCAAAGTCTCCTGGGGGGGTGCCTAACCCTAACCTCCCCCCTGGGGTGCCTAACCATAAGCCCCCTTCCCCTAGCCTAACCCTAACCCTCCCGGGGGGGGTGCCTAACCCTAAGTCCCCCCCGGGAGCCCCTAACCTATCCCCCCCCGGCTGTCCGCGCCAGCCTTACCTTCAATCGGTATGCCGGGCGTCGGGCTCCCGGCGTAAGTAAAATGACAGGCGTTGGGAATTCAACGCCTGTCATTAGACCCGTGCTGGGATTAGACAGTCGGGATGCCGACGGTTGCCATTTGGACCGTCGGTATCCCGACTGCCACCCCAGTGTATATACTGGCAGATTTGCATGGAGCTCACAATGCTGGACAGCTTTACTTTTTACACTGCAATATAGATTTAAGTTTGGGCATCTAACTCTCTCTCACATGTTACATCTCCCCCACCTGCAGTGCAGCATGGTTTTGCAAAGGTGAAAAAGTAATTGCTCTTTTTTTTTGCTTTGTTCCCAGCTGAGAATCATCCCCTTTATGTAAACAATCCCAAACTGTGACTAATAAATCTGACATCATCCAGTCTCTGATTTTTATGTAAAACATATATTTTAAATTGTAAGTACAGTAACTATCAATACTGTAAAGCTATACTTTTAAGATGCATATAATACAAGTGCTGCTACCATTAAGTAAATCTAGACAGCTGCAATGGGCATTCATTTGGTGTTTTTAATGCACCCGAAGTGTTTCCACACAGAGCACCGACCACTGAAAGGTGGACAAGTCTCCCGGGGATTGAGGCCACCTGGCTGTGGCCGCCCACTAGCGAGCCCCGCCCATTGCCACCCACAGACCCGCCCACTTCTGCCGAGCCCTGCCCCCCGCAGCCAAAAGCGGGCAACAATGCTTCAAGCTTGCATTTCACCTGGTTTTAAATAGCCACATAACCTGTCTGTGTAATTCATGAGTGTCCCGTTTAAAAGGATAGTATGATAAGCCTTCTTATACTGCATGTGAAACTGTCAGCTGCTGCTCCTCCATGGCAGTATTACACTTGGGGGTAAATTTACTAAAGTGAGAGTTTTTAGAAGTGAGTTTTAGAAGAGATGTTGCCCATAGAAACCAATCAGATTCTACTTAACATTTAACTAGCACCTTCTAGAAGACAATAGCTAGAATCTGATTGGTTGCTATGGGCAACATCTCTTCTAAAACTCACTTCTAAAAACTCTCACTTTAGTAAATTTACCCCTTGGAGTGTGGTTTTGGCTATGATGTTACAGCATACTTACCAACTTTAATCATCTCCTCTCTGGGCTTCTGATCAGGTGGCAGCTGATGGGGTAAGGTTTGGACTATTTGCATTATAATGTTCCACACACTCACTGCAAAATTCCGCAAATCGTGCATCTACAAGAGGGGGTGGTGCCAAATGGGGTGATTCTCACATAATCACATCATACAGTATTGTCCCTGCCCCCTCCCCATGGCAATATTCTGCCCACTTCATTAGGACATGCGCCCAAGGTGCCTTCATTAGGAAGTGGGAAGGATGCAGGAGAACCAACCACTCTTCTGGGAGACTTCCCTAAAATTCAGGAGTCTCCCAGAGCTTCAAGGAGAGTAGGTAGGTATGTGTTACAGACAGGACCTAAACTTCCAGCCCCTTCTGCCTGCTAAGGTAAGTAGCGGGGTTGGAGCTACTGGATACTAAATTTCTTTTAATTCTTTTAGTAAAATGTACTTAGCGATGCAGTGTTGTCTGAGCACATTTGCCAGCCATTGAGACAAGTAACTGCTCATTGTCGTCATTCCTCTAAGGATGTGATATCATAGTATTATTCATGATCGTTATCCTCCTACTGTTCAAATAGCTGCTGTCACTGTCATTGCAGATGTACTACACCTCACCACTGCTGGGACCTGAGATATTGTGCTCAATGTCTGCCAAGGTGTAACTAAATAAATAAAGCTCTGAGTTACTATCGGATAAGGAGATGATAGTGTATCAGAAATGTCACCTGAACTGCAAATATGGGCTAGTCTCATATACCTAGAAAAGGACAGTTTGGAAGCTCGTAATATAATTTGGGCTACGGTACTTTTCTTCATGCAAGTCATCATTCCCAGTAAAGCCACTGACAGTATATATATATATATATATATATATATATATATACTACAGTGGGTATTGCGAATTGAGAACAAAAAAAGAAGTGTATTGTATTTATACTTGCATCAGTCAGTACATTTCAACAAATACACAAGTTATATTTTATAGTTATTACATTAAATTGTCTATTTCTTTATTACCGGTTACTCATATAGTGCACACATATTCTGCAGCGTTTTACAGAGAATATTTGGCCACTCACATCAGATGAGATACACTCTATATTTCCTACCACATGCTCACACACATACACATTAGGGATCATTTTTGTTAGGTGTCAAGTAGCCTACCAGTATATTTTTGGAGAGTGGGAGGAAACCGGAGCACCCAGAGGTAACCCACACAAGCACAGGGAGAATATACAAACTCCCAGGGCCAGATTCAGGCTGGTGGTGCCCCCAGGGCAATTAAGTTGTGGGGCCCCCTCCAAGCCACACAGAGCATATTAAGTGATGAGGGGGCTCATGCAGTCTCCCCCTTCTCTGTTTACTGCACATATGTATGGCGCAGTAGCCATTTTCCCAGTGACTTTTATACTGCGCATGTGCAGATCGCTGGGAAAATTGCGGCTGCTGCATCTTCCCAGTGATTTGTGCAGCACTGCTATAGAGAGGTAAGTATTAAAGAACATGGGTGCAGGATATGCGGTATGGGCCCCCTGGACCCAGGGTCCATGTATACTGGACACTCTGCACCCATTATAGATACTTAATTGAATAACATCCAAGAGGCTGAAATCTGCTTTTATAAGACTATAGACATGTCAAATATCAGTGGCCTCTACTTCTTACCGACCTCCGTCTGCATTCCAGAGTGCTTCACTATTGTTCCCTGTGTATGTGACCTGGTGTGCGCTAATGCCCCAGACCTTGGCTAACCTTCACCATCATTGTGTCTGCTCCTTGTCGGTGCTTCGCCCTTGGATTTAGCATCTGCCATGTCAACCAATTACACCAGATGGCTGCAAACGGCTGTCTTCAGGCAGCCAAGCCCATAATCTATTTGCAGGGATCCCATGTGTAGACCAGGGGGATCGTTAAACTTTGTGCCTTGACACAGCCTGCACTAACACTGGATAACTGCAAAAGGATCACCTCCTCTTGAGTCTGGCACAACATGTTATATTTGTTGATGATTGCTGATTGGCCTGATCCTACTTCACCACAAATTTTGGCAAATTGTGATCAATTCGCAAATGAATTCATGAAGTTGCAAATTTCTGAAAACTTAATTGGTTTGTCCATCTCCAAGATGAGTATTGGCTCAGCCCGCAAAATAGCTGATTCCAAAGTGTGTAGACGACAGGCGCACTTTAAGTTATTCAATATGAGGACTGGATTGGAAGGGTGTGATATGTATTACTGGTGGACGCATGGCCGGCGGTTCAATTCCCGACAGCAGCTACCCGACAGCGCTGGAAATCCCGATCGTCCTAAAGGTAAGTATCAACTAACCTAACCTAACCCTAACCCTTCTTAGGGGTGCCTAACCCTAACCTCCCCCCCTGTGCCTAACCCTAACCCCTCCTCTAAGTGCCTAAACCTAACCCCCCCTTCCCCGCAGCCTAACCCTAAGTCCCTCGGGGGGGTGTCTAACCCTAACCTCCCCCCGGGCGTGCCTAACCCTAACCCTCCCTCCCCCTAGCCTAAACCTAACCTCCCGGGGGGGGTGCCTAACCCTAAGTCCCCCCTGAGAGCCCTAAACCTAACACTCCCCCCCCGCGCGCTGTCCTCTGCGGCGCCCGGCATCCGCTCAATCGGGATGCCGGGCGCCGGTCTACAGACATCGGGGAAATTACAGGCGTCTACATATAGACGCCTGTCATTTGTCCCTAGTCGGGATAAAGCAGTCTGGAAGCCAGCGGTCGGCATTTAGACCGTCGGGTTCCAGACTACATCCCGATTGGAAGTAGCAGCAAAAGTATAATTTTTACATTGTTGTCAGAAATCGATTAAAACTTTGGGGGCCAGGGGTACTCAAGACGGCTGAACCCCCTATGGTCTAAAAATAACATTATAGTGTCAACCTGCACAAAAGAGTCCCAGGTGAGGAGCCAGTCACCATGAAGATAATCCGGCTCTGCTGCCTGAGGTACCATCTTTCCAGCATGGGTATGCACAGCAGATAGCAAGGGATCTGGGTCACTGAAGATATTTTCTGAATGATGGTGCTGCTGATAGCAGGGATGGGGGGGGGTGGGAGGAGGGCATTGCACAGCACACAGAGGGCCTGATTCAGAGCCGGATGCTATTTGCGGACGCTCGTTCAGAAAAAGGGGCTGGCTATTTAAATTGAGCGCTCGCTCTTTGCGGTCTTTTGATGCCTCTATGTCTGAGCGAGCGTCTGAAATATGCGCTCGCTATTTTGTAAAGACGCCCCTTGGCCGCTCGCATCATACGTCATCTCCGCTATTTATTAGATTAATCGAGTACATCGAAAGGTATATGAACTGCTCGCAATTCTTGTGGTAGCATTTTCCTACCGCAATCATGCGAGCAGTTCAGGCTAAAATACAACCAAGTGACGTGGTCGATGACGCTGCTTTGTTAATTATGCACACCCTTAAAACGCCCGTTTTGACCGTTTGGCACGCCTGCGTTCGGATCTCCACTCCCCGTTTTCAAGCACCTTCCCCTGTTACCACCCACAAACGCCTCATTCTGTCACTCAAATTAGCAGGCACTCGCTATTTTGCGAGCACACGATTTCCGACCGCACTGACTGGTTGGCGCATGCGCATTACAACCCTTTCAAATCCATGATTCTGGTTTGTGGGCCCGATTCAGATTTGGGAATAGAGTAAAGGCCCCCATACATCAGCAATCGATTGTGGCAATTCTGCAATTTGCAATCAATTGTGTCTAAAAATCTGCAATGTACGGGCTTCACAGATCGCAGATTGCAACCAAAAAGTGATTGGAATTGTTACATTAGATTGTCCAACATGTTGGATTTCACAGTTGGTTTGGGGCTGTAGATTGCTAGTGCATGGACATGATCAGCAGATTTGTAGACCGTTACCAGTAAAATGATGGGCCTTTCAAGATTGGCAGATCTATGGGCCTGATTCAGAGCCGGACGCTCTGACCAGAGCGCTCGCTCTGAAACAGGGCCGGCCTACCTAACATTGGAGCTGCCTCCTGGCCGCTCGCATAGCTGTGGGTGACCACCCACAGCTTATGCGAGCGGCCAAAAAAGATGGTCGCGATGGTCAAGACCATCGCGACCATCGGGCTTGCGACGAGACCCTTGTGGTAGGGTCTCGTCTGCCGCAAGCCTGGAGTGCTTTTGGCTCTATCAGAGCCAAAAACACTCCCACTGACATCACTAGTGATGTCAGTGGGGCCAGACCCAGACGGTAGGCGTTCCCATGGGAACGCCTCCGTCTGGGAAGCCACGCCCCCGGCACGCCCACCAAAGGGGGCATGCTGTCACTCACCATCGACAGCATGCCCCTTTTGGTGCGAGACCCATAACGACGGCTACCCCGTCGTTATTCGGGTCTCGCGCATGCGCACGACAGAGGCGTCTCCGCCGTGCGCATGCGCATTTGGGTAACATCAACCCGCTTGCGAGCGTACAGCGCTCGCGAGCAGGTCTGAATGAGACCCAGTGTTTGCTGCAAGCGATCTGCAAATCACTGAAAAATATCTGTAATGTATGGGTGCAGATTGCTAGATCGGAAATCCTAAAACCGGGCAACAAATCTTCAAATTGTTCAATTGTGGTTTTCAAATTGCTGATGTATGGGGGCCTTTAGAAAGAACAAGTAACTGTGCACCTTTGTAAAACCATGCTACACTGCAGGTGAGACAGATGTAAAATGTGCAGAGAGATTTAGATTTGGGAGGGGTGTTTCCAAACTGAAATCTAAATTGCAGTGTAAACATATTGCTGTCCAGGTTTTGTAGGCGACATGCAAAAGCAGCCAGTACTTACCCCGCATGCAAACAAAATGTATGTATTTGCACCAGAGGCGTAACTAGGGTCTCTGGCGCCCAGGACAAAATGAAAAATGGCTCCCCCCTCCCAAATGTGTCCGCGGGCTGAACACCAAAACTGGGGACAACATGACACGACACGGTTTCTCGTCACTCTGGGAACATTCCTTTCCATTCCAATTTGAATCCCATGTATGACTGTACTTTAAATTAAGGAGAATGTGAAGTAGCTTGATGTAGTTAGAATTCACAGGCTTTCACTGTAGTAGCACATGGCTCCATTGGTAAGGTGACCGACTACAAAGCATGAGGTGCTTGGCTTGAATCCTAGGTATGACTGTTTTAGATTAATAAGAATGTAAAGTAGCTTCATAAAGTTAGAAGTCATAATCTTCCCTCATAATAGTAGATGGCTCCATTGGTAAGCTGTCTGACTGCAAAGCATGAAGTGACAGGTTCGAGTCCCAACTACAATTGTGTTTTGAAATGTGAATATGACTGAGTTGGGGAGATGTGATCAGATGGTGGGACTCACAGAGCAGGAAGCTACATTGCCAAGGGACGTTTCTTCTATAACGGCAACTACTGGATATATTGCACAGGGCACGTGCCCTGCTCGCCCCGTCAGTTACGCCACTGATTTGCTCCACTTGCATTGCAACATGGTTTGCCCAGGTACACAGTTACTTACTCTATGCCCAACTCTGAAACAGGCCCTGTATCTGCATGTAACACAAAAGCCTAAAATTTGTTATGTGTGTGCTATGACTTGCCTGACACCTCAGTAAAGAGCTCAGTTGATTAAAATATGGGAACAATTTCTGTATAAACAGATGGTTTACTTATAGATCACAAATGATCGGGCTCGCCATTCAGTAGCACTTTATAAAAAAACTTCTTTTCATTATGTAGAGCAAACATGGGAACTTGCAGCTACTGTAGACAAAGCGCTTATTGTGAACTGTAGCGCGCAGCACAGAGGCCATTTTATGATGTTTATAGTGATATTTGCACAAATGTGCCCGTTTATAAAAGAAAGTATGCGGATTTGATTGTATATTGATTGTGGGGTGTATATGTAGTATCTTTTGATGGAGGTTCATTTTTTCCATGTGAGTGATACAACTTACACCATTTACCCATAGTGACACAAGATGATAGGTTTTCTGAGTGTTACTGTATCATCTTATTGCATTACAGTTGGTGAAATAAGCTTTCTTCCTGACCATTGTTTGTTGCTGCCTGCCCTGACCTTACTGTCCATTTTGACATGAGTTTTTCACCCTCTAATTTGTTCTGTCTATTTGTGTACGACTCGGCCCACCTCCCCTCTATTGTCATTTGGTCAGAAACTAAGTTATGTGTACCTGGGGTAAATAAGTTTGAATGAACACAGGGGCCTGATGCAGAGTTAATCATAACCTGGCCGTAACTTCTCTCACATGTAAATAAGTGCGTATATTCGCCCGTGCATGTACGTGGTGCACACGCCTAGCATCAGATACATAGCCAGCATCATCAGGACACACCTGCGCTACCCTGTTTTTGGTGTAAAAGATCCATCTGAAAACAGGTATAGTTACACTTCCATCCACCTCTGCATAACCTGCAATTCCACACTCACGCTGTCACTGAACTTGGTCTCCGTGAAAATGTGCTGTTACATCTCTTCAGTCCCAAGTGGAGACGTGACTAAAATGCACGCCACGCCATGCCCATACAGTACTTGTGCACACTTGGTTCTGGAGCATAGTGCGAAAACACTTAAGATGCGTTCTGCAAACAGGTGTACTGTCCACGGCGCTCAGCATTGACCCCATTATGTTCTATGGGAAAGGGTCTGCCAAAGACCATGACTAAGGAACACAACAAGTGTTGTCCTATATGCGGAGCACATATAGTAAATAACAAGCTGAAATGTTACTTTGTACTGGTCATTTTAAAACTGTAAAAATAGATATGAAATCAAATTCCAGAAAATAAAAGTAAAGCTAGACGGCTGATCTCCCTTAGGGGCTTATTCATCATTACATAATTATCACTAGTGATAATTATGTTTTAAACTCGCTGCAAGTTTAAAAAATCTTTTGGAGGAATTCATCATGCCTCACTAACAAAAATATCACTCCCGAGTGATTTTCCGGAGTCAGCTTTTTGGAAAAGTGATGGTGAGGTATCCATAAGGATTTTCTCACTGCATCTGCCCCTCCCCCCTCTCTAGTCCGCAGCTGTCTTTCACCCCAGACCCCCACCCACAGCCATTGGTGTCCATCCCAGCCACCCCGATGCTTCTAGCCTGTGGAACTCTCCCTGGGCCCTCCCCCCACCCCCACATCCGCCGGTGTCTGTCCAGGCCCCCCCTGGGGCCTCCAATGTCCCATCGGCCCCCCCCTGTGGCCTCCTGTGTGTAACCAAGGATATTAGATATGCTTAACATTTTTAAATAACATATTTTGCTGTATTGTTTTATTACTTGTAAATAATGTACAGTATATGTACACTATATAGTTACAGTATTATGTAGAGATGAGTGGTTCGGATTCTGTGGAATCCGAACCGCTCCGAACATAGGGGATCGGAGTCTACCCAAACCCTGGGCCTGATTCAGACCCGCTCGCGAGCGCTGAGCGCTCGCAAGCGGGTCGCTGGTGCCCTAGTGCGCATGCGCACGACGGAGGGAGCTCCGTCATGCGCATGCGCGAGACCCGCATAGCGACGGCCAATCCGTCGCTATGGGTCTCGCACCAAAGGGGGCGTGCTGTCGATGGTGAGTGACAGCACGCCCCCTTTGGTGGGCGTGCCAGGGGCGTTGCTGCCCAGATGGAGGCGTTCCCATGGGAACGCCTACCGTCTGGGTCCGGCCCCTCTGACATCACTAGTGATGTCAGTGGGAGTGCTTTTGGCTCTGATAGAGCCAAAAGCACTCCTGGGCTTGCGGCAGCGAGACCCTACCGCAGGGTCTCGTCGCAAGCCCGATGGTCGCGATGGTCTTGACCATCGCGACCATCTTTTTGGCCGCTCGCATAAGCTGTGGGTGATCACCCACAGCTATGCGAGCGGCCAGGAGGCCGCTCCAAAAATAGGTATGAGGGCCCTGATTCAGAGCGAGCGCTCTTGTCAGAGCATCTGGCTCTGAATCAGGCCCCCTGTTCGGGTGTTCCCCGCCTGACTCGGATCCCCGTTCAGGGCCGAACGGCGGCCTCCTGATGTCGGATTCTCACGAGAGAATCTGACGTCAGGGCTCCTCTAGTGTAGGGCAGCACAGACGGTGTAATGGTTAGCATTACTGCTTCACAGCACTGAGGTCGTGGGTTCGATTCCCACCACGGCCCTAACCGTGTGGAGTTTGCATATTCTCCCTGTGCTTGCGTGGGTTTCCTCCTACACTCCAAAAATATACTGGTAGGTTAATTGGCTCCAAAAAACATAAAAAATTAACCCTAGTGTATATGTGTGTGAGCATGTGATAGGGAACATAGATTGTAAGCTCCACTGGGGCAGAGACTGATGTGAATGGACAAATATTTTCTGTAAAGCACTGCAGAATATGTGTGCGCTATATCAATAACTGGTAATAAATAAAATAAAAAAATAAAAAAATATTGCAGACCGTTGTGATAGCAGTCTGCCCTACACAGACACAAGCACACAGCCGCCAGTGGCAGCTGTGTGTTTGTAATAGCAGCCAATGAGAGTCAGGCAGACTCTTCCGGCTCCCTCCTCGCGCATAATACAGCAGAGCAGAGTGGACGACGGCGGCAGGAGGTAAGTTTTTCTTTTTTTATTTCTGTGTTTGTAAGGGGGCGCTACTGGGGGCATGCTAATGGGGGCACTGCTACTGGAGGGCATACTACTGGGGTGCATACTACTGGGAGGCATGCTACTACTGGGGGCTTGCTAATGGAGGCACTACTACTGGGGGGCATTACTACTACTGGGGGCATACTAGTATGCATGCTAATGGGGGCACTGCTACTGGGGGCCTGCTAATGGGGGCACTGCTCCTGGGGGGCATACTACTGGGGAGCATACTACTACTGGGGGCACTGCATAGGGGGCCCTACTACTGAGAGGACTGCATAGGGGGCACCACTACTGGGGGCATTGTGTAAGGGACACCACTGCTGGGGGCATTGTATAAGTGGCACTACTACTGTGAGCATTGTATAAGGGGCATTACTACTGTGTGCATTGTGTAAAAGGGTCACTACTGTGGGCATTGTGTAAAAGGGTCACTACTGTGGGCATTGTGTAAAAGGCGCACTACTGAGTGTCGTAACATAAATAAAAGACACTACTTTATGGTGTAATGTGAATCAGGGGCACTATGTGCGGTGTAATGTGAATAAGATTGTGCACTGTGACTCCTTGGGCCGTAGCCCACTTTGTAAACAAGTACTGTGATTCTGCTGGCCGTACCCCACTGGGTGGGTGCACTACTTTTCATTTCTGCCACTGCTGTGTGGCAATGTGTCATAGATGTGCTTTATACTGTGGTGTCTGTGCCGCTGCTCTGTCGCTTAGTAACCACTCAGCTCACTGCAACCTTTGGCCAATAATGGTGAAAACTATAATTTAAACTGTGAGGTGGTCTAAATTGACTGTAAATGACTGGAAATTAAGGTCATTGAGGTTAATAATACTCTAAGAAGAAGAAAAAAGCCCAATGTATGTGATTTTAGCTTTTTTTTGTAAATTTTTGTAAAAAAAATCCAAATCCAAATCCAAAGCCAGTCACCGCAGTTTAGCAAATCCAAATCCAAATCCGGACGATGAATTAGAACCAAATCCAAATCCAGAAAAAATGGTCCGGCGCACATCGCTAGTATTATGTATGAGATGAATGAGTAGCGAGATGCTCTGACATCACAGATCTTAGAGAATGGAAGAGACAGAGGTTCCTGCCATTGTGAATCCTCTCTACAATAAACATAGGAGTGAAGGGACAAGCACTATCCGATCAGAATACAGTGTGATCACTTTGCTCCTGGATGTTGGATGTTAGTGATGCTTAGAATGAATCTGCAATGTATGTTTTTCCTTCCCAGGAATTTTCACGGTTCCATAAAGAAATTACGCCTATGTTCGATGGACTTC
This sequence comes from Taudactylus pleione, assembly GCA_031769625.1. NCBI lineage: Eukaryota > Metazoa > Chordata > Amphibia > Anura > Myobatrachidae > Taudactylus > Taudactylus pleione. The sequence goes on along the minus strand of JAUIMM010000197.1, from coordinate 12,919,458 downwards.
AGAATAACAGAGTTCAATGGAAAACACAAGCCGACGTTTATGAGGAAAAGATGAAGATTTTAGAGGAGCAAAAGAAACTACATGAAAATGATGTGGGGGTTAAGAAAGGTAATCGGTGATGTCTCTTTTTATTCTCTACATGATATTATGGTAGAATATGGCACTTTTAAAATGTGCCCAATGTAATACCCAGGAACAGCTTAAACATACCCATCACCTATGCAGATTGGAAGCAGGCATCTTGTAAAATTAGGGGCAATCCAGTTCCTATTGTTTAATAAGACCCGTCATTGCACCAATCCTGCTACTTCCATTATGTTCCTTTTTCCAGCAGTGGCTACAGGTGTAAGCTTATGTTGACCAATGCTTACCAATATGCCAATATGACTAGCACTTTACAGCGACTTTATAGAACAGGGATACACCTACCTGTACAGGACATAAGAGACCATGGCGATTAATTAATCTCCCTGTCCCCAAATAGTGAAGAGGCACATGGCAGAATGTGTCACTATATGTGTACACCTTATGTGCATTGGAAAGAGGAGAGGCGTCAAAGTGGGCGACCATGGAATTGTGCTGCCAGATCTAAGGATCTCCCCACAGCTCATGGTGATGGTGTTCTGGGATTGGATCTGTCTTGTTACTGCTTCATGGTGAATTATTATAAACTCATGCCTTGGCCCAAGCTGCGTACACAATCCAGATTCGCTTTAATATAGTATGATATTTTAACAATTCTTGGGAATAACACTAAACACTCTTCAAAGGGATTTTTATGTCACACCTGAACTATTTAAATGACCTATTCCCAGCAACTGCAGTAGTGGTGGGAATGTGTTACTGCAGCTTCCTGGTCCAAGGAGAGCAGAAATATTAAAATTGGCCTAAGTCACACTTGTACACTATTGCTGCCTCAGCTGTGGATTTGCAAAAATATGCTAATACAACAGGCGCAGAAAGTTCTATTGAGACACCCCCCTGAGCCTTCGTAACGGTCTCCATCTGCGCACACATACACAGCATTGGACGCTGGTCAGGCAAACATCAACTCCTTGTGTGAGTCCATGGTCACTTTGTTACCTCCCACAAAACATTTGATTCCTGTCAATCACTTGCGATTAAATCCTCGCTGCAACCGTAATTACAATTCAATTGCCACACGTGTGTATTGTGACAGCGAAGCATTCGCAAACCACCGATAAAAACTTCACTGCGTAAACCTCGGAACAACGTACAACTCTCTCAGGCCCTAGCTGTGGCAAAACAGACACATTTAAATAGTCGATAGTGACCATGTGTGGCAGGGGTTCCCAACCACGGTCCTCAAGGCACACTAACAGTCCAGGTTTTAGGGATAGCCATACTTGAGCACAAGTGACTTAATTAGTACCGCAGTTATTTTGATTTAACCATCTGGTCACAATCATTGATATCACTAAAACCAGAACTGTTAGTGTGCCTTGAGGACCGAGGTTGGGAATCACTGATGTGTGGGGTGTTGAACCACTGAACTTCTTAAATGCCACACCCCAGGTAAGTATATTACATGATATTCTATATTAGACTTGTTACATTTAATAAATTCTTCTGAAACTATATTTTATTGAATTTAGGTGCAGTTTAAAGTCAGTTATTTTTAATCTTAGGATATAATTACTAATCGTTTAGTTAGTTAAACCTTTTCTACACACCTACTGTACTTTATGAATTAATATGTCGCAGATCGATGTTAAAATATTGTTGCAAAATATAAATGCAACTTAAAAAAAGGGTTTCATTTTAAGAACAAGGATGTATTAAGTGGATTAATTTCACTTTCAATTAAAATTTACTTTTGACATCATCTCACTAGCAACTGTGGAAAAAACAGGAACCAAGTAATTAGGCTTTATTTCTGAAGCAGCGGCTTTTGGTAAATTTAAAACAGCAATCACAGTCAGTGTAAAGCTCGGCATTACACCGACTGCCCCCTGATTCTGCCGGGAGCCTCTCGAAAATCGGGTACCGCTCCCGGCCCCCCGGAAAGGCAGACAAGTCTCCCGACTCGCCCAACCCCCCCACGGTAATAGAAACCCCCACAGCAGGGGGGGAGGGGTGGTGACACGATTCGTGCAGAATTGGGTCATCGTGGCCCCACTCCCTGCTTCACAATGCCATTAATTTCGGCATTGTGAAGAGGGGGCGGGGCCACGATAACGTGATTGTTTGGTCATGCCCCATGCTCCACCCTCAATGCTGCAGCGCCACGCCCCCTTTCTGCCACGGCACGCCCCCAGCCATGGAAGCTTGACAGCTCCCTTCCGGAAGGAGGGAGCTGACAGTCTGCAGGCAGTGGCGGGCTGGGCCGGGGGGCAGGGTGCCATGTGCCCCCCGGGCTGCAGTGTCATGCGGGCCGCATCCAGTCTGTGTCACTGTGACACAGACTGCACCTTGCGTGTAGCGCTGACCGGACGGAGTTCGGTTAGCGCTACACAGCACAAACACACAGCCGCCGGAGCCGGCAGCTGTGTGTTTGCTGTAATCAGCAGCCGCTGAGAGTCTGTCAGACTCTCATCGGCTGCTGCTGCTCCCACTGCGGGAGCCATCTTCCGGCTCCCGCAGTGGGTAATGGGAGAGACGTCCTCATGGCGACGTCTCTCCCATAATGCAAAGCGGCCAGAGGAGCCGGTAGAAGCGTCGGGACCAGGAGCGGGAGTTTCAGGTAAGTTTTTTTTTTTATTAAGTCTCTCTCTACTGGGGGGGGGGGGGACTACTGGGGGCACTACCAGGGGGGGATTACTACTGGGGGCACTACCAGGGGGGTGGATTACTACTGGGGGCACTACAAGGGGGGACTACTACTACTGGGGGCACTACAAAGGGGGGGGACTACTACTACTGGAGCACTACAAAGGGGGGGGACTACTACTACTGGGGGCACTACAGGGGGGGACTACTACCACTGGGGGCACTACAAGGGGGTACTACTACTACTGGGGGCACTACAAAGGGGGGGCTACTACTAGGGGCACTACAAGGGGAGGGACTACTACTAGGGGCACTGCATAGGGGGGAGGGGACTACTACTAGGGGCACTATATAGGGGGAGGGGACTACCACTGGGGGCACTGCATCGAGGGACCACTGCTGGGGGCTCTATATAAAGGGCAATACTAGGGGTACTGCATAGGGGGGAGACTACAACTGGGGCCACTATTTAAGGGGCATTGCATAAGGGTTACCACTATTGGGGCACTGCATGGGGGGTGGACTGCTACTGGGGGCACTATATAAGGGGCACTGCATAGGGGGTACCACTATTGGGGGCACTATATAAGGGGCTTACTACTGGGGGCACAAGGGGCACTACATAGGGAGGATCACTACTGGGGTCACTACTGGAGGCCTGCATAAGGGTGTTCTCTCCTGTGGCACACGGGGGCACTGCATATGGGCACCTTACATTAATCCCATATGGACCCGCCTCCTCCCTGAAACACTTGAGGGGGGGCGGCACCATAGCACGCACGTTCTTCGGGCACCCTGGCTACACGCTACTCCTCTGCCAGGGCCGCCTGCATGTATTTGCCCCCAGGCTAAAAGTTGCCAGCCAGCCCCTGTCTGCAGGTATGGCTTTACGCTGAGTGCCATTTTAAATTTTCACCTGCAACCCGCCTGGAAGTAGCGGCTTACCAAAACTGCTGCTTCGTAAATAAAGCCCAGAGTGTTTGAAGGTGCACCATATAGAATGGGAAAGGGTAAAATAAGGGAAAAGCATACACATATTTGCCAATTTTTTCCCCATCCCATTGTATTGACCCACGGCTATACGAGCGTCCAGGAGGACGCTCCATTTTTATGGAGGGCGGCCCTCATTCAGAGCGTGCGCTCTGCTCAGAGCGTACGGCTCTGAATGAGGGCCTTTATTTGGTATATAACACCTTTATAAAACCTGAAGGTATAATTTCTATTGTTAGTGTCTGTCACTTTTAGAAACAAAACTTTTTTTTACAGACAGTAATAGCAAGAGTGATACCAGACAATATGGAATATCAGAGGCATGCCAATTGTAAATTAGGAACTTCTAGCACATGTAACCCGGACATTACCCAGTTGCAGATTTAGCCTAGGAGATTGGCTTCACACAAGCAGCACAAGAAGGGCCCAATCAGCAGCCTAAATTAGAATTACACAACCTAACATTTGGGTGAGGCAATTAAGATAGGCGAGTAAAAGGATTTAGATTAGAGAGTAGTGCAGAGTTTCCCAAAATTCGGTCCTTAAAGCTGGGTACACACCTCGCAGATATATATCTGCAGATGATGGTTGTTCATATACACTGAACACCCATCATCTGTCCGTGGGTCGCCGCGACCCCCTCCACGCTGCTGCAAGTGAATAGGCTGTTGGCTGATCGCCCGTACACACAGCACAATGGACAGATATATCTGCAGCACAGCCGACGCGATACGTCTGTGAACGACATCATTCACATACATATCGCTGGTACACACTGGCTGATGGGAATACGATATATATTGGCTTTTCAATTGATCGCCCAATATATCTGCCAGTGTGTAGCCAGCTTTAAGCTCCTTAACAGTTCAGGTTTTAAGGATAACCATGCTTGTGCACAGATGGTATAATCAAACTGACTGAGGTACTAGTTAAGTCAGCTGTACTTAAGCCATACTTGCCTACTTTTGAAATAGCATTTCAGGGAGATTGTGAAAGCAGCACCTATGAGCGCGTGTTACAGTGGGCGTGTACTGCTACATCTGAGAGGCGTGTCATAAAATTGACATATCCAAATGTAAATGAGCCCAAAAGCAGTTAGCAAGATCCAAGGACGTCTTTAGAGAGGAGGGGGCCCGTGTGCATCCATCGTCACGGGCCCCCTTCTCTCACCCCGGCAGCCGACTGATGCGGCTGGCTGGCTGGCCACCGCAGAATAAGACTCTGGGCACTAGAGTGTGCCCAAAGTGTACTCCAGTGCCAATTTTCCAGCGTTTTGACCAGCGCTGAGAGACCAGACGTGGGACCTTGGAAAGGTACGTTTTAGAAAATATGGGTGCCATAGGCAAACGCAAGGGGGGTTTCAGTCTGCCTGGAAACCCCCCTCCCCAGCCCACACCATGACCACAATAGAAATAGTAATATAATAGAATGTTACTAGTGCTGTATGTTCTTCCCAGTATCACAAATGAAGTAATTAGTACCACCTGTGGATCTTTTAACATGTCAGTCAGTAATAAATAACCTGTGCACCAACTAGGAGATCTGGAAAAGATGCACTGTTAAGGATGTGCTGCTATAGAGCCCAATATGTACATATATGTCCAGGGCAGTGCTAGGTTCTTCTGCTGCTCCTCCAGGCTCCCGGACTTGCTCTAATACTCTGGAATGGTGTACACATCTAAAGTAAAACCATTCAGCTCAGACAGGATGGTCTTACTGCCACATATAATGGCTTATTGTGATCGCTGGTCCTCTATATGCTGGAATTATGACACACAATACACTTTGTATGACGCATATTAAAGCTGGATAAGTGCTAATTATACCCTCATGGACTGGCCACACTCACTCTAAAATCAAGAATTTGGAAACCCCCCTCTAGAAATCCTGCGTTTGCCACTGGGTGCAGGGTGTGCGGTGTGGGCCCCCCCTGGACCCGGGGGCCCATGTGCTCCCTGCACCCATTATAGATACTCCCCTGGTAAGATCTACTTGTTAATGAAAACACACTAATACTTTTCAGAAAACGCATGTAGCCATAGGGATCATTATGCCTTATAACCAATGCAGGGAAATTATACTAATGATCTCATTTGAATGTATATAGCTCTGTTTTTTAAATATAACAGCTTCATAATTGGGGTAAGGCAGAATCAGGGAAATTACTAGACTCTTCAGGGAGACTGCTATTATTTCAGGGAGTCTCCCTGACAATGAGGGAGAGTTGGCAACTATAAGCATGGATATCCTTAAAACACGGACTGTTAGGGTGCCTTGAGGACAGAGTTTGTCAAGAACTGGAGTTTGGTAAAGGATACTGGAGAGGAGTTTTGTCTGTGGATGCAAGGGTTTGGGAATATGAAGTTCTTACCTGTCTGGCGACCCAGGAAGGTCTGAGCTGGAACGGCGAGTCTGGTGGTATAGGGGTTGTGTCTGTAGATGGGGAATGTGCTGCCAATCATAGCTTTTATCTTTTTTACTTTACTATTATGGTTTTCAGAAGTTACCCACGACCACCTCCTCCTTCCCCCTTACCAGGATTAGAATTCCCGTTTACCACCAGCTCACATTAAACTGATGACGATCAAGGTCCCAGTGCAAAACTGTTGGTGCTTGAACCTCGAATGTGATCATTCTGAACAGGCGTAATAACGACAGCGAGAGGCAGGCCGACACAGGGCTCAGTTTGTGGCCTACACGGGCATCGCACCCTCCATTGTGGGAACCCATGAGAATCATAGATCTCAAACGTGCAGCAGATGGTATTCCAGGGAGGACAACCATCATACAGATTAAGGATAGATGACAGATCATGTGACACTTAGATTTCACACCAGGGAGGACAACCATCATACAGATTAAGGAGAGAGAGGGATATATAACTTTGCAATAATTTCAGTATAAATGTAGTGTTACCCTTACATTTCTCTCATTAAAAACAAACACACACACACACGAGGCTGGAACATTTAGCCTTCTGGTGGCTATATCGCTATTCTGGGTACCATACTTGCCTACTCTACCAGAAGGTGCAGGAGACTCCTGAATTAGGGGCTAGTCCTCCGGAAGAGTATGCGGCCCTCCCGCATCCCGCCCATATCCTAACATAGTGGGCACTGTGAGGAGAAAAAAAGTGCAAATCCCAGATAAGAGTCATGTAATTCTATAAAAACACATCACATTGGCCCTTCCTCCTCTTTATCTACCCCTGATCAGCGACATTCCGCACAAGGGGGCTGGGCCTATTGATGTGTAACACTGGGCCCTGCCCCACCTCAGCTATAGCTCTCCTCGGGTGTACTCCTGGTGGAGGGACTGTAAGCATGCTATACAAAGACCCTGCAACGTCCAACTCAGGCCATATTTGTGCAAATTTTTGGAGTAAAAGTTATATACTTTTAATTATTTGCAGCATTGTGGCTCTATGGTATAGTAAAAGTCATTATGTTCACTGGCGCCTCTCTTCTTTTTCCATATTCTTGTTTTTTTTCTATTGGAATTAGCCGTTCCCTGAGTGACGCAGAGGAGACTTACACTGAGCGGCGTCTGTTCCTTTACTTGGTTGCAATATTTCCAGTATAAATGTGGCAGTAGACCTACATCTCTCATTAAAAACAAACTTTTGAAGCATAAAATGTACACACACAAAAAACTCTACCAAACACTAAGCCAAAATTACTTTTAAACTCAAAGCAGAAAAAAAATGAGGAATTTTGCATTCAACACTTTTGCCCATCAATTTTATTTTCATTTATTTTCTTCTTTGTATTATTTTATTTTTACAGCCACAGCTTTTACAAAATCCACCAAGGTTTATATAAAACACATTGATCACAGATGTCACCTTTAGGCACACCTTGCATTTAGTATTTTATTCTGTAATCGCAGCTCTATAAATATATTTTTCTATAACTCTATAACCGCCGTTATCGCTCCATCGCTAGGTTTAATCGCCTAGTGGATGGGCAGCTTAAGTATAAGAAATAGCAGAAGTCTTGTTTCCTTCTCATTTTTAAATGTGCAGTTCCTCTTGGTAAATATATGATTTTTTTTGTTGACAAGGATCTGTGTTGCACCGTTCCTTTTCTGCACTAACATTTAAGCACGATACCCATACCTATATAAAGCTACTAAGTTTATGGATAAATGTATGGTGATAATGAAAACTAATATACTTATAAATGATAATGTCATAAGCTGCATACACACACAACGATTTTTTGACTGATAATCGTTAAACGATATCGTTTAACGATAATCGTTTGAAAAAATCGTTCACTTTCTGAGTCAAATGATGAACGATTATCGTTCATGCGCGTTCACGTTTGTAGTTCAGTCAGACTTGTCAACTGAACGATTTTCATTAAGGGAATATGCAAAAATCGTTTGTAGTTCATAAAAATCGTTCATTACACTTTAAAAAATCTGACAGATAATCTGAAAGAAAATCGTTCATAAAATCGTTGGTAACAAAATCGTTGTGTGTGTATGCAGCTTTATGGAGCGTACACGCGGTCAGATTTGTCAGACTTGTCAGATGAACGATTGAACGATTTGAACGATTTTACCAAAGTTTTGAACAATTTGAACGATTGAACGATTTTTGACTACATTAAAATGGATGGAATCGTCCAAGTCTGACTGCAAACCCATCAGATGTCAGATATCGTTATCTGACAAACGGGAACGCGCATCGTTGATCGTCCATCGTTCAGGCATGTCAGATATGAACGATTTTCCTTCAGATATGAACGACTGAACGATTTTTAAATCGTTATCGTTCATATCTGAAGGAAAAATCTGATCGTGTGTATGCACCATAAGAAGTAAGTTATTACAGATTTATATGGTTTAATGAATAACAGCTAGAAAAAACAAACACTTTATAATCTGGGTTCATGTGGCACATGTTCCACCTTCCTTGGCAAATGCAGCTGGGGTTTCCACTTGCATGAAAACCCCCCTCCGGCCTGGCCAGTATCTTGAATCATGCTGTGGTACAGTATATATTATATGACTTTACTAGAGGTGTGGCCACAACATGTAGTATAAGGGATAGAACGTAGCTTCTCCTGCCAAGTCTGCTGCGTGTGATCACCAGACCAGAGAGCAGCTGCCAGCAAGAAGAGACAGGTGTCTTGATATGACAGTGTGCTTAGAGAGCTCAGTTCTGTCTCCTACTGGTTATAATTTGTATGAAGTATACATACACTGTACTTTGTATGAGGCAAACTATATACAGTGCCTTGCAAAAGTATTCACCCCCTTGGCTTTTTACTTTTTTTGTTACATTACAACCTGTAATTTTTTTATCTGAATTTTATGTGATGGATCTGCACAAAGTAGTCTAATTTGGTGAAGTGAAATGAGAAAAATATATATAAAAATGAATCTTTATAAATAAAATTCTAATAATTGGCATGTGCATTTGTAATCACCCCCTTTGCTATGAAGCCCCTCAAAAGTTCTGGTGCAACCAATTACCCTCAGAAGTCACATAATTAGTGAAATAAAGTCCACCTGTGTGAAATCTAAGTGTCACATGATCTGTTATTATAAACACCTTTTCTGAAAGGCCCCAGAGGCTGCAACACCACTAAGCAAGAAGCATCACATCATGAAGACCAAGGAGCTCTCCAAACAAGTCAGGGACAAAGTTGTTGAGAAGTACAATTCTGGGTTGGGTTATAAAAAAAAAAATATCCAAATCTTTGATGATCCCCCGGAGCACCATCAAATCCATCATCATCAAATGGAAAGAACATGGTACCACAACAAACCTGCCAAGAGAGGGCTGCCCACCAAAACTCACAGACCGGGCAAGGAGGGCATTAATCAGAGAGGCAGCACAGAGACCAAAGGTAACTCTGAAGGAGCTGCAGAGTTCCACAGCAGAGACTGGTGTATCTGTGCATGTGATCACAATAAGCCGTACACTCCATAGAGCTGGACTTTATGGAAGAGTGGCCGGAAAAAAAGCCATTACTTAGTGATAAAAATAAGAAGATATGATTTGAGTTTGCCCAAAGGCATGTGGGCGACTCCCCAAATGTATGGAGGAAGGTGCTCTGGTCAGATGAGACTAAAAGTGAACTTTTCAGCCACCAAGGAAAACGCTATGTTTGGCGCAAACCCAACACATCCTATCACCCCAAGAACACCATCCCCACAGTGAAACATGGTGGTGGCAGCATCATGATGTGGGGATGTTTTTCCAGCAGCAGGGACTGGGAAACTGTTTCGAGTCAAGGGAAAGATGGATGGTGCTAAATACAGGGATATTCTTGAGCAAAACCTGTTTCAGTCTGCCTCTGATTTGAGACTGGGATGGAGGTTCACCTTGCAGCAGGACAATGACCCAAAACATACTGCTAAAGCAACACTCGAGTGGTTTAAGGGGAAACATTTAAATATGTTGGAATGGCCTAGTCAAAGCCCAGATCTCAGTCCAATTGAGAATCTGTGGTCACTTGAAGATTGCTGTTCACAAGCGGAAACAATCCAACATGAAGGAGCTGGAGTAGTTTTGCCTTGAGGAATGGGCAAAAATCCCCGGGCAAGATGTGGCAAGCTCATAGACTTATCCAAAGCGACTTGCAGCTGTAATTGCCGCAAAAGGTGGCTCGACAAAGTACTGACTTTAGGGGGGTGAATAGTTATGCATGCTGATGTTTTCTGTTATGTTGTCCTAAATGTTGTTGGATTCACAATATTAAAAAAAACAAAACACAACAACTTCAAAGTCATAGGCATGTTCTGTGAATGAAATGATGCACATCTTGAAACAATCCATTTTAATTCCAGGTTGTGAGGCAACAAAACATGAACAATGCAAAGGGTGTGAATACTTTAGCAAGACACTGTAGCTTGTTCATTTTTAATTTTGCCCTCTTCATGGGCTGGCCACACTTGGTTTAAAACCAAACATTTTGGAAACCCCCCTCTAGAAATCCTGTGTTTGTCTCTGATGTTCCACCATTAATTCCGATCAAACATTCCATGTTCTATCACCTCTCATCATATGTGCCACCACTAATATCCATGCAAATGCTCCATGTGCCACCACCTGTTGGTAAATTTTCCATGTGTCCAGAAAACGTCCCATGAACAGTCAGTCCATGTTCCACTGACTCTCAACAAATGTTCAATGTACCACCACCAATTTCCCTCACAATAAGGGGTATTCAATATGGAGCGAAAAGTCAGTTTTTGCAATAATTTCGCACCGATGACGTCATTTTCGCTGGTTTTGGTTTTACACCATATTCAATTTCAAAGACTTTTCGCAGGTTCGAAAAGTCTTTGAAAAAAAACGGGGATAACTTTTCACCACTGAATAGGTGGCGAAAAAAAGTGCAGAATTGGGGTTTAGGGGTGCAGGCTTAAAAAAAATAGCCTGCACCCCTGGGAATGACATTTTAAAATAAACGGTGTCAAAAAAAGTTACAAAAAAAAACAAAAAACAGGGACATCCCAAAAAAATTATTTTAAATTTTGGGTGAAAACAAAACAAAAAAATGGGGAAAAAAAAAAAAAAGTGTTTAAAAATAGGGAAATAGGTTCAGGGCTATTCTGCAAGTATGCGGCAGGTGTATTCTAGAATAGATTATTAGCGGCAGGTGCATATTTGCAGAATTTTTAAATAAAGACTTTAGGGACTTAAAAATATGCTAGTACCCATTTTCATGTACTCCCAATTTGATGGGACCACTTACAAAAACGAAAAAAATAACCTAAGTGCTCTTCTGCAACACTTCTTCAATGTCGGGAAAAAAAACACCTGCTGCGGCTATTTAAAACCCCAACTTTCATCTGCAGGCTAAAACGGGGGTACCCATAGTGATCCCCCATGTTTTTACAGCTTTAGGGGGGTCCTACAATTTATTCCAGGTAAATTTCGTATTTTTTCGCAGATCCCACTTCGCAGGTTCACGTTTTCGTAGCTTTTATATTGAATACGGGGATAAAGTGGGCGCGCGCCCGATACTTTATCCCTGGAAAATCTCTGATGTGGAGCGATAAGTCCAGCATGGACTTTTTGCTCCCATATTGAATACCCCTGAATGGGGCAGATGTACTAAGCTCTGGAAAGTGATAAAGTGCAGAGTGATAAACGAGCAGCCAATCAGCTCCCAACTGTCATGTTACAGGCTGTGTTTGAAAAATGACATTTGGGAGCTGAGTGGCTGGTCGTTTAGAACTCTGCACTTTATTACTTTCCAGAGCTTCATACATCTGCCCCTATGTTCCATTCCATGTGTCATCAATCTCTCGGCTAATGTTGGATGTGCCTGCACCAATCCTTCACTAGAAAAAGTAAGCGTACCAACAGAGCCAGGTGTGACGTTACTACACATCACACATTGTAAGACCCACATGATTACCGCCTGAAAAAATATGGCACTCCAAATCCTCAAGCCCCATATTTCCTACTCAGCCAGGGTCAAGTTTAAGCATTTTAATTTCACTTTGCTACTGTAGACAAGATGCAGTTTGTTTGATATACTTCCATATGTTCAATACTGCAAGAGCCATGGTTACTAAACCAAAATAAATAGTGGGGGCAGGACAGGGGCATGTTTGCTGGTTACAGTATGGTGTGTAATGGATACTGGGCAGTTTTCTGATCTTTGGTAACTGTACACTTTTGGAATAAAAAAAACAGTTCAAAAAGGAAAAATTCATATTTAAATACCATTTTATTTAGCATCAGATGTCATAAAAGTCTCCCATTGGCAGTGCATTGGTAACAGAGCCAAAACTATAACGCCACAATTTTCCAATAGTTTCTAAACTATTCGTCCGGTCTCAGGGGACAAGTGTGTGGAAATTTGGGGTGTAAGTCCATAATGCAGATTGTAGGTCTGTTTAATCTCACCCATGCTGGAGTCTCTGTAGAGACTTCCAATAAGCTACAATGACATCCCACACCCTTTCTGTAGGTTAGAGTTTATGGGTCACTGCTCCTACAGAAAGGTTGCGTTTTGATTAATGATTACTGCTAAGCTGGATTCTTTTAAAACTTTAAATAAATAAAGATGTGTGTAGTGATCAGTGTTTAAAAAATGAAAAGAAAATTTGTGTAATGATTTTCTGTAATCTCGGGGCTGGAGAAATCATTTTACACACTGCACTGACATAGAAACTTGTCATTATTACTATGGCTACCATTCACTCAAGAGATTTTACTGTCTACCTTACACATAGACAGATTGTAGCTACTGTTGCCTACATACAATGCTGTTTTAGTGGGTCTGTTATGAAGTGACCATCACCCACCAGTGTTACAGGAAATCTGGTTTATGTGTTATTAGTAGATGTAAAATTTGTGCATATATAAAAATATATATATATTCATAGGGCAGCAATTGCCCAGCTGCTCCATCATTAGTATATGTAATTGGTTTCGGTCGGTTGGGTAATTGGCTGCACGAGTTCAGGTTCTGGGCTAAAGAACAAGGGACCTCATCAGAGGGACTCAAAGTCCATGGAACAGGTGCTGTATTTGTTTGCAGAAGGTGATTTGAGAGCCTGATAATTCAAGACTACATGAAAACACAACATACTGTTCTAGGGATATTTATCAACACCAGCGTGCAGGTAACTGTGTACAAAGGTGCTGTAACCCACAGCAACCAACCACATTTGTGTTGATTTTTCCAAACTGTGCTAGAATAATGACATCATCTGACATGTCTTCTGTGGTTACAAGTGCCCAGGGTTTCTATAAATACCCTCTAGCATCAGTAAAGATTGGTTAGATCAGTGGTTCTCAAACTCGGTCCTCAGGACCCCACACAGTTCACTTTTTGCAGGTCACCCAGCAGGTGCACAGGTGTATTCATTACTCACTGACACATTTTAAAAGATCTACAGGTGCAGCTAACTATTTCATTAGTAATTATGTGAGGAGACCTGCAAAACATGCACTGTTTGGGGTCCTGAGGACCAAGTTTGAGAACCTGTGGGTTAAGGCATTGGCTCAAATACCACGGGTCTATTTACGTTCTACGCACAAATATACTATTCATAAAGATCTCTCACTCTATACTACCACTAGTTTGGTATGCAGCCAGATTGTCTATGGTGACTAGGTCGACATTTAAGATATTGACATGGTTAAAATGTCAACACCTGAAAAAAATCGACATCTGATATCATTAGGGTTCTAGTTAGGCTTAGGGGTCAGGGTTAGCATTAGGGTTAACCTAAAACTGACCTTAAACCATACATGCCTACTCTCCCGGGAGGCTCCAGATTTTTCGGGCAACCCCCCGCGATCCCGGAAGAGTAGGCATATCTCCCGCATCCCGCCCACTTCCTAGTGAAGTGGGCAGGATGGGGAGATTTTACCTGAAATTATCGGGTCCGTCGGGAAGGGGCGGGGCTAAATTAGGCAAATCGCATAATTTAGCCCCACCCCCTCCTCATGGACCCGCGAATCACGGGGGTTTTCTGTAAAGGGGGCGGGGCCTAATGCCATCTATCGTCTGGCCCCGCCCCCCGAAGAGGAGAGCAGCAGGTCCCCTCCTGCTGCTCCCGGAAAGCTGCCCAGCAATGTAGGCAAGTATGCCTTAAACCACATTGGTGACATTCTGACCATGTCATGATTTTATCAGTGTTGACTGCCTGAACATGTCGACATGTTGTGTTGCCAAAAACTATCCTACAGCAGACTGTATGCGCTTACTGGGGAATGACTACAGACCAGAACAGAACTGGTCACATGTCTAGCACATAATGGATTGTATAGCTACGGCATGTGTATTTGCATTTTAATCACAGGGAAGATATATACTGAATTGATGGATTAATTACCATTTTATTCCTTTACAAATACTAAGTTATGCATAGTTCAAATAACTTTTTTCTATTCATATATGCATATGTTAATATTATTATAGTAAATATCTAACTTGTGCCAGCATATTCTGTTGCACTTTACAATCAGGAAGTTCTAAAACGAGACTGGGTATAAACAGACACAGAGAGGTAAGAGGGCTCTGCTTAAAATGATACAATATATAGGGAATTAGAGTTTGGATACATGAGTAAATGCCATACATCAGGGCTGTACCGAGGGTGCGTGACTGGGGCTGTCGCCCAGGGTGCAAGACTAAGGAGGCAGCACATTTGCACGCAGCACCTGTGCTGAGCTTGTGGGATGCCGGGTGAAGCATCATTTGGATGCACAGTGCATCCAGCTTCCTGCTCTTGACAGTGTGTGAGATGTCATGTGCTTTCAGGCTTGCCAGGTACAGCACTGCTACATACAGTATTGCATATTGGTCCAGCCAGATTGCAAGTTTAGTGTATATAGGGCCTGATTAATTACAGGTCGCTATTGCATTCGCAAATGTGATTACGCACGCAGTTCGCTGTGAAAATATGCTAATGTTTGCAACTGCCCAGCCAGCATAGAGATGCCCACTACCTCTTTATCACATCTGTAAAACCTTGCAATCCTGCGTATACATCTGTAACATCGGACCCTCGCGCAGAATTACAGCAGGTCTAACATGTCTCAGAAATTGCAAGTCTCGTCACACGTAGTGAGTACCTAAGCTGTGAATGCTGTCGCGGTGGCCAATTTATGCACGCCGAAGAAACAGAGTTCAAACAGACAAGCACGCCTGCGTTTCTCCAACCACTCCCCCCGTCACCACCCCCAAACGCTGATATCCTGTCACTCACTCTGCGATGGCTGTCTGCGTGCGTGATCGCAGTGCTAACGCAATCCTGCCCTGCGTGTGCAAACCATGGTGTATACGCATGCGCAGTATGCACCATCAGCCGATCTGCGTACGCTGTTGCAATTGCGATCCGTGATGAATCAGGCCCATGGTGAGCTATAACATCTATTCATACAGCAAGATTGACCATGGGTTAGAGGGTTGATAATGGCAAGAGAACACATGTACATTTTGTGTGAACTGTGTAGAGGGGTTTTAAGTGAGTGGTTCTGGAATTTGATGAGCTTGCCTGCACAGGTGAATTTTCAGGGAACGCTTGAAGGTTTGGAGGCTAGAAGAAAGTCTCATCTGAGAGAGGCCATTCCACTGAGTGGATGTCACACGAAAAGAGTCCTGCAATAGGGACTGGGAGCAAATAATGCATGTAGATTAGAGGTGCAGATCTTGTGCTGAGCAAAGGGGACGAGTTAGGAGTTTTTTTGATACGAGATGTTCGTTGCTAATGGTCTTGTTTATCGCTTTGTTAGTAGAAGTATTATCTATTGGATTAGTCAAACATATACTATAAGATGCCATATTGCTCCCTCTGCAGAGGTAACAGTTATAGATTTTGAAGTAACCTTTCCAAATAGAGGACAAATGATAAAAGATAACATATAAAGCATATCTTTTATATGGGATTTAGTCTGCATCCCGGCGTGCAGGATGCTGACGGTCTAAATCCCGACATGTTGGCATCCCGAAGGTAAGTATCGGGGTGTTCAGGGGTGGTTAACGTTAATTAGTGGGGTTAGGCATAAGGGGGAGGGTTAGGCACCGGGGAGGGAGTGTTAGGATTAGGGTGCGGGGAGGGTAGGTTTAGGCACTAGGGGGGAGGTTAGGTTTAGGCACCGGGGAGGGAGAGTTAGGGTAGGGAAAATACTTACCATGCGTTCCTATGGGTGTCGGGATGCCGCTGTCGGTACTCTAAACTGCGACATCCCGACAGCCGGGATTTCATACCCAACCCCTTTTATATAGACATATCTATAGATCTTCTCTAAATTAGATTCTCTTTGCTTTGCTTTCTGATGCTCGTAATAAACAGATAACCTCTTGTATGACACTGTCAGGCTGACCAGGTCATTTTACCCTCAATAGAGTCTTCTCTGGCAGAGATTACACACAGTAATGTGCTGAACTACCCTAGTGGAAATGTAAAATAATCAATTAAACTGGTGACTGTAACCAGGGGCGTAGGGAGGGCGGTTCCACTGGAGCGCGAGCTCTAGACGCTTTACTTACCAGAGGGCGCCCTGAAGTCGGAATCTGGAGCAGCTGTCAACTAGCTGACAGGCTGTGCCAGTCCGCAGCAGCAACAGCTCCTGTCCTGCCTTCCTGCTCTAGTGAGAAACTCCTGGTCACTAGAGGAGCTTGTGCTGAGCCCTGATTGGTGGAGCTCGGCACATGTTCATCTGACCCCAGCAGGAGGCGGGGCCACAGCAGCATGTCGATGAGGAAGAAGCTGTGGGGTCCACATTAAGGTAAGCGAGGTTATACCCCAGTAGTTATGTCTATCACCCCCCTGCCTGTATGTATGACCCTTCCTGCCTGTATGTATGTGTGTATATGTATATGTGACCCTTCCTGTCTGTATGTATATGTATGTGTGACCCTTCCTGCCTGTATGTGTAACCCTTCCTGCCTGTGTGTATGTATGTGACCCTTCCTGCCTGTATGTGTATGAATGTGTGTGTGTGTATGTATGAATGTGTGACCCTGACTGTATGTATGTGTGTGTGTGTATGTATGGTGTGACCCTGCCTGCGTGTATGTATGTGACCCTGCCTGTGTGTGTGTGTATGTATGTGTGACCCTGCCTGCATGTGTGTGTATGTATGTGACCCTGCCTGCATGTGTGTGTATGTATGTATGTGACCCTGCCTGTATGTGTGTGTCTATGTATGAATGTGTGACCCTGCCTGTATGTGTGTGTATGTATGTATGTATGAATGAATGGTGTGACCCTGCCTGCATGGTGTGTGTGTATGTATGGTGTGACCCTGCCTCTGTGTGTGACCTTGCCTGTATGTGTGTCTATGTATGTATGAATGTGTGACCCTGCCTGTATGTGTGTGTATGTATGTATGTATGAATGAATGAATGGTGTGACCCTGCCTGCATGTGTATGTTTGTGACCTTGCCTGTATGTGTGTGTCTATGTATGTACGAATGCGTGACCGTTCCTGTATGTGTATATGTGTTTGTATGTATGACCCTGCCATGTATGTATGTATGTGTATATATATATATATATATATATATATGTAGCGGTTATATTCTATAGCACACCCTTTTATTTTCTGGGGGGGGGGGGGGGGGGGGGCGGTAGCACACTTGTGCCCCGGGCACCCTGGCCACATACTACACCTCTGACTGTAACAGACCATTCTATTGTGTTCTCATCAGCAGCATTAGTGAGGGCACAGACCCTGCCAATCAAAGTGTACTACTCGCCCCTAGTGGTTGTTTATTGCAGTCTAAGTAGCCAAACTGCTATAGCAAAGATGACCAAATTGCATTTTTATATTAATTTGTGATCTACAGAAGAAAACAATTTCCAGAGTTGGGAGGTTGTCACCGAGCCAGACCATCTCATTCATACATGATTCAGGGCCAGCAAGTAATGGGAGCAATTTTCTTTACCTACTGGCGTATTGAATGAATTGTTTTGTAGTGATACACTTAACTTTACAACATAAAATCATGGTCAGAGGTTAACCTAAACTACAGTACAAAGTAATTGTAGCATAAAGTTGAGCAGCAATGACCCACCCAAAGTACCTAAGGTTGTTATAGATACTCTTCCCCCTCTGAACCTCTCAGTCCCATGAATAACATGATCTTACCCATCCAGTAAAACAGAAAGGTCTGGACTGCCAGGTCTTTTAGTCCGGGGGTATATCTGTAGTTGGGGTATATATTGTTATGGAATATGGAGGAGGGGGTGTCTGAATATTTGGCCATATACAGGTGTACACACATACACACACACACACGTTTCTTTTTTTTGCAGAATCCAAATAACCTACCACTATGTTTTTGGATTGTGAAAGGACCCCGGAGCACCCAGAGAACACCCAATGCAAACATTGGGAGAACATACAAACCACACACCGTTAGGGCCTTGGTGGGAATCGCAGCAATAATGCTAACCACTACACCAACCGCACAGTAGAAATTCTATCTAAAAACATATTTATGGGTCTATATACTAAGCCTTGGAGAGAGGTCAAGTGGATGGAGAAAGTAGCAACCAATCAGCTCCTGTCATTTTTCAAAACACAGCCTATAAAGCGAGTTAGGAGCTGATTGGATGGTACTGTATTGCTCTCCACTTGATCTCTCGCCAAGGCTTAGTACATCTCCACCTTAGAACAGGGGTGGAGACGTTTAACTGCTGCTTATAGCAGCAACTGTCACTGAAAGCATTTTGTACATTTTCTGAAAATATATGGTCATCCTTATAGATACACCATAAATAAAAGCTTACTAAAAAAAAAAAAAAAAAAAGAATTCAAAAACAAAATAAACCTAAGTGTACGTGTAAATGGATGCGGCAACAAATTAATTATATCATTATCATGCTTTTCTAGTCTGTTCCAGGTTCCAATGCCTCAGTGTTTGGACAGGAGATGAATTATAGTTTGGATTTCATGTTCTATCAAAACTAGAAAAAAAAAACGGAGACTGTGCCAGGGGGAACAGAGCATTACAAATGATTTATAGCAAACATTCAAATTCACAGATCATACTCAACAATAAATCAGCAACCGTGGGGGCATTTACTAAAGCAATGATACAGAACTTGTATCCCCCCCTGCAATCAATAACATTCCCCTTGTATTTTACAGACCAAGCTGGAGGAGATGGCGGACAGCAGGACAAATCTAAGACATGTACAGTTTTGTAGAAGACGACGGTGAAAACAGGAAGAGGACGACTGAAGACTGAGTCACACAACACTTATGTTCTCATACGAAAAGGTTGTTGATTTGGAATTTAGAATATAGGATAGCGGTGAGGAGTTTATTTTATCTATCGGTTGTTAATACTAATAAAAACACCGGTATGAACAGATGCTGGTCAATGTAAATAGTAGACTTTGCTAGGCGGCAAGTGATTTACTACAATAGTGTGTTGGACCTAAAAGGCTCGAAAATTAAAAATGTATTCTGGGCTTATTCATCGGTGTCATTCATTTCGCTGGCCGTGTTGTTTTCAGCTACTGCATTGCTGTAAATAATCAGACAAGTTTCAAGAAAGCGACTTATTGTTTCCCTAGGCGAGCAGCACAACTTGCATTTCATTGGTTTGAGCCATTGGGGTATACAGTATTTACTAAAGGGCGAGTTTATAGAAGTGAAGGTGTTGCCCATAGAAACGAATCAGATGTACCGGAGCTTGGGGCATATGAGAAATGCGGATAAACCCTCCGAAAACTGAGTTTTTGGGGGTATGACCATATTTCTGGTTTTGGTGCATCCCGCCTAATAAGTGGAGCATAAAACAGCTGTGTATCTGTGCTGTGTAGCAGGGCCTGATTTGGTGCTGAATGGGCGGATGATGTGTATCAGCAAGGACACACCAGCACATCTGTGACCCATTACTTTTATTTCTAGCTACTCTAATCTTATGGTGCATACACACGTAGCGATCTGCCAGCGATACGATATCGCTGGCAGATCGTACTGCACCCTCCCTTGTGTGTTGGATGATCTATATAGATCATCCAACACACCACCAACTATAGCGTCGATACGTTGTCCAGTATGCAGGGACGATGGGCGATATCGCTATCGCCCATACGTGCCCGTGCATCGAAGGTAAGTTGGTAGGGACCATTTAAAAGGACGATTTGATAGATAACGATATCGATATCATTAAAATCGTACTTTTAAATTGCTACGTGTGTATGCACCATTAGAAGACACACAACCTTACATGTAGTTATTAGTGTGCCCGAAGCACAGATGCCACATCTTAGCTTCTACAACGTTCACCTTGTCTATGTAGGTGCAAAATGTAAGTCTTGTAACTAAGGATCCAGGTGGCTCATAATAAACGCCCATCTCAAAGGGCCGTGATAACGAGCGTCTGAATGGCCTAACCTTATTACACTGGCTCGTTAGCGCCACTTATCCGGCTCTCCAAGCGCAAGGGCAACAAATGCCAGGATTGTGCAGCACTAAATACAAGATGCGCACACTGTACTGTACACGTTGCACAAACACATTTTACTGTAACGCTAAATCTTGCCCATAGGATTTGTCAGCTAGTACAGGAGAATATAGAAAGACAACATTCTGCTCTGCAACATTAGCAGCACAGGGTGTGTAATATCGCTGCCATGTAGCACATTATATAAATATTTGGAGTGTGCTGCAGTATGGAGGTTTAGTAGATGTCAGGTCCCAGGTCTCCGTATTGCACCTGGATGAGGCTCTGGCTGTTAGAAGCCGAGCCAGACAAGTTGCATAAACATAAGCTGCTTGTTGTATATTGGATTTGGCATTTAACAGAGCTTTCGAGATGTAAAAGAATTAACCTAAAGCTCTCCTTAGAGAATCCCACTATTTCCAACATATTCCTGCCTGGTAAAACCTGCTCTTAACCGCACCGAGAGACTCCTGTAAGGGATTCACCAGTCCAGTCCAAAAACAGGATATATTCAGACTGCATTAAGAAATCACATAATACATAAAAATCTACATTAAAAAAATAAAAAAAATCTATTTCTTATACCGCACATAAAAGTAGAACTCCCACATAAATGTATATCATTTAACAGGAGTATTTAAACCGGTTTTAAAAGGAAACGCGCTAAATTCTAATACCCCTTTTCTACTGAGTAAAAAGCCCATGTTATTGCCAAGTCAAGCTGGGTCAGGCCTCAGTGGAAACGGCTCCCAAACAAATAACCCGGGTCCAGTGCCCCGGCAATCCAACCAGGGAAGCAAGCAGGGTTGGACACGGGTAGGACTTGGGTGAAGGGGTAGTGTAAACGGGTAACCCAGGCCGGACGACCCGGGTCCAGTTTACAGAATGGGGAGATCCGTATTTCCCGGCGCTTGGAGATTATGTCATCTCCAACCGCCGGCAGAAGAGTTCCATTGCACACGGGTGTAGTGTGAATGGTGCTGATCCGAGAATAACCTGGGTCGAAGTGCAGTGGAAACGGGGTGTGAAGCAGGATCCGACCAGAGTTGGACCAGTATGCAAACAAAAAGAACGGTCTTACAATATTGCGCTATGGATTGTTCCAAAACCTTCACATGTAGAATTTCTCCCGACTGTTTTTTTTCAGTATGTAAAAAACAAACAAAAATACAATAGTGTGATAACGTTTATGTACAAAGTCTTAACACCCTTCGTGTCACCCTATTTCACCCCTTTTTGTGGAGTGACATGAAGGGTGTTAATTTTGTTTGCATTCTGTTTATGTAAGTAGGTGGCTTATTTTACGGCCTTTCTTTGCGGCTTGTGGAGTGCCAGCGCCAGAGGTCAGAATCTCTTTTCTGTAGGGTTGGACCAGTGTTCAAAATCCAGGGTCGGACCCAGGACTTTAGTGTAAAGGGTATATTGTGTACAAAAATAAAAGATTTGTTCTGAAAAGATACACTACACAAAAAAGTGAAGCAGCCATGACATCCTTAGACGCATGCACGGTCTCTGAATAAGCGATGATGAAATTCATTAGAATAAAAACAGTTGCTTGGGACAATGAAGGTAAGTAATTAGAGATATAGGCCCTAGAGCCATATTTGCGCCAATATCCCTGCGATGCCTCAAGCAGAAAGCCAGGAAATAGCGACCTCTAGGGGCACGGAGGTAAACTGCTGCTGCAGAGTGTGAGGGTCTGGACATGGGTTCAAATGATAGGGTTGGAATGTTATGGAGATGTGACTCTAGGATGGAGTTCTACAAGCTATTCTAATGTATCTGATGCTTGTACATATGTGTATTACTTTGTAGACTATACTATAAACATGTATTTCCGTTATGTATTATATAGTTATTATAAGATTGTCGTGTTACAGCTGTGGTCTTGGGGGAAAAAAAACAAAATAAAAACACAGGAAGTTAAGATTATATCTTCATTGCTCTCCCATGACACTTCTCTGCGGGCAAGCTAATCGCCTTTTGAGATTTAAGATTTAGTTCCCGTTCTCCAACCGCACTTTTTTCTCTCATCAACAAATATTTTGCTGCATGTCAGAGACTAACGCTTGTTAAATCGTATATCACCGATAATCTCATAACCACAAAAAGAAAAGTAACCACAGGACGGTCAAAAATAAATATTTGATGTAATCAGTTTCACCATCACAGATGTGTCCTCATACATCTAGTGTCTATACGCCATACAGCGTGGCTGAGCCGCTCCGAGAGGTGCCGCAGACGCAGCGAAACACCACTCGCAGTGTAGTAGAGACGCTGGGCCGCCACTTTAACCATAAAGGTATTAGTTTTCAACACGTACAAAAAGTCTCAGATAAAGCAGAACTGGACTCGGCGTGGGAAATTGTAGCACTTTATACATAGATTCAGAGACTCTGTCACACACAGATATTCAAGTTTCGTATATGTAAAGTAATCAGCACAGTCTGTTGGTGCGCCCTAGTACATTGCATTGCAATTAAGAGTCAATTTCTGCAAAATAGGCACCTGGTGCTAGCAGAGTACCACAGTACCTGGAACGCCGAGAAGGGCTGTTTGGCGCAACTGCAGCAATGATGCCTCTGTACTACCCAAAGTCATAAAATTGAGGCTTCAATTCCAAACACCCACTGCACTAACTGCTGCCTAAGGGGTCTATTTACTAAGCAGTGTTAGGAGACAGAGTGAAAAGTGATAAGGTACCAGCCAATCAGCTCCTAACTGCCATCTCACAGGCTGTGTTTGAAAAATGACAGTTAGGAGCTGATTGGCTGGTACCTTATCACTTTTCACTCTGTCTCCTAACACTGATTAGTAAATAGACCTATAAATCTCAGTACTCACCTGAATATGAGCGGTTATGATACGCACCCCACCCCGATCTCTCTGCATCTCTCTCACACTCACCTGAAGGGATAAATAGGTACTAGAACGCATCTGTCATCATTACTCACTCATACACCTGACAAAACCAAAAAATAGTGAGTACAGAAGATTAAAAAAATAGAACTTTAATAAGATCACTGGGATAAATCTACAGAAACATATCCTGAAAGTACTCATCAAATTCTTCTTCCCTGCAATGAGAAAACAAATGCACTGTAATAATAATACATGCAGAACACATATGACACACACCATTTCTACTAGCAAAATAATACAAATATACAGAAAAAAAAAAAAAAAAAGTGTTTTGCAGATAGTGTGGTAACCGACCTGGTTTTCTCATCTGTCTCTTGTTGGGGGCCTTTCCAGATGTTGTCATTGGATGTACTACCCTCATCTTCCTTATCATCATCTGTGTCTGCAGAACAAAGCATATAAATACAGCAATCCAAGTCAGAGGATACACAGCAACCCTGGTTACATTTTACAGGAACCCTAAAGCCAAAAATGAAAACCCACAGATAAGAACCGTGAGGGTAAAACACAAAGGCCCTCATTCAGAGCCGTACGCTCTGAGCAGAGCGCACGCTCTGAATGAGGGCCGGGCTCCATTTTCATGGAGCGTCCTCCTGGACGCTCGTATAGCTGTGGGTCACCACCCACAGGCTATACGAGCGTGCATTGTGATGGTCGCGATGGTCGAGACCATCGCGACCATCGAATTTGCGAGCCGGAGCCTGCGGTTGAGGTTTTCAACCGCAAGCTCCGGAGTGATTTTGGCTCTATCAGAGCCAAAATCCACTCCCACTGACATCACTAGTGATGTCAGTGGGCCGGCTTTTGACGGGAGGCGTTCCCGTGGGAACGCCTCCGTCAGGGAGGCACGCCCCTGGCACGCCCACCAAAGGGGGCGTGCTGTCAATCAACATTGACAGCACGCCCCCTTTGATCGGACACAACGAGCGAAGGACTTTCCTTCGCTCGTCGCGTCTGGCGCATGCGCACGACGGAGCTCCCTCCGTCGTGCGCATGCTCAGTCCATAACATCGACCCACTTGCGAGCGGACAGCCGCTCGTGAGTGGGTCTGAATCAGGCCCAAAGTTCAGTGTTAACCAGACATTCACCTACAGCTCTGTCGGAGTAAAGTATTGCCTCCTTACGCCATTACAGGCAGCTGAAGCCGTCCCACCTATGACAATGTCCTAAACGGTTCTAATAGAGGTCAAAAAGCTGAGACTCCATTCATTTGAGATGCTGTGACATCACTAGCCCTCACCCTTTGATGTGTCAGCCAATCCAGAGAGAGCTTTCCTGAAGTGCAAGTTTACACCTTGGGACAGATGGTGATTATAATGTACACTAGATGATGGAAGGTGATGTCTGGTTTCACACAGACTATGCTCAGGAACAGAGTATGTGGACTCATTTCACTCATATGTCCACTTATTACTCCTCTGTAACTAGGGTATAGTAGGGGATTCCCATGCAGGCAAAGTGAGGGTTGTACAGATTAGAGATTTTGTAAAGTACATGTTGCATTTAGTCTAGGGTGGCTCTAGTGCACACTGATGATGATAACGAAGACTAGTGGCACAACAGGAGATGAATACACCTGTAAGTAATGGTGAATTTATTTTCGTTCACACAATGCACCTGATTTCTGTCCAAATCTGCACCAGACCATTTGTCTCTGCAACGTTAAGCTTTCTCCTAACAACTGCACAACAGGATGGGTTGGGTACGGGATGCTTGCGCTCAGGATCCCGGCTGTCATAAACCCGATGCCGACATCCCGACTGGGATAGGATACCGACACCTACAGGTAAGTATCCTAACCCTTCTCACCACAGCCTAACCCTAAACCCCCCCCCCCCACAACCTAACCCTACCCACCCCCCCCCCTTTCCCGAGGCCTAACTCTAACCTCCCCCTAACCCAAATACTTACTGTCAGGATGCCGATGGTGGGGATTCTGGCACCGGCATCCCGACAGCCGGGATATGAAGTACATCCCAACAGGGTGCCCTTAGCTGAGCAACAACACTCTATGGAAGAGCTTTCATAGGGCTAAGGGCGCCATCATCTGGAGCCGCAGCTCTCACCAAACCTCTACCTCGGGTAGCCACACCTAGTTTATATTTTTAACCAAATCTACCCCTATTTATAGCAAACGATGTCCAAGAGGTCTGTTGTTGGCAGATAAGTGTCCTTTCATCTATTAAACTGGGATGAAACAAGATGGGTGGGAGGTACGTATGAGGGACGAGGTAAGAGAAAGGTTTTAGTAAGAAAGGGGTCTCTTCAGGTGTAATGCTGTATAGACTGGAAGAAGGTTGGACTTGGCAAAAGAATGGGGGCATGATGGGGGAAATCTTGGATTTGGGTGTGGGAGGAATCACATAATATGCAAATACGCCAACACTATGTAGAAGAGAAGACTTCTGGCAGATGAGTAACCCTCTTTTTTTCATTGTCCAATCTCTAAGATACTCCTTATACTGAGCGGAAAATCCTAACCTGCATCCATAGGTGCCAGAACAGGGGGAGGCAAGGGGGCCACTTTTGAGAGAGGTGCCAGGGGCACGCTGAGTGCACTGCATTATTGAGAGCGGAGTAAGTCCTAGGAGACACCACAAAAAGGGTGGTGATAGATCCCCTTCAGTAAATGTACCCCGACGTCATCATTCACTATCCACGTGGACATCTATTGGGAATAGTAACCAGTGGAAAGCGAAGCGAGCCACCATGCCCGAAGCGTGGCGAGCCCGCGAGAGTACATATGTCTACTGTTGGTGGCCAGATACTACATTTGAGAGAAAATAACAGCGCTTTAAGGGCACAGAACCGCACTTCCGCCCTCACGTCCAGGTACATTAACTGAAGGGGATATATACACAACCACACAAAAGGTCAGAGAGGCATGTGCTGAGCTGCGATTGGTGGAGCTCATGCTTCTCTGACCCATGAAGTAGATCAGCAGCAGCAGCCTCATGGGAGAGATGCATCAGAGCCAGGCAGCAGTTCCTGCTGGGAATGTGTTTGCTGAATGCTAAGGAAAGATGGAGCCCCTGTAATGAACAGAAGCAGTAAGGTAGTTACTATGATGGATACACATATACACCTGTATGTAACATGGATAAAGTTTAGGGAAAACTATTTTGCATATTTGTTTATTTTTTACCATATTTGTCAACTCACAATACTGTACACACTACTGACACCTCCTATAGTATTAGAACTTTTTTGTTGTTGGTTTTTGGCCATTATAAGGTGCAGCCTGAGCACTACACACCCCCTCTGGGTGTGTAGTGGTGTCTGATAATAATTCCCATGTGTGGCATGAACGCTGTGTGTACTGCACCTATTGTGCTAAACGTATTGCATCATTAGCTGTTGTATGAATTGCTGGATAGGAGGGATTGGGAGTCCCTATGTCTGTATTTGGGTGGAGCCTGGCGTTGTAGTCACTATACGTGCGTGGTCATGTCTGTACATAAGGCGGCCAGATGGAGCAAAGTTTGTGGCGTTTGATATGTATATATGTTTTTCAACCTTGAATTGTTTTTCTTGGTTTATACTAGGGATGTGCAGGCTCGGATAGGTTCGAGTTTGCACGTGGAGTTCGGATTTTTCCCTCCAAAAAAACGGAACTCAGAACGAGGCAAAACGTCATCTTACATGGACGAACATCATCATTCCTGGACAAAAGACCAGGAATGATGATGTTCGTCCATGTAAGATGACGTTTTGCCTCGTTCTGAGTTCCGTTTTTTTGGAGGGAAAAATCCGAACTCCACGTGCAAACTCGAACCTATCCGAGCCTGCACATCCCTAGTTTATACCTACAGAGTACTTGCAGTGGCGTGTGTGTGCACCCTATTAAGTGCGAGTAGGGTCCTGCGAGCCAGTCTCATTGCGAACTCGCATTGCATGATGGTCTCTGTAGTCCTAGAGCGAGGCTCAGTGCACTGTAGTGATAAGCTCCTAAGCTTATGGGAAACTACAACTCCCGGCAACACGTGGGTAACCATTCTCCTCTCCCGGTGCTGGTTAGATAAATTGTCTGTATGGGACACGTGTTTGGCTGCATGTGTTCCCGGAGCTGTGCGGTAGTGTTGTGTCTGTGAGTGAGGAGACTGGAAGAGAGCAGTGATGTCCGCATACAGAGGCCAAGTCAGCAAAGACAGAGACCCCTCAGGCTTACTGATCTGACGGGTTACTCCAGCTGCCCCTGAGGGAGCGACATTCAGCAATTTAGGGGCACCAAAGTGAAATTATATCTTGCCCCCCAACATACCTAAAAACATTGTGATGCCCCTGCCTGCACCAAAGGCAAAAGTCTGACTGTCGTTGCCAAAAATGGATCGACAATGGCCTTTGTCATGCTCTGAACGCCACTGACAAACAATGTTGAAATTAAATTTAAATAGCATTTCCCAGAAGTATGTGCTCTTGAATAGGAGTCATCTATTTACGCTATTAAATAAAACAAACCCTGTATTCCTATCCTTTGTTTTACATATTAATCTCTGCTTGATCTGTAATTGAAAATCCAACTTACGAAAAAATAAACAAATCATTTCCCGCCAATAATCTCTGAGTTTTCCATAAAGACTTGAGGTATATCAGCATAAATTATAATGAGCGTACCGCCATCACTGGAATCTTCATGTCTGGCTGAAGACGTGTCTGGGGAAAGAAAACAACATACAGACTCTGATAAATGACCTGGGTTTATTTCCAGGCAACAAATGTGAATAGACACGTTATGACCAGCTGGTAATGTTGCTCGGATACAAGTTTTGCATTTCCGCCATAGAAGTCACATTTTTCATGAAAGTTGGAAATAAGATTATTGTACCTACAATGTTGCACTACAAATGACTTCTAAGTTATGGTGACTTGTGTGCCAGATGGAACGAACGTACACAACATGAAATATAAAAGGACACACTAATAAATGCTAAAATAGAGCAAGTCAAGATATTTCTGTATACAAAGCTGTTGCACAAATTGTTTTATAAAAAACATACAACCAAATGACTAGCTACAATATTTTATTATTAGATATAGATATATCTATATATATATATATATCTATCTATCTCTATATCTATATCTCTATCTATATCAAAAGAGAAATATGCCCGCGCTCTGTTTTACCCATATCATACATGGTACCAGCAGCATGGCAATATTAATGCCATATACAGTCAGGTCCATAAATATTGGGACACTGACAGAATTTTGAGATTTTGGCCTCTATTCACCACCACAATGACTATGAAATGAAACAAACAAGATGTGATTTAACTGCAGACTTTCAGATTTAATTTGAGGGTAATTACATCCAAATCAGGTGAACGGTGTAGAAATTACAACGGTTTCTATATGTGCCTCCCACTTTTTAAGGGGCCAAAAGTAATGGGACAAACTAAACAATCCTAAATCTAACTTTCACTTTTTAATACTTTGTTGCAAATCCTTTACAGACAATTACAGCCTGAAGTCTGGAACGCATAGACATCACCAGACGCTGGGTTTCATCCCTGGTGATGCTCTGCCAGGCCTCTACTGCACATGTCTTCAGTTCCTGCTTGTTCTTGGGGTATTTTCCCTTCAGTTTTGTCTTCATCAAGTGAAATGCATGCTCAATCGGATTCAGGTCAGGGGATTGACTTGGCCATTGCATAACATTCCACTTTTTAGCCTTACAAAACTCTTTGGTTGCTTTTGCAGCATACTTCGGGTCATTGTCCATCTGCACTGTGAAGCACTGTCCAATGAGTTCTGAAGCATTTGACTGAATATGAGCATATAATATTGCCCGAAACACTTCAGAATTCATTCTGCTGCTTTTGTCAGCAGTCACATCATCAATAAATACAAGGGAACCAGTTCCATTGGCAGCCATACATGCCCACGCCATGACACTACCACCACCATGCTTCACTGATGAGGTGGTATGTTTTGGATCATGAGCAGTTCATTCCTTCTCTTCTCTTCCCATCACTCTGGTACAAGTTGATCTTTGTCACATCTGTCAATAGGATGTTGTTCCAGAACTGTAATGGCTTTTTTAGATTTTGTTTGGCAAACTCTAATCTGGTCTTCCTGTTTTTGTGGCTCACCAATGGTTTGCATCTTGTGGTGAACCCTCTATATTCACTCTTGTGAAGTCTTCTCTTGATTGTTGACTTTGACACATATACATCTACCTCCTGGAGAGTGTTCTTGATTTGGCCAACTGTTGTGAAGGGGTTTTTCTTCACCAGGGAAATAACTCTTTTGTCATCCACCACAGTTGTTTTCCGTGGTCTTCCGGGTCTTTTGGTGTTGCTGAGCTCTCCGGTGCGTTCTTTCTTTTTAAGAATGTTCCAAACAGTTGATTTGGCCACACCTAATGTTTTTGCTATCTCTGTGATGGGTTTGTTTTGATTTTTCAGCCTAATGATGGCTTGCTTCACTGATAGTGACAGCTCCTTGGATCTCAAATTGAGAGTTGACAGCAACTGATTCCAAATGCAAATGTCACACCTAGAATCAACTCAACCTTTAACCTGCTTAATTGATAATGAAATAATGAGGGAATAGCCCACACCTGTCCATGAAATAGCTTTTGAGTTGATAGTCCCATTACTTTTGGCCCCTTAAAAAGTGGGAGGCACATATTGAAACTGTTGTAATTCCTACACCGTTCACCCGATTTGGATGTAATTACCCTCAAATTAAATCTGAAAGTCTGCAGTTAAAGCACACCTTGTTTGTTTCATTTCAAAACCATTGTGGTGATGAATAGAGGCCAAAATCTGAAAATTCTGTCAATGTCCCAATATTTATGGACCTGACTGTATGTATACAAAACAGAAAAACTTTTGCTATCGGCACTAACAATAATATACTGCAAATTTATGTGTGTGCAGCAAATAAAACAAAGGGGATTTTATCATGATTTGATCAAAGCATTTAAGCCTGCAGCCCAGCATCAAGGGACCCCATTTTTCTGCAGGTCCCTAGACTAGCATATATGCCCAGCACACCATTACATTGCAGTCAAATGTACTCACCTCCTAGATACAGAGGGACACATCTATACAGGTGCTGGCTGTGAGCCACACCAAACTAGGCCTTTTATAGCCTTAATTGAAAGCTGCCATGATAGCACAATGCAAAATTTTGATACAAAACAGAATGCACAAATAGGTTTATAAAACATAGAACCAAACGACTAGCTGCAATATTTTATTATTTATATATATATATATATATATATATATATACACATACACACATATATATACATATATCTACACACACATATATATATATATATATATATATATCTATCTCTACACATATATATGTATATATATATATATATATATATATATATATCTCTACACATATATATCTCTACACATATATATATATATATATATATATATATATATATATATATAGTCCAATGTCCAGCACTCACACCAAACATCAATACAGCAATGGGGTGCACACCAGCTGTTCCTCCTGGGTCCAGGGCTCTTCAGCAGATATATATATATATATTAAATGAAGATGGCACTCACCGATATAATGCAGTTTATTTATTCCAAAAAATCATTGTAGGCTTACATACAGGTAGCGACGTTTCGGTCCCCAAGCGGACCTTTTTCAAGCAATTAAGCCTTTACTTGCATAGTGGCAAACGAGTACAGCTCCCCTCAGCGTAAGATCCTACTTACCTGGTGCCCGTCTAGCCCTTAAATGCCGTCCTCATGGTGCTCTTGCCGCTCACAAATCGCGTGCGTTCCACCCGGTGGAACGCATCACCCGGAAGTCACTCCACTTCCGGACATGTGATATCCAGCTAACAATGCTGGATTAGTCCAGACGCGGTGGAGCGCATCACCCAGAGGTCACCCTGCTTCCTATCAGGTGATCAGCGTACGTGGGGCAAGTTAAAGTACATGAACTTCACAAACTACAACACTATGGCAGCTACTGGCCACGCCCACTTGGCGATCCAATAACTAACAAATACTAGGGCAGAGTGTCAATATACAAACACCCATAGAGAAGAACATAATATGTCATACATCTGGATCCAATATTGCGTGCAAATAATCTCCTGTAGAGAGTAACACTATAACATATCTTTCTGTTATTTTTACCTTTGTGTTTTTTTTTCTAAATGTCTCAAGAAAAAACTATTGCTCTAGATGACTGTTTATTATCTGAAGCAGAACATTTTCTTTGCTCATTGACAGATGAGGATGCGGAGAAGGTCTTGTTTGATAAACATGAATTTAGTAGTTTACCAGCTGAGAAACCCATTGACCTTTACTATAAATTGTTACGCATGAAGAGACGTGAGATGGATTTAACTTTACACGGGCAGTTCTTGTCGGAGTACTTTAGATCCAAGAAAATCCCTAGGGGTTTTAGGGTCAATAATGTTCCCACTATTGGCCGTAATAACCCCAAATTCTGTGTGAAATGGTGTGGTGTTCTTAATAAATGTGCCCTAGATCTAATGCTACTGGTGATTGAGGAGGTTGGCATTGAACTAGGCCAGATTAAATCAGATATTGCGCAGTTTGATCTATGTAGCTCACAGCGATTATACAGTGATGAGACCAAAAATTGGAGCTCTAAATTACAGGCTCAGATAGATACGTATAAGACTGATCTGATTTCCTTTAAAAGAAAAAAGCTCAATACAGTTAATAACGACTATGCTAACCACCAAGTATATAGATGGTTGACTGGTAACACTGGACGTAAACCATACCATAGAACACAGAGAGTAAGACGGACTGGTACATTAGACACAGTTGACTCCGCCTCATCCGCGACTGCCTCAGAAACTGAGTACTCCGACAATATACCCCCTAGTGGTTTTTTAGGTATAGGGACGGAGTCAGGGGAAGGACCCCCTACCCCAAGAGAAGGAGGCCGCACCCGAGGAGGGGCGGTCATAAGAAGAAGCCGTCGCAGGAGATGGATCTAAATTTAATTTTCAACCTCTCAGATTATCGGCTATCTGAGGCTGAGACCTCTTTATTGACCTTGGGTTTGAGCTTCGTCCCTACTCTATCTCATGATCCATTTGATTTCCAGGTGGATCATTATAGATTCGGGAGGAAGCTGCGTCTCAAAGAGTATTTTTCTGATGATTCTTCATGTGAAAGTGTAGAAATATGTCAATTTAAAAAACCTGGTAACTTTGACCCACAATCAGCTAATGCGTCCATTAAGACCTTTTTGAGGATTACAGAGAGTGACATTATGAAAAATGACCAACAATATACATATGATAACCTTAGTAAGGAACAGCGTCTAGCCCTGAGATCACTGATGAATAATCATAATTTGGTGATACGCCCGGCAGACAAGGGTGGGGCTGTAGTGCTGATGAATTGGGTGGACTATGATAAAGAGATACAACGTCAGTGAAAAGATATCACTACGTATGTTCCCTGCCTGGGTATCCCTATGAGTACCATCAAAAGGAAAGTTGATTTAGTCATCCAAAGAGCTGTAGACCTTGGTTGGATAGATGATCTGATTAGTAATTATTTGATTGTTGAACACCCCAGGTGTCCGATTCTTTATACTGTACCTAAGGTCCATAAAACCTTACAGGACCCTCCGGGACGTCCAATCATCTCAGCCGAGGGCTCTATACTCCAACCAGTAGCCCAGTTTATAGACAGTTTCTTACAGCCTGTAGTATGTACAACCCTGAGTTACATTAAAGACACTGGTGATTTTTTGTCCAAAATTAAAGTGATTGATGGTATAGGAGATGGGACCCTTTTGGCCACACTAGATGTGACATCTCTATATACTGTACTATATACATACCACATGAGGAAGGTATGACAGTAGTACGTGAAATACTCTATGGCTCAGGACAAAAAAAAACACCTGTGGAATTTTTGTTGGAACTATTGGAGTTAGTACTGAGTGAGAACCATTTTTTGTATGGAAAAAAGTACTATAAGCAGTGCTCGGGGAAGCAATGGGCAGTAATTTGGCGCCCGCATATGCAAATATGTATATGCATAATTATGAGAGTATTAACATCTTACCCAAATTTGGTAATGCTATCTTGCATTATAGTCGCTTCATTGACGATATTTTTATGATATGGGGTGACACAGAGGAAAGATTCTGGATGATGGTAAATTACCTTAATATACTATCAAGCCCAATTAGATTCACTGCTAACATCAATAAGGATCACATTGATTTTTTGGATGTGACTGTATATAAGAAAGATGGCAAACTCTGAACAACGCTTTTTAGAAAAGAAACTGACCGCAATACGTTACTTTTTGCAACCAGTCAACACCCCCGAGACTAAAGGAGAGCCTACCGATCTCACAGTTCCTTAGGGTCTTGAGACTAAACTCTGAGGAAGATACTGCTGAGAGACAAATTCTGGATATGAAAAGGCGCTTTTTGGAACGTGGATATACTACGTCTACCATCCAGAGATGCTTGTCAAAAGCAAGATCCAAATTCACAACCAGGCCGGTGGTTGACGAACATACTAACCCCAAAAGGATGATCTACACCAGCAGATATGATAACAAGTCTAATAAGATAAATAAATCGATTAGACAGAATTGGTCTATATTGGCATCGGACCCCACACTGAAGAAGAACATGCAGCACCCACCTATGATGGCTTACAGGCGGGGCCCTAACCTAAAACAACTGTTGATGCGACCACACAGCCAGCCTGATGATGCATCTAGTTGAAGTCAACTAGGAAGGGCTGCTTCAGATGTCCCAACTGTGTGACCTGTCACTTGATGGTGACGGGTGCGACATTTCCACACCCACATAGTGGCAAACCGATTAAAATCCTGCATAATCTCTATTGCACATTGGATCATGTCATTTATATGATTATATGTCCATGTGGGCTTGCATACGTGGGCCTTACTACCCGAAACTTTAGAGAAAGGATGGCGAATCACAGAAGTTTGATCCGTACAGCTATTGCAGCAGGTACATCTGATAAACCAGTAGCTAGACACTGGCAGAGTAACAACCACCAGCTATCAGCCCTGAGATGTCGATTAATCGATTGGGTCCCCCCCCCCTCCAAGAGGAGGTGATCGTGAACTTATGCTACATAGACTGGAGGCACGTTGGATATATCGACTGGATACGATCTCACCTAGGGGACTGAATGAACACAATGCTCTCCGTTCTTATTTATCACATTGACACTATAGGCTATACTTTTGATCCTATAATAGCCATTATATGAAATAAATGTTCAAAGGAATCTCTATACGGGTTCCTTATAATATTTTTGTTGGGCTAATACAAAATACATTTAGTGGAGTACTGTATGTGTAGGTCTTTTCCTCCACTTAAGTCAATTTTTATATATATATATCTATCTATCAGATTGTTGTGTATATTGTAGTTTTTGTCCATTGTGTAGTATATGCTGAATAAGGATTACAAGGGTCTTGATGCCCGCTTATCCCTTGAATCGCTATTCCTTATGGCCACTCTATGCTATTTACCCTAAAGATGTATGACATATTATGTTCTTCTCTATGGGTGTTTGTATATTGACACTCTGCCCTAGTATTTGTTAGTTATTGGATCACCAAGTGGGCGTGGTCAGTAGCTGCCATAGTGTTGTAGTTTGTGAAGTTCATGTACTTTAACTTGCCCCACGTACGCTGATCACCTGATAGGAAGCAGGGTGACCTCTGGGTGATGCGCTCCACCGCGTGTGGACTAATCCAGCATTGTTAGCTGGATATCACATGTCTGGAAGTGGAGTGACTTCCGGGTGATGCGTTCCACCGGGTGGAACACACGCGATTTGTGAGCGGCAAGAGCACCATGAGAACGGCATTTAAGGGCTAGGCGGGCACCAGGTAAGTAGGATTTTACGCTGAGGGGAGCTGTACCCGTTTGCCACTATGCAAGTAAAGGCTTGATTGCTTGAAAAAGGTCCGCTTGGGGACTGAAACGTCGCTACCTGTATGTAAGCCTACAATGATTTTTTGGAATAAATAAGCTGCATTATATCGGTGAGTGCCATCTTCATTTATATATATATATATATATATATATTATATCTATACATACACACACACACACACACACACACACACACACACACACACACTAACTGTCACCTCCCAGTTGCCCACATGGGGTGAGAGGACAGAGAGCGAGAGACCCCAGGACGACTCGTTTTTTTTTTTTGTACTACCACGGTGCCCTCCTCAGGAATTAACTGTATACTGTGCAGAATGACGGTCGGCACTCATGATTAAGACTCACTAATAATTACAGTAACAACAATAATGTGCTGGGGTTGTTGCTTCCCGTTGCTATACAGCAGAGAGATGAGAGAATACCAAGCAGGAAGCATCTGCTGACACGGTCTACATCAATCTATACAGTGCTGGATTAAAACCATCATGGGGGGTCCTGGCCACTGTCAGACATGGGGCCCCCATGTGGACTACACATGGAATGTGGAAGGGCCAGATTCAGCACGCACGCACGCTCCAATGCGCCTGCATTTAGCATATTGTGAATGTGTCGCTGGGCTACAAGCGCATCATTAAGAACTTATGAGCGACTCCGACTTGTACATCTTTTCAGCTAAATGGGAGTTTCTGGGTGGCATTGCCAGGATTTGGAAAGCCAGCAGCCCCCCCCCCCCCCCCCGCTCGAGTCATCCCCCTCCAGCCCATGAAAACGTTTATGATAACGGTTAGGGATATTGAAGCAAGGGGGGGGGGGGGGATATCATTTTAATCAGCAGAAGCTGCTTGTGCTAGCTATTCGCATCTGTGTGTGAATAAGATGCATTTGAAGGTAAAAAGTCGCACGGTAGATGCTCTGCGCTACTGAGTCACGCCACGGCATGGTGCGATTAGAATGGCTGTTTGGAGCAAGATGTATGAGGACACATCTGCATATTGCAGGGGTGAAGTGTCTATGGGTGTGCGCAGGACAGTTTCCAAACGGAGGTAACCCCTTCAGCGGGGTTTTATAGCTGATACACACATGCCAGCCAGGTTCTGGCATTCTGATCATTGCACATGTGTAGTCTTATAACCTACACACAGAACACCTGAGGGTACAACAGTCTGTTCGCAACGCTATAGTGGGGTGTAAATGTTACCGTAGTTCTGGGGTGCTCAACTAAGGAGCAAAAAATGGTGGTCTTCTAAAAAAACATAGTAGAGTTACTAAAGCTGGGGAACAGAACCTAGATGAACTGATCTGTGTGGGCTATCTGCTGCCTGGCGTTGCTAGGATACAGATGGCACGATAGCAAGGGAGGCACCCACGGAAGGATCACACTTGTTCTGCAAACATGTGTATACAGCAGCATCATACAGACGATAATGGCCTGTAATTTTATTTGGCGTAACACAAAGTATCATATGTGATAGTCTGTGATTTGAGGGCACCAGCGGGATTCCGGCCAAGTAGCCACTTCAATTAGTTAAAGGTCTAACTGGGGATTTTGGTTGTTAAATTGTCATATTGTCTGATTAGCCATTGTGGGGACATGACCACACACACCCAAATGCATTAAAACGATCCATTATGGCCTCTCATATGATCAACAGTTAGTTTTACCAAATTTTATTCGATCACAGGTCAAGCCACAATACAAGGGTCGGGTACGGCATCCAGGCGGTCAGAATTCCGATAGTCAAAATGACATAAGTGGAATCACGACAGATAAAATGCTGGGCGATTTTCAGTAAGTATTCTAAGGCTAATCCTAATCTACCGTGTCTGCATCTTAATCTTAACCGCCAGCAGCCTAATCCTCTTCTTCAGCACCCTAACCGTCCCCTCCCGCAGCCTAACCCTAACCCACTCCTCCCACAGCCTAACACTAGTCCTCTTCTTCGGCACCCTAACCCTCCCCTCCCGCAGCCTAACCCTAACCCACTCCTCCCACAGCCTAACACTAGTCCTCTTCTTCGGCACCCTAACCCTCCCCTCCCGCAGCCTAACCCTAACCCACTCCTCCCACAGCCCAACACTAATCCTCTTCTTCGGCACCCTAACCATCCCCTACCGCAGCCTATCCCACTCCTCCCACAGCCCAACACTAATCCTCTTCTTCGGCACCCTAACCATCCCCTACCGCAGCCTGACCCACTCCTCCCACAGCCCAACACTAATCCTCTTCTTCGGCACCCTAACCCTCCCCTACCGCAGCCTAACTCCAAGTGTTTGAAGGTGTCCGCATTTTGACCGTAAGGAACCCGCAGGTGGTATAGTGCATGCTGGGATTCCGACTGTCGGGATGCTGACTACTTCCCCAATACAATAAATCACAATTGTCAGTATTACCTTTATCCTTTACTTTCTTATGGGAATGGGGACCTTTAGACTTCTTTCTGGATGATTCTCCTGCATCTTCTGACCGCTTTCTCTTCTTAGCCTTTGGCTGGACCTCTCGTCTCCTGTGATTACAAAGCAATGAAGGAGATAAAGCCATGTGTTGTACACGCAGGTAAGGTAAATCCCTAAGAACGAGGTGGAACTTGAAGGTCAGTCAGTACCAAGGGAATTAATGTGTAATTTTCTGTGTGATAATTATACTACTGACAGCAATTTATAATAATTACTAGCTGAAGTAAAATCTTCAAGTTATTAAGCCAGGCATCCCAGACCAATTGCCAACCCTCTGAAGTTTTCATCCACATCCATCCAGTGGAAGGCCCAGAACAGGCTCCCCGGGTCACAGTTCTGCCCAGCGTACACCAATAGGAGGTCCGACCCTAACCCCCCTAAAACCTGGCAAGGTCCAACTGGACCACCTCGTGTTGGTTTCATCCCAATCGGTGCAGAGGTGTCGGAATGCATAGCCGGACAGACAAACAAACCAATGAATTTTATATATAAGATCGTTCCCAACACTTCTCTGGAGACAGGTTTAATAACTGACAATAAGTTCTCACAACTGGGTTAAAGATTCTGGTTTAAAATGCAGTGCGTGCTTTGCTTGTACATGCTTATACCCTTTCATTACATATTCTTTATAGTATATCAATTATAGTATATCAATTATTAAATGTCAATGTTTATTCTCTTTGGAAACACAGCCACAGATAACTGCAATGGCCATATAATGCTTTGTATAATGCTGCAAGGTTATACATTAGTAATCTTAAAGCACTGGGACAGGAAAATTGTTACACAGGTAACTGTACAAATATAGGTTATAGTTCACAGCAGCTATTTAGACAGTTGCTTTTCGATTTTCAAGCAGTATGGAGAAAGGTTCTCCTATATATATATATATTTTACAAAGGACCCTATGATGCAATATAAATATATAATGTCTAGTATTAGCGAGGTTTTGTTGTACTTTACCCCTGTGACAAGAGCAATAGCGCCAAAATAAATGCTAGGTGTGGGTGGTACTGCAACCAAAAATCGTGAAAACATACAAGAGCGGAAAATCGAAATAAATGACGTTATTCTTAATTTTGTTAATATTTCTATTTTGTATAATTTTACTCTCAACTGCACCTGTTGACTACTCACAATGTTGGCAGCCATATTGTGAGTTGAACCAATATCCTGGGTGTCCCTAACACTAAGGTATAAGATATGTATAAGATATGTATAAGATATGTATAAGATATGTATAAGATATGTATAAGATATGTATAAGATATGTATAAGATATGTATCAAAGCTTGATGTGAGATACAATTGAGAGATATATATCACCAACCAATCAGCTTCTAACTTACATTTTGGAGGCTGTGTATAAGAAATGATAGTTTGGAGCTGATTGGTTGGTGATATATATCTCTCAATTGTATCTCACATCAAGCTTTGATACATAGGCCCTTTAGTCACCCAAGTGTATTCAAAAGAATATTAGTTCAGCCAATATATAATGGCAGCAGCTGCTGCATTTATATAATAACTGGTGAAAAATAAATAATGTAACATACCTATGGTGGAAATTCAGTTTGTATGAACACTCCGGACACAGTCCTGTAAGAAGTTGACCATTTGTTAATTGTTAGCGGCTTATGTACAAATCTTATTATGGACTTAATATTTAATGCTTCTTCCTTGTATGTTCTATTCAGTGCATTACTAATCAGAAGCATATGAGATAAATAATACAGAACGCATTATTATTAGGAAAGTATATACTTAAATTGTGTAATTTCACAAATTAAATGAATATTAAGTGCTCTTTTTAAAAAAATGCAATACTCATTGTGCTTCTATTTTGCACCAAATTTTCCATGAATTCCGCTAATACTGGTCATTTACTGTGAGTCCATCCTGTGTGCAACTGACAGACACCCCTCCATTAAAAAATTGTGGTTAAAGTTAATTAAAGCCAAGATTTGTTGAATACAGGTTGAGTCTCCCATATCCAAAATGCTTGGGACCAGTGGTATTTTGGAATATTTGCATATCATAATGAAATATCTTGGGAATGGGACCCCAATATACACACAGAATGCATTTATGTGTTATATACACCTTATACACACAGCCTGCAGGTCATTTTATACTATATTTTCAATAATGTTGTGGCTCAAGCTAAGTTTGTGTACATACATGAAATTCATTTATGTTTCATATACACCTTATACACACAGCCTGAAGGTCATTTTATACAATATTTTTAATAATTTGTGCCTTAGATAGTCTGTGTACATTGAACCATCAAAAAGCAAAGGTTTCACTATCTCGGTCATGCTAAAATTATTCCGTATTTCAGAATATTTGGATATGGGAGACTCAACCTGTATACTGTGAAGTGCTGCAGTTCTTTATAAAAAGCTTTTCCATCTATATTGCTATTAATGGATTTGAACAAAATAAGTTTGCAATCATAAAGAATACATGCAAGATAGAACATTCCTCACTGTAAAATGACTGTATATGATTATAAGGAACTCTCACTGGTATGAACTATACTGGTAAAGCAAACTGAAGACAAGAACATTCATTTAAAAATGTACAAAACAAAAAAGATTTAAAAAAAAAACCATCAGAAAAAGAATGATGTTAAAAGCCTTTTAGATGTGATTATAGCGTCCATAAAACAGAATGAAATTCAGATTCAACAATTAGTACACTTATGTAATAATAATGTTTGCTATATACCAGTTGTCACTATCTGACGGGTGTTACCGCTCCTCCGCCACAATGTTTAATCGCTGTATCTGACAGAGATTAGGCTGCAGAAATTTGATAAGTGGGAGGGAGCCACCTTGGGAGGTGGAGTATGATTGGTTAGTCCCCGTGTCAATCATCTGACTGGCTTCACACAAGATGTTACACTCCCCTCCTCCCCCACTTATATCTGCCAAATGCAGCAATCAAACTTTATGCTGGGAGGGTAGAGAGGCATGTAGTACACTATGCAACATTCACAAACACGTAAAACCTTCCTGGGGTTACTAGGTCAGGACATGTACAGTATGAAGTACCTGCTGCTGTCACTTTCTATGCATGCTGCAGCTGCTACCATACAGCTAATTGCAACAATTATGTATAGTTACACAGTCAATCTGGTGAATTTAAAAACATTTCACAAGATAAACACCCCCTCCCCCCAAACTGAAGTTTGAGCTGAGACTATGGGGTAAATTTACTAAGATGGGAGTCCTATTCAGAAGTGATGTTCCCCATAGCAACCAATCAGATTCCAGGTATTATCTTCTAGAAGGTGCTAGATAAATGAGAAGTTGAATCTGATTGGTTGCTAAGGGCAACATCACTTCTTAATAGAACTCCCATCTTAGTAAATTTATCCCTATATCTGTTATAGGCCACAGAAGTAGTCCCATAGCACATTTCCCACAATGCATTAGGATACATACACCATGATGACCATGAATATCCCGCAGATGATGCCTTTCCCCACCATCTTGCCTCAGCCACCTCCACCTCGCCTACTTCCAGCCCCCTCTACACACTCATGCCTCATGTTATCTGTCTGTCTCCCCTCTCCCCTAGATTGTAAGCTCCTAGGAACAGGGTCCTCCTCCCTACTGTCTCACAGCCTTCTTCTCTAGCACTTCAATGACAGCCTTCACCTTCCCAGCTGTACTGTGTATGGAGAATTGTGGTGCTAATTGTTACTTGTGCGGTTTATGTTTTGGTTACTGTATTGTAATGTTCTGTGTACCCTGTACTGTCCTACGATTGATGTATGTACGGCGCTGTGGACTACTTGTGGTGCCCTATCAATAAAATGTAATAATACTAATAATAATACTGTCTGACAAGACAGACAACATACTCAGCTTTACAAGAGCGTTCCTCTTCTCTCCATGCTCCAGGTAGCCGAAATTCACTTCCCAGCTTTTC
Organism: Taudactylus pleione; assembly: GCA_031769625.1. Taxonomy (NCBI): domain Eukaryota; kingdom Metazoa; phylum Chordata; class Amphibia; order Anura; family Myobatrachidae; genus Taudactylus; species Taudactylus pleione. Next base: position 12,877,584 of record JAUIMM010000197.1, on the reverse strand, counting down.
AGCCCTTCCTTTTCCTCACAGCGCTTGTTCCCACAGCAAAACTGACCTTATGTCGGCGGAAAGAAGAGAAACACGTTCATCAGCGATAACCTGTGGAATAGAGAGACTGCTCCGCAACAACCACCCAGCTTATCATCTGGCATTGGCACATGTTCCCCAGTACGGTGTAGAGTCATTATATACAGAAGTAAGGAAAACGTAACCACTCAGCCTACATCTGCACTTAGGCCCATCTGCTTATAGTTATATATATTCATATTTGGACCTTAACTTTTGAAGATGGCCAAACAAAGTTCCCTCATTAGCAATAGCCAATGCCTTATTACTCCATGCGCACAGTGTCAGCTTCCGGAGCTGGCCGGGGTCTGCGGGAGAGCGATCGAAAGATCTCTCACCTGCTGCTAAGTCTCCAATCGGCTTAAAAGCGGTTTCCATCATCTGGAGATGGTGTAAACTACTGGGGGCCAAATTCCAAAAAGCTTCGCTTTTTGGAGTCTAGTACATAGGGGTCGAATCGTAGTCCCCATTAATAATACTGGGGACTGCGATCTGAAGTGCTATTTAGAACTCTGCCAGAGATTTTTGTAAAATTATGCAGAAACTGCATTATCTACAGGTCTTGTAAAAAACAGCTTGACACATATGCCGCAAAACCCGGTAATGGAATCCTAAGGCACCAAAGAGAGAATTAGAGTGTAAATGTGATATCACCACCTGTGTGTACATAACCCTGAGCCCGCATTACACAATGCTCTGCATTCCATCCAATAGCGGCACAGAAAGCATTTCAGACAGAGCTATAAGATGGGATCACTGACCTATATTATCGCCGCTAGGTTGTCCACGTGATCACTCTGTGCAGCTTTAGGGGGGATTGGTGAACATAGACAGTGTCATTTTTTTCCTGACTATGTTGGACATTAAGCCTGCAGTGCATTAAATAATAATAAAAATTTTATTTATATAGCGCTTTTCTCCTGCAGGACTCAAAGTCGCTTTACAGACATCAGAAAACATGGTTCAAGGATTAGGTATTGCAGAAAATAGAAAACCAGAAACCTAGAGAGCACAATAAGCATATTGCAGGGTTGGTGCAGACATTTTGAGAAATAACTTTGACGAGTCATATATTCCACCAACAAAAGGTACCAGATGAGGCAGCCATCTTGGGCGCACTACATAGGATTACCCTGGGTGAATAGGTTATGCCTAGAAGAGATGACACAAAATGGGTGGTTGCAGCCTCCTAACACTAGGAGTAGGGTCCCACCATAATAGTCAGGTCCATGTATTTTTCATCGAGTCCACAAGTGTACCAGGTGAGGCAGCCATGTTGAGCGAAAATAGAATGTAAACATCAATTTCCACCCTGCATAGATCAGTAATGCTTATTTACAGTCCTAGTTGCATTACATTATGTTGAGTGACACGCTGAACTTTGCTGTACTGAAGGGGCATTTGCAGGCTGACTCACCATATAAACATCCCCCAAGATTACCTCAGGTTGCGATATATATGTATACATAAGCCTTTGTGTTACTGCTGATTTTAGCTAGTTTTGGCTGCACTTTTGCATTAGTGGAGAACAATATTCACCAATACCCAAAATGCAGCATATTTATAAACGTTGAGTAAAAAAAAAATATATATATATATATATAATTTTGTAAAACCAAACCGTGCAATTTAGCTCTGTACAAAAAAAAACAAAAAACATTTATTGCATTTGGTTCAGATGCCTCTTTTTAATATGTTACAGATATGTCAGCTACAGGATAAGACGGATATTACAGAGGAATAAAACTTGCCACGTATGTTACATACGATAGGGACATGAATATCAGAACAGAGCTCAGGGAAAACATAAGTACTGTAGATCATGAGACCAGTTTTCCTTTAAGTTCATCAGCTGATTATTGGCACATCTTCCTGGCACTTCCTATTTTCCCGTTGCCAGGCTCTGCCGCCCCGCCTCTCATTCTAACCAATCATCCCAGGTGGCCTACTTGCCTACTGGGTGGGACTCTACACACTAGTCACCAACCAACAGTGCTAGCCAGTGCATGGCGTATGGTCTCAGGAACAGCTTACATGATGCCCGTCTATGCCGCACACAGGAACTGGTAATACAACGTATTTGTCAGCTGCTAGATCCAGGTCCTGTTGTGGCAGGAGAAATCACAGCAGTTCCTGAAAGATTAACCTGAAAGTGCTCCGGGTTAAGCCGCTAACAGGTAGCTCTGCGAGATCCCCCCACTGTGAGGTTTTCCTCAGCGACATATGGCAGCTCCTAACACCATATACATTCACTGATGGATAATACATGGCCTCATCTACACCACTTAATACGTTGCCTCTTTGTTACCAATACTGGTCAAAAGCAAAAAGCTCCAATGGATAGAAATGTTTAATATGAGAAAAGTTCGTAGCCTAGCGCAGCCACGTGGTTTGCACGCACCTATACGGTTTACACGATAAACACGGGACTTAATTACAAAATATATGCCAAGAATAACTAAAGGTTAGTACACATGTATATGATAAAACACAAGCACTACATATATAAGCATGGCTCCTATACATAATTTAATTATAAAAGGACCTCTGTGGAAGTCATACAAGAAATGCCGCAAGTACTGCAGTAGCATTTATTTGGGGAAGGATGTAATTATGTGATCTTACATAATCACACGTTTCTATATCCAGGCTTATACATGGATAGCAGGATATCTTCTTTGTTGTAGTCTATTATTTGCCTGCATAAATGCATTTCCCTGCGTGTCTCCCCATACAGTACAAGTGCATGTGAAGTTGTCTAATCTGCTTAGAGAAGATGGACACTTATCCTGTTTAACATCTGAATTGTAACTACCCGCTGATCGTGTCAGCTCTGATTACCAGAGGTTACTTTAACAAAAAAAAAACAACATGCAATGACTTTCAAGGATAACAAAGGGAGACACCGAGACCAGTAACAGCTAATAATAATAATAATATTCTGCAGCAGGGAGGAGACCATGAAGGGAATAGAATATTGTATAGACGTCACCCACAAACACTGCATTTTATCAGTTATTCTGCCAGAAATAATATGAGATATGGTAAGAACTTACCCTTGTTATCTCTATTTCTACGAAGTCCATAGGGTTCCACAGGATACCTTGGGGTATAGGTATGACGTCAGTCGCAGGGCACCAAAGAGTTAAGCTTTCAGCCTCCCAGGATGCACTAGGTCCCCCTCCTATACCCCGCCCCCGAGCCAAGGCACCTCAGTTAGTTACCAAGCCATAGGCCGGAGGAGGAGAAGGAAGAGAGAGAACAAAGATCTGGACACATACAAGAATCACATTCTCACCAGAGGGAGACGGAAAACCGGTGACCAGAGCAAAGCCCATCTGCAGCACAGGTGCGACAGGGCGGGAGTCCTGTGGAACCCTATGGACTTCGTAGAAATAGAGATAACAAGGGTAAGTTCTTACCATATCTCATATTTTCTACTTCAGGGTCCATAGGGTATCCACAGGATACCTTGGGGATGTCCCAAAGTAGTATCCTTTAAGGGTAGGGATGCTCCTGTGCAGAAAGGAGAATCCGTCGCCCGAAGGAAGCATCCTGAGAGGCGAAGGTGTCAAACCTGTAATACCTCACGAAGGTATGGACAGAGGACCACGTAGCAGCCTTGCAGATCTGGACTGCAGAGGCACCACGTCGAGCTGCCCACGAAGGACCCACAGACCTAGTGGAATGAGCCTTCAGAGAAGGAGGAACCGGTAGGCCTTCATGAAGATAAGCTTCAGAATTAGCCATACGGATCCAGGCTGCCAAAGTTTGCTTTGAAGCAGGCCAACCCTTTTTACGGAAGCCATAGAGGACAAACAAAGCGTCCGACTTCCTAAACGAAGAAGTGCGGCCAACATAAGTCCTTAAGGCCCGCACAACATCCAAAGAGGCCTCACCCACGGAAAGACCCGGTGAGTTAAAGGCCGGAACAACGATTTCCTCGTTAACATGAAACTGGGAAACAACTTTGGGAAGAAACTCAGGCCGAGTGCGGAGTACTGCCCTGTTCCCATGAAAAACCAAGAAAGGGGGTCTACAAGAAAGAGCCCCTAATTCAGAAACACGTCTGGCCAAAGCAATAGCCAGAAGGAAAACAGTCTTAACTGTTAGCCATTTAAGATCCACTGATCCCAGTGGTTCAAACGGCGGTCCTTGGAGAGCCCTCAGGACCACAGCCAAATCCCAAGGCACCATAGGTGGAACAAAGGGCGGCTGAATGCGGACAACACCTTGCATAAAGGTGCGCACATCCGGGATTGTAGCAATCCTACGGGGAAACCAGACAGACAGGGCCGAAACCTGTACCTTCAAAGAAGCAAGGCGAAGCCCATGATCTAGTCCCGCTTGCAGGAAGGCGAGAATCAGAGACAGACGAAACTCCCGCGGTGCATAACCTCTCGGTCGACACCACTGGAAGAACGTATGCCACACGCGATGGTATATCCTCGCGGAAGACGGTTTCCGAGCTCGCAACATGGTACGCACCACAGAGCTGGAAAACCCCCGGGACCTCAGCATGGCCGTCTCAACAGCCACGCCGTCAAAGACAGCCGAGTCAGGTCCGGGTGACGACAAGGACCCTGAGACAGGAGGTCCGGTCGTAGCGGCAACCGCAGAGGACTGTCCACGGACAGACCCTGAAGGTCTGGAGAACCAGTGCCGTCTGGGCCACGCGGGAGCTATCAACAGGAGCGTCCCTCCATCCTGTTTGAATTTCCGGATTACCCGTGGAAGAAGGGAGACCGGAGGGAACAGGTATGCGAACCGGAACGTCCACCGGACGGACAGAGCATCCACCAGAGACACCCCTTCGTCTCTTGTGCGAGACCCGTACACCGGCAACTTGTTGTTGTGCCGGGACGCCATGAGGTCGATCTCTGGAAGACCCCATCTGTCCACCAGTAGTTGAAAAACGTCCGGGTGCAGGGACCATTCCCCCGGATGAACGTCCTGGCGACTTAGAAAGTCCGCCTCCCAATTGAGCACTCCCGGGATGAAGACCGCTGATATGGCCGGAAGATTGCGCTCCGCCCAAATCAGGATCCGAGACACCTCTACGAGAGCCGCCCGGCTTCGGGTTCCTCCTTGCCTGTTTATGTAGGCCACGGTGGTAGCGTTGTCCAACTGGACCTGTACCGGGTGACCCTGGAGAAACCGATGTGCCTGCTGGAGAGCATTGAAGACCGCACGGAGTTCCAAGATATTGATTGGAAGCTCCGCTTCTGTCGGCATCCACCTGCCCTGGAACAGATGTGGACCCGAAACTGCTCCCCAGCCCCGAAGACTGGCGTCCGTTGTCAACAGGACCCAATTTGGAACCCAGAACGGACGTCCCTCGCTGAGGTGGGTCGCCTGTAACCACCACGCAAGGGACAGGCGAACCTCCGGGGTGAACACAATCGTCTGGGACTTCAGAGACTGAGGCAGCCCGTTCCACATTGACAGGACCAGGTGCTGCAGAGGTCTGGAGTGAAACTGGGCATATTCCACCATGTCGAACACCGACACCATGGAGCCCAGTAACCTCATCGCCGAGTGTAGAGACACCAGGCGGCTGTGCAGACAACTGCGCACCCTTGACTGTAAAGCAGAGATCTTGTCCTCCGTCACGAAGATCTTTTGCTGTCCCGAGTCCAATAAGGCTCCAAGATGCAGAATCCTCCGAGATGGGATTAGAGTGGACTTCTGCCAGTTGATTAGCCAGCCGTGCCGTTGCAGCAGGGCAATGGTCAGGTCCAAGTGGCGTAACAGGAGCTCTGGAGATCCCGCCACCAATAACAGGTCATCCAAGTACGGCAACATGCGGACTCCCTGCAGCCGCAGAGAAGCCGCCATGACCGCCATCACCTTGGTGAAAACACGTGGTGCTGTCGCCAGGCCAAAAGGTAACGCCCGAAACTGGAAGTGGTCGCTGCGGATTGCAAACCTGAGGAACTGTTGATGGCGCAAAAGAATAGGGACATGCAGGTAAGCGTCCTGTATGTCCAATGACACCATGTAGTCCCCAGGTTCCAGCGCCAGAATGATGGACCGTAGGGTCTCCATCCGAAACTTCAGTACCCGCAAAGACTTGTTGAGTGCTTTGAGGTTGAGAATCGGACGATACGACCCATTGGGTTTCTGTACCAAAAAAAGATTTGAATAGAAACCCTGGCCCCTCTTGGAGAATGGAACAGGCACTATAACTCCAGCCTGGAGCATAGTGTGCAATACCTTCCGCAGCTCCGTAGCCTTGTTCCGGTCTGATGGTAGACCCGTGGTGAAGAATCGGAAGGAGAGGGCGTACCCGTGGGAGACCACCTCCAGAACCCAAGTGTCTGTCGTAGTGACCGACCAACACTGGGCGAACTGCAGCAGGCGGCCTCCCACCCTGGGATCCCCCAAAGGGAGGCCCGGACCATCAGGCCGCAGGCTTGTCATCTGGCTTGGGGGCCGGACGTCTGGTACTCCATGCCTGCTTCCGGGGCTTGACCGATTTCCTAGGGCCAGCCTGACGAGGAAACGACTGTGGTTTGGGCCTGCCCTGGGCCCTAGATGACCGAAAGGACGATGGTCCAGAACCAGAAGGAGCAGCGGCCGACGGGAGACAAGCCGATTTGGCAGCCGCCATCGAGGCCACAATCTTATCCAGATCCGGACCGAAGAGAACTTCTCCGGTAAACGGCAACGCTTCCAGACCCTTCTTGGAATCTGCGTCCGCCTTCCAGGATCGCAGCCACAAGGTGCGACGAGCAGCTACCGCTGCTGAAGAAATTCTAGACACCAGAGTACTAATGTCTAGAGCCGCCTCGTTGATGTAGGTGGCCGAATCACGGAGATTGCCAATCAACTCCGCCTGTTCGGCCGGACAGTCGGAATCAAAAGAAGCCTCTAATGAATCCGCCCAGTGCTCCATCGCTCTGGCAACCCAGCAAATGGCCATAGCCGGCCGAGCTGCCCCAGGGACTAAGCGGACTTCAGGCAGATTTCCACCTTGCGGTCCGTAGCATCCTTAAGGGAGGACATGGATGGCATCGGCAATGTGGCACTACGGACAAGACGGGTCACGTGAGAATCCACCTGTGGAGGGGATTCCCACTTAGCAAAATAATTATCCACGAACGGATAAGCCACCGCCAGGCGTCTCTGCGGCTGGTATCTTTTGCCAGGCTGTTTCCACGCCTCCTCTAAATGGTCCACCAACTGACCCGAAAGAGGAAAGACTGTGGCATCGCCCTTCACGTCTTTGAAAAAGGCATACTTAGACTTAGCCGCTGGGGGAACTTCGTCCTCAATCACCAAGGCTGTGCGGACTGCCCGAATAAGTCCAGGAATATATACTTTGGACTTAGCATCAGCATCCTTAGTATGGAGAGGTTCCTGATCGTAAGGATCCAGAATCTCCCCATCATCAGACGTCCCTTCGTCATCCTCATAAGGAGCGGACAGAGACGCCACCGGCCGTTTATGAGGCCGCATCACAGACTCCCCTTGCAACACATCCGACAAGTGATGTACAGAACTCGTCAGGGAGTTAACCCACGCTGGCTCCTGAGAAACCGGGAGCGGGGAAATAGGGAGACTGTGGGGTACCACCAATTGTCGTGGGAAACCCTGCATGGGTGACGACACCACAGACTGCTGGGACAAACCCATCGGAGTAAACGCGGGCTGCGGAGCTAACTGGCCCACTAAAGCTGTTAGCGCCTGAGCGAAACAAGCCCAGGGCGGCTCCTGTACCGGTGCTGTAACCGTAAGAGGCCGCGCCATGGACAAACACTGCCGGCAAAGGCCCTCCGCGCTACCCCCCCTCCGCTAACGGTACTTTACACGTGGTACACTGTAGCCGGAGGGGAAAATCACTTTCAGACATGATGGCACCACGTATGTGACCCCTCTCACCAATTATATATTAAATAGGCGAGAGACCACCCTGCAGCACCGCACCGCAAGGGCTTAGCAGAAAGAACAGGGACAGTAATAAAGCTGACAGTCTTGAGAAGAAAAGTTACAGGCAGCAGCGCTAGCACAGTCACATACAATGCAAAGAAAATCAATTCCTGCACTAACAGCGCTGATCACTCAACTACACAGACACAGGGCCTGGTAGGACACAGCGCTGCATACACAGACCTGACCACAGCGGAGGAGAGGTATGCGGGGGAACCCAGACCACGATGCTTCCAATGCAGGCTTCCAGCAGCGTTCACCATGCTTCTGAAAAGATGGCCGCCGAGGAGCAGAGAGAAGGCTGGCCTGGGGGAGGAGCGCTGACACAGGGCCAGTCAGCACAGTGCAGAGAGGGCTGTGTGCAGCGGGGGAGGCGCCGGCTGTGAGACAGGGAAGGCGCGCTCCCCTGGCATGCATTTAACCCCTGGGACGACGCAGCGCTACCGCTCTGCTGCGGTCCGCTGTCCCAGGGGGTAGTGGAAGCGCAGGTTGGTCGCCTGGCTCCACGCTGCAGCCAGTCCCCAGGGAGCCCCCTGCCTGGGGACTTAGGACCATGTGATCAGCGGGGACCCACCGCGGGACCACGCTGCTTACCTCTGTCCCCCTTGAATCCGGCCATGGTCCGGAACATCTGGGGTCACCGCTAGCTGTGACCCCAGATGCCCACCAGCATCCCCGGATCAGTACCGGCGTTCTGGTACCGGCGGGGTGTAGGGAAGACAGCATGGACGTCAGGACTGACTGTCCATGCTGTTCATCCAGATGTGCAGCCACAGCTGCATGAAGAAAAAGCTTCAGGGGCTCTTCTAGCCCCCACTCCAACAGGTGAACCCGACTCCGGCCGGGCACCAAACTAAACTGAGGTGCCTTGGCTCGGGGGCGGGGTATAGGAGGGGGACCTAGTGCATCCTGGGAGGCTGAAAGCTTAACTCTTTGGTGCCCTGCGACTGACGTCATACCTATACCCCAAGGTATCCTGTGGATACCCTATGGACCCTGAAGTAGAAAAAGGGATCAGTTACATATTGTCACTTCTGACGACAGCTGACAAAGTACAGATAAGATTTAATTACAAGACAGACATGCGGCTTAAGTAAAAGGGAAACCTGCCCTATTCTATGTAGTTACACAGCTACTGCAATTTATTTTTCATCAATGTTCTGTAAAACATGGCACAGAGAGTGGCTGCCGCACCGGCTCTTCCACCAACACCAGACGGCCAATCCTGTGTAACTGGTCAGCCAGTGACCTCACTAAGAGAAATGCCTCTAGGTCGACACATTTCAGAATTAGCAGGAATTCCTTTATGTACTATGGGCCTGATGCCGAGTGGTGGCCGAATGGTGTGCGCACCACTGCGATGGTTGCCGACCGGCACATGCACAGATTACCACATGTGCAGTACAGATCCTGCTGTACTGCGCACGTGCTAATCAGTGTCTCTGACGACGGTCGCAGTGCCCCCTGAGCTGCAGCATGTTTGTAAGGCTGTAGCTGTTTGAGGGTGGGGAAGGGGTGGCAGCGGCCCAAAACACAGGGGCATGTTGGCCCTGTTTTCTGGGTGTGCTGAGGCCAGTATCTGCTAATGCAACGTCATTTACGACAGCATGAATTTCATGGCTATCCTGAGGAACTCAGATGGCCGATGTTTACGCAAGTAATCCGATCGCCGCGTCCTCGGATGCAGCAGCGGATCACAGAAGCTCGCAGGAGGCGTCAATTTACACAAATGACATATTATTGCACAGCCGATGCGCACAAAGTCACAGCTACAACTCCTAATCCGCCCCTATGTAACGTGTTATAGAGACCACTATTCCAAGCCTAAGCAGGAGTACTAATAGGGATGAATGAGGGACTCACTCTCTTATTTGGGTGAGAGGGGACGGAGTCCTTTAAATATTGATGGTGACAAATCTGACCACCACTCGTAACTACAAATTCATTTCTAGATCTGTAACTTGTAAACCATCGCACTGGCACTTATGCCAGATCCATTGTGCCCAATTTTAGTCTAGATTTTTATTGAATAAAACCCCCATACAATACCCCACCCTCCCCAACACACACAGGTATCACTTGGGTGCCGCTAATTTGTTACAGAAATAGAACATCTAGCAGCATGCGGCAAAACTTCTCTCACATCATTAATGATATCTTACACTTCCCAGTCACATGTACATTTGTGCCCGCTGTGGTTTTTCCAGTATGGAAATTTAGTGTTAAAAAGGAACATTACTGAATCAGAATGTTTCCTATGAAGCTTGTTCCATAGAAGATATCTTGGCAATTACTGTATTTGAAAGCTGGGTATTCACAAACACAACATTATGTAAAATTTCAAATGATGTCATAGCCTACTGGCCTGCACTGCCCTCCAGTGTTCACTAATGGCATCTCTGTGCACTCAGCTACTTCAAAGCAATAAGGGCAACACTTTTGTTCAGCACTGTAACGCTGATGGCAGTGTAAAATCTGCATCTGTATTACTTTTAGTAACACCCCTATTTCGAAATAGAGTGTTCCATATATTAGTAGGGATTGTTAAAATTAGACAAATACTGTAATCATACTACACCTTGATCTGTACTCATTCTAATAAACTAGAGAACAAAAGACACAGATAATGGAAGCATTATGTAGCACAGAGAGCTATTACATCTATGTTGATTTGGTATGATTTGTGCTGACACTGGGCATCTGTGAAATCATTGGATTTGCTCCTGTAATGAGCTGAGCCCAGTCTCGGCATTCTGATGTGCAGTGATTGGAAGGCCAGGAAGGAACACAGTGGTTCCCCCTACTCACATCAGTCCAGGAAGACTGGTATAGACAACACTGTACCCCTAAGGTAGGGATGGGGAACCTCAGGCCCGTGGGCAGTATAAGGCCCCCAGAATCATTTGGTCTGGTCCTCTGAGCTTTTTTCTGCTAGCCTCATCTGGATAGCAGGGTGCCTACAATGGCACTCTGTGGCCAGAATCTATGCAGCAGTGCCGTCTGGAGCGTCCTTAGGAAGCTTCAGACGGTCACACTGCTGCCCTTACAGCTCCCCGGAGCATCCTCAGGATGCTCCAGGCATTGCTGCAATGACTGGCGATTGTGGCCCCGTCCCCGTGTGATATCACACAGAGGGGTATGGCCTGCAACGGGCCCGCAAATAATGTTATTTATATATATATATATATATATATATATAAAACATCAAAATGGCCCTTGTCAGAAAAAAGGTTCCCCACCCCTGCCTGAAGGCAACACTATGAGATGACTGTGGCCATCAGCCTGCAATGGAAGAGCAAAACCAGCCGACAATCAATAGACATTTCATCCAATTAAAGCACAGCGAGCGTAGCGAAATTCCAAAGCCATGTCACATCATGCTATGGTCAGCATCTGTTCCCATTCTGCATGTATGAGCAATTGTACAGCACCAGTATTTTGTGCACAATTCTACATACAAATGTAGCCACACTCATCTATGCCGCGATGTGAGCACATAACACGCGCAGACCATAGACTTCAATGGGGTAATCGCCGGCTGCAAGTGCTCGCAGCTTGGCGATTGCTGCACTATGCAATGATGCTGCTGGCTACATCTGTATCTGTTCCTACTTGTTACAGTAGGTTTTATAAATATATATTTATTGAAATGTTTTACAATAGGTACATACACATATTTATTGTGTTTGTGTTCAAGAGAGGTTACCTGATTACATGAAGTTACCAGCACACACAAGAATATAGTATCATTCCAAATCTAAACAGTTGTGTGCACAAATCTGCGTGTGCGAGAGGATTCCTCCCATAGAGATCTACATCCAGGCCGCTGATGCCATTTCTGCCCTACAGAATACAGGCTGCTATGTTCACAGTCACAGACCTCTTATCATCATACCTTTTCCAGAGATCACTTCTTTCTCAACTCTCCATCGAAACCCAATCTGCAACAGGGGAAAAAAATAAATATGTAAATATAGTAAGAAAGATGATACGCCAGATTGTAGTATTGCCTTTAGGTCTGTGACTTGGAGACAAGTAAAAGGATTAGAAATTAACCTGGAGTAGTAAAAACCTGTCGTACAGAACAATGGTGGCTGGCGCAAACCCCTGTACATGACATGACTGCATGCTACCATGGAGATGATTGATACATATGGTAGTGTAATTGCCTTCTCTGCTGTCAGCTCACAGAATTCCCCATGTTCTGTACATTCCGTGTTCTGTGTGCAGTGGTCGCAGCTAAGTGCGCAGTAGGTGATACACCCCCCCCTCCCCGCTATAACATAGTGTCTATCAGTCCTTTGTCACCATAAACCGTTTTAAAGGGCTACTAAGATATATCACTCTCTGTCACACAAGGAGGCCGAAATATAATAGACTCTGATTTGCTTTTCCAGGTGCAATTCCGGAGGTATAATCGCTAGACTTAAAGCAGCAATTAGTTTTAAAAGGCAATAATATGAGATATGGTAAGAACTTACCCTTGTTATCTCTATTTCTACGAAGTCCATAGGGTTCCACAGGATACCTTGGGGTATAGGTGTGACGTCAGTCGCTGGGCACCATAGAGTTAAGCTTTTCAGCCTCCCAGGATGCACTAGGGTCCCCCTCCTATACCACGCCCCCGAGCCAAGGCACCTCAGTTAGTTATCAAGCCATAGGCCGAAGGTGGAGAAGGTAGAGAGAGAACAAAGATCTGGACACATACAAGAATCACATTCTCACCAGAGGGAGACGGAAAACCGGTGACCAGAGCAAAGCCCATCTGCAGCACAGGTGCGACAGGGCGGGACTTCGTAGAAATAGAGATAACAAGGGTAAGTTCTTACCATATCTCATATTTTCTACTTCAGGGTCCATAGGGTATCCACCAGAGTACTAATGTCTAGGGCCGCCTCGTTGATATAAGCGGCCGAATCACGGAGATTACCAATCAACTCCGTCTGTTCGGCCACACAGTCGGAATCAAAAGAAGCCTCTAATGAATCCGCCCAGCGCTCCATCGCTCTGGCAACCCAGCAAATGGCCATAGCCGGTCGTGCTGCCCCCCCCGCAAGGGAATAAGCGGACTTCAGGCAGATCTCCACCTTGCGGTCCGTAGCATCCTTAAGGGAGGACATAGATGGCATCGGCAATGTGGCACTACGGACAAGACGGGTCACGTGAGAATCCACCTGTGGAGGGGATTCCCACTTTGCAAAATAATTATCCGCGAACGGATAAGCCACCGCCAGGCATCTCTGCGGCTGGTACCTTTTGGCAGGCTGTTTCCACGCCTCCTCTAAATGGTCCACCAACTGACCCGAAAGAGGAAAGACTGTGGCATCGCCCTTCACATCTTTGAAAAAGGCATACTTAGATTTAGCCGCTGGGGGAACTTCGTCCTCAATCACCAAGGCTGTGCGGACCGCCCGAATAAGTCCAGGAATATATACTTTGGGCTTGGCATCAGCGTCCTTAGTATGGAGAGGTTCCTGATCGTAAGGATCCAGAATCTCCCCATCATCAGACGTCCCCTAGTCATCCTCATAAGGAGCCGACAGAGACGCCACCGGCCGTTTATGCGGCCGCATCACAGACTCCCCTTGCAACACATCCGACAAGTGCTGTACAGAACTCGTCAGGGAGTTAACCCACGCTGGCTCCTGAGAAACCGGGAGCGGGGAAATAGGGAGACTGTGGGGTACCACCAATTGTCGTGGGAAACCCTGCATGGGTGACGACACCACTGACTGCTGGGATAAACCCATCGGTGTAAACGCGGGCTGCGGAGCTAACTGGCCCACTAAGGCTGTAAGCGCCTGAGTGAAACAAGCCCAGGGCGGCTCCTGTACCGGTGCTGTAACCGTAAGAGGCCGCGCCATGGACAAACACTGCCAGCAAAGGCCCTCCGCGCTACCCTCCCCCTCCGCTAACGGTACTTTACACGTAGTACACTGTAGCCGGAGGGGAAAATCACTTTCGGACATGATGGCACCACGTATGTGACCTCTCTCACCAATTATAACTTAAATAGGCGAGAGACCACCCTGCAGCACCGCACCGCAAGGGCTTAGCAGAAAGAACAGGGACAGTAATAAAGCTGACAGTTTAGAGAAAAGTTACAGGCAGCAGTGCTAGCACAGTCACATACAATGAAAATCAATTCCTGCACTAACAGCGCTGATCACTCAACTACGCAGACACAGGGCCTGGTAGGACACAGCGCTGCATACACAGACATGACCACAGCGGAGGAGAGGTATGCGGGGGGACCCAGACCACGATGCTTCCGTCCAGCACTTCCAGCAGCGTTCACCATGCGTTCTGGAGAAGATGGCCGCCGAGGAGCAGAGAGGAGGCTGGCCTGGGGGAGGAGCACTGCCACAGGACCAGTCGGCAGCGTGCAGAGAGGGCTGTGTGCAGCGGGGGAGGCGCCGGCTGTGAGACAGGGAAGGCGCGCTCCCCTGGCATGCATTTAACCCCTGGGACGCCGCAGCGCTACCGCTCTGCTGCGGTCCGCTGTCCCAGGGGGTAGTGGAAAGCGCAGGTTGGTCGCCTGGCTCCACGCTGCAGCCAGTCCCCAGGGAGCCCCCTGCCTGGGGACTTAGGACCATGTGACCAGCGGGGACCCACCTGCTTACCTTTGTCCCCCTTGGATCCGGCCATGGTCCGGAACATCTGGGGTCACCGCTAGCTGTGACCCCAGATGCTCACCAGCATCCCCGGATCGGTACCGGCGTTCTGGTACCGGCGGGGGTGTAGGGAAGACAGCATGGACGTCAGGACTGACTGTCCATGCTGTACATCCAGATGTGCAGCCACAGCTGCACTGAAGAAAGCTTCAGGGGCTCTTCTAGCCCCCACTCCGACAGGTGCACCCGACGCCGGCCGGGCACCAAACTAAACTGAGGTGCCTTGGCTCGGGGGCGGGGTATAGGAGGGGGACCCTAGTGCATCCTGGGAGGCTGAAAAGCTTAACTCTATGGTGCCCAGCGACTGACGTCACACCTATACCCCAAGGTATCCTGTGGATACCCTATGGACCCTGAAGTAGAAATAATTGTGCTGGGGAGATAGACGTCGGTATTTCAACGTCTATCTTAATCCTGACGCCGGAACACAGAAGGACAGCTGCCCGTACGAGGTAAGTCCAGGGCGTCCATAGTGATACCAACCATCGGGATGCCGCCGTCGGTATTGTGACAGGAGACATACCGACAGCCGGCATTACATACAGAATCCATCCTGGGAACACCACATCTGAGCCTATTACACTTGGATTGGAATGTTTGTAACAGATCATATTTGGCAGCTCACACTTTAAAAACGTACTCCTATTGTATAAACGACACGCAATTAATTTTACACTAGTTATATTCCATCTGTAATTGAATTTTGTGGTCTCATTCTGTTTTTTTTTTTTTTTTTTTAAATACACTATAAATGTAAAAATGCAACAATACAATGCACAATACAATGCACAAATGTAAAAATGCAACAATACAATGCACAATACAATGCACAAATGTAAAAATGCAACAATACAATGCACAATACAATACAATGCACAAATGTAAAAATGCAACAATACAATGCACAATACAATACAATGCACAAACACATAACTGTTACATCCACAAACCTTGTTGTCTTTGTACTTGCTGAGATCCGCTATGCAGTATTCTTTATATAATTTATCATAGTATTTCTTTGCCAGCCTCTTCTCCCTGTCACACAGAATGACAAAGCTTTATATTAGCTGAGAAGGAAAATGCCCACATCTCTCTGTACTTAGAAAAGACACTTACACAGCATTGATGCACAGAGCGAGACATGTTATAATGTTCAGTCGCTGATGGAAGAGATTATATCTCGGTCTGGGACGGTTATTTCTAGGAAGCATTATGTTTTACTGGCTCTGCCGAGCATCGATCCCAATCAGAAGGCTAATGTAGTCTGGTAAGTCATTATTAAATGTTAATGAAGAGTTAATCCAATAACTGATCATTTACACATTACAGAGAAGACTTATAAAGTACATTATGGGTCCCTTAAATGATCTGTGTCATTATTATCAGTTACTTATATAGCGACAGCATATTCCGTTGCGCTTAATAGTTGGGAACAAAACAGTAATAAAAACGAGACTGGGTAATAATGGACAGAGGGGTAAGAGGGCCCTGCACGCAAGCTTACAGTCTATAGTATAGGCATTGATACATAAGGATAAGCGCATATTGGTCCAGCCAGATTACACAGGTCCTTGGTGAGCTGTAATTACTTGCCTGCAGAGGTGAGTTATGAGGGAACACATTAAGGTTTATGCCTGCATCCAGCTATAGGCACTGAGCCATGAATACTAGAGGAGAACACTAGACATTTGCATACACTGCACTACAGAGCAACGGTCTCTGAAGTGAATCATTTCTTATAAAGCAGAAGGTAAATGTACTGCCCCATGGCATCTATGTTACAGAGTAATGTGGAATTATGAGGGTATTATGGATAACCTCCCATCTCTACTCCACATGTACAGTATGCCACATTGTAGCAGATATACAGTAGGACAAAGCATAACGGGATGTAGTCGGCATCCCAGCGTGCGGGATGGCGACGGTCTAATACCGGCGCCAAAATCCCGACAGGTCGGGATCCCGGCATCACTATCCCGACAGTCGGCATCCCGAAGGTAAGTAGCGGGGTGTTAGGGGGAGGGTAGGTCTAGGCACTGGGAGGGGGGGGGGGGGAAGGTCTGGATTAGGCACCAGGGAGGGGGTGTTAGGTTTAGGGTGCAGAAAGTGGGAGGTTAGGTTTAGGCACTAGAGGGGGGAGGTTATGGTTAGGCACGAGGAGGGTGCATTAGGGTTAGGGTAGGAGTTAGAAAAGTACTTACCATAGCGTCCTATGGGTGTCGGCATTCAGGCTGTCAGGATGCCGCTGTTGGCGTTACGACCAGCGGCATCCCGACAGCCTGGATATTATACCCAACCCATCATTACATTCCCGTTATATCCTATCACACCACTGATCACCTGTAACTACAAGTCTGTCATCTGTGGGTCCTGTTACTGCGGAGTCTGCCTGCCCCAGAGTAATAACAGTCTTTTACAGACAGGGACTACACACACTGGCCCTGATTCAGAGCCGGATGCTCTGACAGAGCGCTCGCTCTGAATCAGGGCCGTCCCTGCTCCTTTTTGGAGCGGCCTCCTGGCCGCTCGCATAGCTGTGGGTGACCACCCACAGCTATAGCGAGCGGCCAAAATGATTGTCGCGATGGTCAAGACCATCGCGACCATCAGGCTTGCCACGAGACCCTGCGGTAGGGTCTCGCTGCCGCAAGCCCTGGAGTGCTTTTGGCTCTATCAGAACCAAAAGCACTCCCACTGACATCACTAGTGATGTCAGTGGGGCCGGCCCCAGACGGTAGGCGTTCCCATGGGAACGCCTCCGTCTGGGCAGCCACGCCCCCGGCACGCCCACCAAAGGGGGCGTGCTGTCAATCACCATCGACAGCACGCCCCCTTTGGTGTGAGACCCATAACAACGGCTTGGCTGTCGTTATTCGGGTCTCGCGCATGCGCACGACGGAGCCGCCTCCGTCGTGCGCTTGCGCACTTGGGCAACATCGACCCGCTTGCGAGCGTTCAGCGCTCACGAGCGGGTCTGAATCAGGCCCACTGTACAGAGCAGGTGATAGATCATTTAGTTCTGGCTTTATTATATTTATGCCCAAAAGTAGATTTACTCAGAAACGTTAATAGAAAGTAAATACAACTATGTTATAATTGCAGCTTCTGACCAAATATATTACCCTCTCTCTGCCTAGTCCGAGCGCTTTACTGAAAAGCACCTTCTAAGACCTAATGGTAACATTTTACAAGGATGTCACTGGTGGATCAGCAGTGACGTATCAGAGGCGTTACTGGCTATGCAGTCCGGCACACAGCCCTTTCCTCTCGGCTGCTTCATAGAGAACCACAGAACGAGTCTCGTACTTTACTTGTAACGGGAGACACTTTGCACCCTCCAGATGCACTTCTGCAGGAAAATGCATTGAAATCTTGCAGTAAAAAGCTTAATGACCATGTAAATGGTACATGTAATACAGGGTGTTCTAAAGTTTCCAAATCATAATCACACTGCCACCAACTAAATAGCATTCTATGCACGTAATCATTTCTATTTTCCACCCAAGTTCCAAAGCCAGTGGTCATCCACAAGCATAAAAATAGTACAATACAAATCTTTCCATATAAAATCAGTATATTTCATCTTCTAGTCCAGTAAACAGATGTTATGGGTTGCAGGTGAATATCAAACATATCTATAATTACTGATTTTACCAAGTCATTTCGTCTTCATCCTCTTCCTGCCAGAGGAACCTGTGGTTCTCTCGTATAACATCCAAGTCTGTTTTACGGTCTCCTCTGCAAACAGAAAGATTACGTCTTATGAACACCGACATCTATGTTAAAATGCATTTATTTTGCACCGCCATGGTTTTTGTACACAAACATGAGTAAGCAAAGTATCAATATTAGTACATTAGGCAACTGGCAAGGAGACGTGGCAATGAGGAATACATACTATATTAGACAGAAATAAACATTCCGGGGCATTTATACTAGGGAACATATTGCAGCAGTAATTTGGGGGTGGTCGTTAATGGTAGATTCAGAAATAGTGCTCAGAGGTGCTAATTCAGCATTGCAGGTAAGTGCAATGTTGAACGCAGATTCCTGATTATCGGGAATCTGTGCGTGCGCAGGACTCTATCTGCGAATGTGCAGAACTGGTCCTGCGTGAACTGGGCCTGTCAATTAGACAGAGGCATTTAAGGGGTAGTGCGAGGGCGGGTGACGGGCGGGTGTTCCTGGAAACGGACGCATTTTCTTGGCCTCACAAGCCAGCCAACCTACGTAAGATGAAGCTTACTCAGCAGGCCGGCTCCGTCCACCATGGTCACAATGGTTATCCCAGGCTACGACCTCTGTTGCAGTGCTGGGATCGCAAATGCAGAAGGGGTGTCATACACTTTCTGCTGCATTTGCAAGAACGGAATTGCAAAGCTGCCTGCGTGCACTACACACTACATTATATGCCTGCGTGCACCTCTGCAATTCTGTCCACTGCTGAATCAGACCTAGAGTCCATTATCTGTATCACTTGACTGGAAATCATCATAAACAGGATTGGAGCATAAATCTACCGCACTAAAGACATTTTAGACACTATGCGAGCTGCCAAGAGGCCGCAACTAAAAAAACAAGTGCCCGCCCTGCTTCAGAGTAAGTGCTCGCTTTTTGCGAGCGTCGACCTGATGTGTGCCGTTGTTTTCACCCAAAAAAAGGTGAAGACACATAGATCTGTCAGCTTATTGCGGACCCTATGTGTTTTCGTGAGATATATCATATTTCATTTGAAATAATAGGATAGGGTGAAAAAAAACATTGGCGAAAAACGGGGATAATTGGCAATAAAAAAAATCCCCTTTTTTCGCCGATTGCGGGGATCCAATAGCGCTCTAACAATGTTTGGGGCTAATCGGATACTGCCCTTAGACTCATTTTTGGCAAAAAAAAAAAAAAAGAGACACCAAAAAGACGCTTGATGCTAGCACAGGGCCTGGCAGCTCACTCATGCCAGGCAAGTCGTGCTGAAGTGTATTGAGGCTAGATGTATGAGGACACATCTGTATATCATAGTGACCGTACCTTACACAGGTGTGGCGCCCAAGATGGGTTTCTTCAATAGTAAAAAAATAAATAATCAAAATATATTATTATTTAAGACGCATAACTTCACATTTAGTAGTTCTCTGTCCTTAATAACAGAATGCACTTACTTGGACAGCTGGAAGTCTTGCAGTTTTCCGCCATAATACAGAATGTAGTCATTTACGAACTTCTGATGTCTGGCAAACTTAGGTACTTCTAGTTAAATAAATACATAAATAAAATGACAGTCTTGACAAGGTTCCTTAGCATTGGATAAACTCACCAATACCCATTAGGGAAGACAGGGGTAGGTTACAGCGGGGGCTGAGCTGCTGCCACATGGGCACATTTATGCAGTGTTATAGACGCTAGAATATAGCTTTACATAGGCAGCAATTCATTTTATATAGTAGCGCTTTTTCTTAGCAGTGATATAAAGTGTAAATAACTGAATAAGCACTAATAATAAAAGTGCCCGTGTGACATCACTCAGGCTGCGCAGCTGGATATAAATATAAATGGGCCCCATCCATAACACCCCACTCTGCTCACATTCCACCCAATCATTAGAGCTTTTCCCCTTTATACACCTTTAGTTACACTATTTATCCTGGGAATAAAGGACTGTGCTATAGAGTACAATATAGCACACTACAGCCTTCATATCTGTATTTAGGCTCATAAACCCCATATCATTACTATGGCCTAGGCTATTCCATGTTGTTGGACTGAGATGTAAGTACTCACAATATGCTGGGGGGGGGGGGGGGGGGGGGGAAGAGAGCTGGAGCATAGGGAGAAGGTGACCACAGGAGGGTTAGGTGTGGATGAAGCTCTGAGCTAGTAGGAGATACAGTAACTGATGTGAGGACCTGCTCAGTGTGGAGGAGCACTGGGGACAGTGCATTGGGGGAGGTAGTTGTCTGGGATTACTGCAGCTACAGGAAGGGAAAGAAGCAGACAGCAGGTGCTGTAGGTAGTCCAAGGACCAGCGTTATAGAGAGGGGAACTGTGTGTGTGTGCTGCTGCAGAGGGGCATGCTCATGTATAGGATTGTGCACATTGGGATTTGGTTCTCATAGTGACCCGTGTATGTAGGAGAAAGTCTTCCCTGGACCACGTTACTCATTTGCACTGCAGGTGTCTGGTGACTGGCTGGATAATCCTATTTGTGCAGAATATGTATAATACATCGTTTCAGTCTCCATCTGATCTATTGATTAACTCTATCTTCTATTCTGCAAGTCCAGCCTGTTGGCTCAATGCTGCCCACAAGGGACGGATCCTGTACTTGCCCATCAGGGCTTACTGTAGGTCACCTAGTGGGTTCTATGTCTCTCATCTACTACGTACAGTGTGCACAGTCTGCATAAACCACGGATGATTTTCTTTGTATCCGTTAAATCAGTGCAACAATTGTGTGATCTGCCAAAATCGCTTTGTTTATTTTGCAGAGAAATTATAGAAAAGCCAAAGTGATAAACCCCCCCCCCCCCCCCCCCCCAGCCTTGTATGACGGCAACATACTCTGGATCACATTACTGAGTAACAGGATATGATGTCATTTGTATAACAAATTAATCGCACATTTGGACACTTGAGGGGAAAAAAGAAAGTAAATACTGGAACTAAACTCACTTTATATTAAATAAGTAATCTTTCATCCTGTGCCCATTATTCAGCACTAATGGCCTCTAGGCAATCTGCTTACTTTACCCATTTTTGGATTAATACAAATTGAACCATCTACAGATGTGTCCTCCTACTCAAGACGAGGCAAATAGCCCCTCTGCTCGCCAGGTCCCAGGCAACTCGGCCACGCCGATCAGCTTTCTCGCTCAAAATGTGCGTCTTACTCGCATACATAAATCAGCTGAGAGTGACAAAGCTACATTGCTGGCTTGTACTGATCAATGTGATGTGCGACATATGTACATCTGTGTTTGACGGCGTCTGAATCGGTGTATGAAGAGCTACGATGCAGCGGCTGCGGCTTCTCTCGCCAAGTCCCGTTGTGCTTTATCTGTGACAGTATGAGTGTGTTATACTAATTCCTGTACAGCTACAGTCACAGCCCGGCGTCTCTAGTACTGCGAGTGGTGTATTGCTGCGTCTGCCGTGCTAATAAGACGCAAAGTGTAAATAAAATACGGTACACTACTCCTCTTAGAGCATCTAGCGCTATATGGCGTATAGACGCTAGGTGTATGACACATCTGTAGGTGGGAATAGAGGTTACACAGTAATATCTGTCAGAAATAGAAATAAGATCAGAGTTTTCAAATCGAGCGTGATTCCGGCATTCTCCTCTGCAGATTCAGCGTGGGAATAATTTAAATGGCAAAACCAGGCTGTATGGCCATTTCACTAATTGTCAACTTAAATCTGCAGCCAAGACCAACGGAATTGCTCTGCATCTGGAAATTCGGAACCTATAACCCCGTAGAGCCAAACTGTATGTGTGTAACACACAACTTGGTAAAGCAAAGTTCATAAATCCATCTTGTTTTGTGCCATCAGCCCCTTTTACAATGTCAGTGGCACTTTATGTAAATGTAGAGGCGTGGCAATGTAAGTGCAGAATAATGGCACCTGTGAGCTTAGTGTTAGGGTGCGGGGGGAACTTGTATCACACAAAAATACAGCTTATTCTGCATAATTTAGGAAAAATACTGCTCATTATGCATAACAGGGAAAAATACAGCTTATTCTGCATAATATAGGCAAAATACTGCTCGTTATGCATAATATAGGCAAAAAATACTGCTTATTCTGCATAATATAGGCAAAATATAGCTCATTATGCATAACAGGCAAAATACTGCTTGCTATGCATAATATAGGCAAAATACTGCTTGTTATGCATAATACAGGCAAAAAATACTGCTTATTATGCATAACAGACAAATACTGCTTATTATGCATAACAAACAAAAAATACTGCTTATAATAACTTATATCTACATTTGTAACAACAAATTATGAAGAAAAGAAAAACGCAAAAGAAAACATAAGAGGCAATGGGGCAGAGGGCCTGATTCAGAGCCACTTGCACAAAGCGAGCGCTCGCTCTGAATCAGGGCGTGTGCTTTTTTTTTTGTTGGGCCTCTTGACCGCTCGCATAGCTGTGGGTTACCATCAGGCTTGCGACGAGACCCTTGCGGTAGGGTCTCGTTGCCGCAAGCCCCAGTGGACTTCCTGCACTATTAGAGCAGGAAGTCCACCTACTGACATCACTGGTGATGTCAGTAGGGCCGCCCACAAACGGCAGGCGTTCACATGGGAACGCATCCGTTTGTGAAGCCACCCCCCCGCCACGCCTACAAAATAGGGCGAGCTGTCGATCAACATCGACAGCCGCCCCTTTTGCAGTGAGTCCCGGAGCGAGTGCTTTTTGTGCTGGCTCCGGGGCTCGCGCACGTGCGCACTGGGCCACCGTCGGCCTGCTTGTGAGCTGGTCTGAATCAGGCCCAGAGATACTACAACTACAAAGCAGATTGTTTAGGCCGCTTTACTTCATTTTTGATATACAAATTAAGAAAGGAATTAGGTGCTGTATGTGGCCCAATACTTTTGAAAGTTTCAGCATTTGGCTGAATCCTAAAATATGGGTATAGTGCAACACCGTGGCGCAGTGGTTAACATTGTTGCCATACTGTACTAGGTCAATAGGTTCTGTCGTGACCAAAGGAACTAGCTGTAGGGAGTTAGCATGCCATGGTTGGTCGGAGGGTGTGTGTACTACAAAATTTTGAGTGTAAAGCTGCCCATCCACTAGGCGATTAAATTGAGCGATTGAACGACAACGACGTAGTTATCGTTCAATCGTTCATTAATCGTTTGTAGATCGTTCACTAAAATGTCTAAAACGACGCGCGTGCCCGCTGGTCGTTAAAAGACATCTATCATCATGCAAACATGCTAGTCAACCTGACGACAGCATGTTAGCAGATGATTGATGTTCCTACACTGAACGACTGCTCGTTCAGTGTAGGCACATCACATAATAAACAGACAGACAAATTACTGCACAATTACAAGGTCTATAATCATGCAGTCTTTTGCCCGTCTTCTAGTGGATGGGCAGCTTTAGCTTCATTGGTGCAGGGGCTGATGTGAATGATTAAACATTGTCAAACGCTGAGCAGTGTGTTGGCATCAGTGGTGGCTCTTACTCTTAAAATAGAGAAGGGCTGCAGCCCAGGTCGGGTCCGCACGAAGAGTCATCTTCAGTCAAGATGGAGATCCCGGCATGTACAAAAAAAAATAAAAAAATACACAGGGAGGAGGAAAAAAAAAAAAAGGCTCATGTTCACAAAATTTGGCTTCTAGGGAACGCATCAGCTGCAGCCCATAGTAGCCAGGTATTGCTGGCGTGATAGAAGCAGAAGTGCTTCTCATTGGAAGGGCTTTCTGCTAACGGCAGTCCAGACTGACAGTCCCAGGGTGAATTTGTACCTCCCCTGGCACTGACATTCCAGTGTGCTACTAGCAGAAAGTGCTTCCAATAGGGAGCCATTCTCAGACAATGCACAGGCAGAGTCAGACTGGGGCTTACTGGTTGCAGTGGTGGATTTTACTGTGTGGTCTGCAGCACCTAGGTAAAATCCGCCACTAGTTGGCCAAACATAAAATCTATTAATGACCCTAATATATTCTATATACATAAAAAGATCTTATTCATCTACCAATTACTTTTTCAAATAGTTTAGACCTTCACTTGATCTTTCTACAAGTAACAGCGATTTATTCTCAGGTCATAACACTGTGAGTGGGAGGCTGGGGAAGAATATTATGGAACGTGTAACACCGCTCTCAGGGCAGCGGACAAAGGATACAGCATCCATAGATATCAGGTGAAATCTGCGGTTTCGGGCTTCCTCCCTATATGGTGAGAAAACAGAAAACACTGAATGTATAGCCTGCATCACTGTGTAATAACATACAGCCATCAGCGCACCGTACCTGTCCCATTCTGCCTCTGCCACCTCTCTGTGAGCCACCTTCCCAGCTCTTTCTTTCTGGAACGGCTTCTTAAGTAAGGCTTCATCTTTTGTACTTCTGAGAAAGGACAACCCGGAAACATCGCCAATGAGCGGGTTAATAAACAGAAACTCTCATAAAAAGAGGTTGCAAGTAACATTTGCAGGGAAAGTAATACATGCTGTAATAAAAATTTAACTTATCACCTACACAAAACAAAGCGATATAATATAATAGAAGTATACGACACCAATGCTTCACATAAATCATTACACAGTACTAAACAGCAAAATATATTTCTGAATGACTAAATACATTTAATTAGTCTTGAATATTCGTCCAAATAATAAAAGGAAAAAAAAAAAAAAAACATTCTGGTAGGGTAATTGGTTGTTGACTAAAATGTACCCTAGTGTACGTGTGTCCATGTGATCGGGTATATAGAGTGTCAGCTCCACTGGGGCAGAGACTGATGTGAATGACGGAAATGCTCTCTGTAAAGCGCAGCGGAATACGCGTGTACTGTTAAATAAGTTAATAAATAAATTCCCCCTTGCTAGCACAGTAACACGGGCTTAGTATACATTTAATGAAGACTTTCAATCCTGGCAGTGTCTGCAGTGTAACCAGCACCGGGAAGGATGTGGGGGGGGGGGTTCATCTACCCGGTAGCTGTGTAAGAGCTGTTTGCATATGGGGAGAGGAGGTAATTACCTGTATAAAATACATATGGCAATACATACTAAATCCATTTAAATTAAGTGGAGTTCTCGGTGCATCATGTGTACCCTACAAATCACACAAGGACAATACTAATTCTGCGCTGGTGATGCCAGTACCACAAGCCACTGCTCATGGTTACAGAAAATCTTGTTTCCATAACTAGAGAGTATATTGTGATTCTCTGAGCGAATAAACAACGCAGTGTAATCAGGTAAAGTTATTTATGTGGTTTGCAGAGCGGTGCTGACAGGTCTCCAAGGTGCATTAGTGACCACAAACCTAATTAGGGAACCTAAAGGGAATGGACACCACAAAAGCTCCGGTTTCTGCTCATAAACCATCAATGACTGGTGGCGGATAAGACAGGCCTGGGTCACTTTGCTTCTACAGTGAGGGATATGGATGGATGGTTACACTCTGCTGTTATACTCAGCCAGATTAGCCACAAAGGGCCTCATGCAAAGTTGGATATACAGTGCCTTGCAAAAGTATTCACCCCCTTTGCATTTTTCATGTTTTGTTGCCTCACAACCTGAAATTAAAATGGATTGTGTGAAGGTGTGCATCATTTCATTCACAGAACATGCCTACAACTGTGACGTTGTGTTTTTTTTTTATACTGTGAATCAAACAACATATAACAGAGAACTTCAGTGTGCATAACTATTCATCATCATAAAGTCAGTACTTTGTCGAGCCACCTTTTGAGCAATTACAGCTGCAAGTCGCTTTGGTTAAGTCTCTATGAGCTTGACACATCTTGCCCCTGGGATTTTTGCCCATTCCTCAAGGTAAAACTGCTCCAGCTCCTTCATGTTGGATAGTTTCCGCTTGTGAACAGCAATCTTCAAGTCTGACCGCAGATTCTCAATTGGATTGAGATCTGGGCTTTGACTAGGCCAGTGGTTCTCAAACTCGGTCCTCAGGACCCCACACAGTTCATGTTCTGCAGGTCATCCAGCAAGAGCACAGGTGTACTCATTACTCACTGACACATTTTAAAAGATCCACAGGTGAAGCTAATTATTGCAATTGTGATTCTGTCAGGAGACCTGCAAAACATGCACTGTTTGGGGTCCTGAGGACCGAGTTTGATAACCTGTGGACTAGGCCATCAGAAACACATGTAAATGTTTCCCCTTAAACCACTCGAGTGTTGCTTTAGCAGTATGCTTCGGATCATTGTCCTGCTGGAAGGTGAACCTCCGTCCCAGTCTCAAATCACAGGCAGACTGAAACAGGTTTTGCTCAAGAATATCCTTGTATTTAGCACCATCCATCTTTCCCTCGACTCAGTTTCCCAGTCCCTGCTGCTGAAAAACATCTCCACAGCATGATGCTGCCACCACCATGTTTCACTGTGGGGATGGTGTTCTTGGGGTAATGGGATGTGTTGGGTTTGCGCCAAACATAACGTTTTCCTTGGTGGCCGAAAAGTAAAATTTTAGTCTCATCTGACCAGAGCACCTTCCTCCATACATTTGGGGAGTTGCCCACATGCCTTTTGGTAAACTCAAATCGTGTCGTCATATTTTTATCACTAAGTAATGGCTATTTTCTGGCCACTCTTCCATAAAGCCCAGCTCTATGGAGTGTACGGCTTATTATGGTCACATGCACAGATACACCAGTCTTTGCTGTGGAACTCTGCAGCTCCTTCAGGGTTACCTTTTGGTCTCTGTGCTGCCTCTCTGATTAATGCCCTCCTTGCCCGGTCTGTGAGTTTTGGTGGGCGGACCTCTCTTGGCAGGTTTGTTGTGGCACCATGTTCTTTCCATTTGATGATGATGGATTTGATGGTGCTCCGGGGGATCATCAAAGATTTGGATATTTTTTTATAGCCCAACCCAGAATTGTACTTCTCAACAACTTTGTCCCTGAATTGTTTGGAGAGCTCCTTGGTCTTCATGGTGTGATGCCTCTTGCTTAGTGGTGTTGCAGCCTCTGGGGCCTTTCAGAAAAGGTGTGTTTATACTGACAGATCATGTGACACTGAGATTTCACACAGGTGGACTTCATTTCACTAATTATGTGACTTCTGAACGTAATTGGTTGCACCACAACTTGTGAGGGGCTTCATAGCAAAGGGGGTGATTACATATGCAAATGCCAATTATCAGAATTTTATTTATAAAGATTATTTTTTATATATATTTTTCTAATTTCACTTCACCAAATTAGACTATTTTGTGCAGATCCATCACATAAAATTCAGATAATAAAAAAAAATATTACAGGATGTAATGCAACAAAAAAGGTAAAAAGCCAAGGATGTGAATACTTTTGCAAGGCACTGTATATGTGTAAAATATGTATCTCTATGGCGTACACATAAGACATATGCTTCTGCCCATATACAGATTGCTGTCATATAGAGAGGCAGAATGGAAGCACTTCTGACTGGCTGATTGTGTCCTGGCTCCTCCCATCTTATATAAATCGTTAGTATGGCTGCTATACTATATGTAAGTGTGGCCATCTATTCCTCTTCCTAATGGGATATGTGCATTCAGAACACGGAGGTTAAGATTCCAATTTGATTTTTATTGGGCAATTGAATTTCATTTGTAATTTAATTTTGTATTTGGGCCTGTATGCAATTGACATTTGCATATATTACCAACTCTATGCTACGTTATGACACTTCGTTACAGTATTATACTGTGTAATAACTGAGTAATGTGATTTTAGCACTTCCTACTGACCCGGTCAGGCCGCATCGCTATACCTTTGTTACAGGCACATTATTACTGCAGAGCTGGAGGTATCCTGTGATCCTCAGTCTCTGCATAAACACAGAATTCAGCAGTTTGCAGTATTTTTTTTTTCTTTTTAAACATAAAATGCATCTAAGTCTACATCAGGCAACACTTGGACGACTCTCACCCTTCAGTCCTATGTGTGACCATTGTCTAGCAATACAATAGCCATTGGGAGCGTGCCATGTGCAGAGTAGTGGGGTATAACATTGGGCGCTGATAATTATGATGGGCAGGAGGCATAGACAGGGCAGACACCCTTTCCTAAGTTTACGCATAATATAAAGTAATATAAAATGCCATGTCGGCAATCACAATGTCGACAGACAAAAGGTCTACACGATAATGTCTCATGTCATAAAGCTGATATGGATAAACTGTCAACAATAGAAACTGTTGCAACCATTTTCCGGGAGTGGCGAAGCCAGAGTCTTCGTCCATGGACACAGACTTCCTGGCGTCACAGGGGTTCTCGCATCAGTGTGCTATCATTACTATCAGAGTCTCAGAGTGTAGCTTCCGGTTACCTCCACTCCCCACAGTACATCATTACACTGCCCTCATGGCATGCAGCCCTGTCCTTTCTCTCTCCAATCACACCAACAAACACGTCACTGCCGCCCACGTGGTCAGGCCACTCATCTGCTGCTGCTGTGACCATTTCACTGATCTGATTGGTCACAGGATGTGCTATTCCCACCCAATACAAAATTAGGAACATAATGGACAAGATGGAGATTTAAAGTACTATGGCATATCAAATGCACCCTAATAATAAACATAATAATGATGCGTTTATGCCTTGCAGCTCCGCATCCTCTATTCATATAGCTAAATACACTATATGGGCAAAAGTATTTGGCCACACCTGTTAATTATTGAATTGAGATGTTTCAATCAGACCTGTTGCCACAGGTGTATAAAATAAAGCACCTAGCCCTGCAGTCTCCATTTGCAAACATTTGTGCTACAAAATGGGTCGTCCTGAAGAGTTCAGTGATTTGAAGCGTGGCACTGTGGCAGGAAGCGTGGCACTGTGGCAGGAAGCGTGGCACTGTGGCAGGATGCCACCTTTGCAATAAGACTGTTCGTGAAATTTCAACCCTGCTGGATATTCCACGGTCAGTTGTAAGCGATATATTGTTAGAAAGTGAAAGCGTTTAGGAACAACAACAACTCAGCCATGAAGGGGAAGACCACGTAAAATCACAGAGCGGGGTCAACAACTGCTAAGGCGCATGGTGTGTAACAGTCGCCAACGCTCTGCTGATTCCATAGCAGAAGAGTTACATACTTCCACTGGCATTAATGTAAGCACAAAAACTGTGCGGTGGGAGCTTAATGGAATGGGTTTCCATGGCCGAGAAGCTGCATGCAAGCCTCACATCACCAAGTCTAATGCCAAGCGTCCGATGGAGAGGTGTAAAGCACACAGACACTGGACTGTGGAGCAGTGGAAATGTGTTCTGTGGAGTGACAAATTACGCTTCTCTGTTCGGCAGTCAGATGGGCGAGTCTGGGTTTGGTAGATGCCGGGTGAACGTTACCTGCCTGACTGCATTGTTCCAACTGTGAAGTTTGGTGGAGGGGGGATAATGGTATGGGGCTGTTTTTCAGGGTTTGGGCTAGGCCCCTTATCTCCAGTGAAGGGCAATATTAATGCTTTAGCATACCAAGACATTTTGGACAATGCTAGGCTCCCAACTCTGTGGCAACAGTTTGGGGAAGGCCCTTTTCTATTCTAACATGACTGTGCCCCAGTGCACAAAGCAAAGACTATAAAGACATGGTTTGATGAGTTCTGTGTAGAAGAACGTGACTGGTGCACACATAGCTCTGACCTCAACCCCATCGAGCACCTTTGGGATGAACTTGAACGGAGATAGCGAGCCAGGCCTTCTCATCCAACATCAGTGCCTGACCTCATAAATGCTCTACAGAATGAATGGGCACAAATTCCCACAGAAACACTCCAAAATTTTGTCTGAATACCTTTGTCCGTATAATGCATCTTCAAGTATTGCTGGGAGTGCTCTTTATTTCCCCAGCCAATACAGGATTTACAACAGGATTGGGATGGAGCCAAAGCGATGGCCATTTTTAGATAGGACGGACACCACCTTAATGTCTGTAAAGGGTTTGTTTGCTCTTGGCAGCTAAACTATCCACAACACTAAATATCAAAATAATACAAACACAAACTTATCAGCATAAAAACCTTTACCGTTTATTCCTGCTATGTGTGTCAGGGTCCCCCTCCTCATCACTAAAGTCTGAGTCGTATCCTCCATAACCATGTACCTAGTTATAGCAGAAGAGATAAAACATTAGATTCAACACAAAAAAATGTTCAATAAAAACCACTTAGAAATACAGATGAGAGGTTCGAATATTGGCTATATATCATATTGGCTATCCAGCTCTCACGTGTTTTGGATAGCCAATAAGATAAATCCGAACTTGCGATAATTTGGCGATGAGAACCGACTATCCTGAACCCGCTCATCTCTAATTAGAACAAGTTGAATGACAAAGACTTGGCCGAAAACTTCACCATAAATTGAAATATTATTCAATTCAACCAGTACTGATCAAACAGGAACGCCAACAGCAATTGTATAGCATATAGAATACAGTCTTTACAAAGAAGTCAAGTTTAGAAATCGGCTGCGCAATCCTATATTATACAATGATGATCAAATTCCTTTTAGTAAAAAGATCAAAATCTCATTTATTGACACAATCGCCCATCAATAAGTTACATATAGCAAACAATTCCAATAGGTTTATACAATCTATCATTAGAAAATGTTAAATAGAACAAATTGTAATCAGATGCATACACATGCAATAACATTTAAATAATAAAGGATCCTAATAGCACAAGTATGTGCAAACATAATACTGTAGATGTAAATGCCCTCTTTAATGGATATCATTTCTATTATCATATATTGCCTCTTTTGGCAATTGGTAGAAATAAGTCTACGAGTAGCCGATAGTTACCACATCCATGCACTATATGTCCCGCAGCTTATTAGCACTGTATAAGCCTCCGATGGCTAGTTGGAATATCCCGATCTCAAGCCCCGGTTAGTAGCGCAATAGCCAGCAATGGTCCACTGACAATAGAGTATCCTACACTCTCCGGCTTACAGCTCGGCTTCCGGCAGAAAATGGAGTATGCCTCCCGCTGTATGAACTCCTGGCTTCAGATTCACATGTAGATGTAGAAATAGAAATGTAAATCGCTTAAAAAGGTGTGAAACATTTGAGTAGAGCCACTTAATTGGTAGAATAGGAGTTAACTAAATATGCCAAATTAATAGTAATTTGTAGATGTTAGAAATAAATAAATAAAAAAGACAAATATATCATATGTGTTTTTAATGCATGTTCTCCCCTTATACCAGGGCTCGACAAATCCCGGGGGCCAAGTCGCCATGGCTACCAGATTTTGCTGCCTGTCTACTAGATTTTGCAGTGAGGGAGGAGGCAGATCCTCATCAGCTCTGGCAGAGATTTGTGCCTATAGTATTGCGGTGCTCATATCATAAACTGGAGTGCATGTGCTGAGTGTCGCCTGTGGTGACTGCTGTGCCTGTGTCCGTCTCGGCCTGCACTGAAGACTCCTTCCATCCTGGCCTGCTCTGATCCCTGCTGTCTGTCCCAGTCTATGCTGATCCTCCTGTACGTCCTGGCTGTCTACTGTCTCCTATCTGCGGCTGCATAGAGCTCTCTGGTAGTAGGGTCTATGCGTGGCCAGGGATTGCGGAGCGGCTTCAGAGGGATAGTGGTGTGACCATGAGAGGAGGGGGTTTTGTTGTACTTTCTGGCACCATTGTTTTATGTGAAATGTGGTCCATTATTACTGGAGGGTGGAGCAGGTGAGCTGTGCAGAGCAGTGAGGGGGCCTCCATTTTACTGTATCCATTCAACTGTGACCATTTTGTGGCCTAGTATAGTATGTATAACAGTTGCATAACACACAGAGCTATGCTCCTCACTCACTCCTGTAATTTTTTGGGGCGCACAGTGGTCTGGCTCCTACACTTTCATCCTGGCTCCTAGATTTTAGAAAAATTTGTCAAGCCCTGGCTTATACACATCTGGTTAAAATGTTGCGCATTATTAAAAGGATGTGAAAAAAAATCTGCTTTTGTTGGATAATTAACAGTGTTCTTTAAAGAGACTTTGGATGCATGCTTTCCTCTGAATACGGGCAGGCACATAGGACTTACTATGCTGCAGTCAACCGAAATTGTGACTGTATGACGTGCAGCTCAGACCCACTGTGTGCGCAGTGCGGTATCATGTGAGTGGTATTATCTAAGGGTACTACCCTGTATTAGTCCCTATTATTGTCCTTTCCTTTACATGGGAATCAGGGTAGGAGAAGCTACATCTGGGAGTACAAGGAGGAAACATACTGAAGGAATAAGGTTGAGACTCATCAATGATATTACATTAGAAACACCCAGTGTCCTATGTACGTTTTAACATTTTAGGTAACCACAGGAGTTTGATTGACATGTAAAGTACACACAAGTTCACATATCAGGCATACGCTTGGGTTTAGGTCACGCCATTGTCCGCAAAATGTTTATTTTTTTTAATAAAGTGAATGGAATAGATGGCATTCAAATACCCACAATGCTCCTTGTCAGTGGCTATGAGGTCGTTGGAACAAATACAGTTATATTATATACACAAACGCCTATGTCTCACAGCAGGTGGATCCACACCTTGCAGCACCATTACTTTGTGTGACCAATTCCAATCCGTGCTACATGTGTGTTTTGTACTGTATGTTTACCACACTGATAAGTAGCTGCAATAAGTGCGTGGGGTATAGAGCATTACACCAAGTTCCACTTGGTCAGGGACTGCACAGTTCTGCGTAATAGGTTGGTGACTTATAAATTAAAAGGATAATATTAAATATTACCAAACTCAATAATACCGGCCAAATATCAAAAGGTAATCAACACATCGGAGCGCAAGGGTTCTATACAATGGGCATACGTCTTTAGGAGGGCCACACATGGGCCATTCCTATTACCCAGTGCCAAGTCGGATGAGTTACAGCCATTGGATTTCTCAGTATGGTAGAAAGATCACCATACACACTGATAGGGTCCAAATGATATGGACTTCTGCATCTATACATGTATTCAATCATGATCCTATAGTCATCTGGGGACCATGGGCCTGATTCAGACCCACTCGCGAGCGGCTGTCCGCTCGCAAGTGGGTCGATGTTATGCACTGAGCATGCGCACGACGGAGGGAGCTCCGTCGTGCGCATGCGCCAGACGCGACGAGCGAAGGAAAGTCCTTCGCTCGTTGTGTCCGATCAAAGGGGGCGTGCTGTCAATGTTGATTGACAGCACGCCCCCTTTGGTGGGCGTGCCGGGGGCGTGCCTCCCTGACGGGGGCGTTCCCACGGGAACGCCTCCCGTCAGAAGCCGGCCCACTGACATCACTAGTGATGTCAGTGGGAGTGATTTTGGCTCTGATAGAGCCAAAATCACTCCGGAGCTTGCGGTTGAAAACCTCAACCGCAGGCTCCGGCTCGCAATTTCGATGGTCGCGATGGTCTCGACCATCGCGGCCATCACAAAGCACGCTCGTATAGCCTGTGGGTGGTGACCCACAGCTATACGAGCGTCCAGGAGGACGCTCCATGAAAATGGAGCCCGGCCCTCATTCAGAGCGTGCGCTCTGCTCAGAGCGTACGGCTCTGAATGAGGGCCCATATGCACTAATACCTCCCAACAACATCCAGGAGCGCGGCCCTCAGCTCCCCATCCTTTCTGCTAAAGAGACTATTGCTTCACCACCGAGGGTTGGACACAGCTCCCAACATTTCTGACATAGGTGCCAGGGGGTGGGACGTCCCAACATTTCTGACATAGGTGCCAGGGGGTGGGACGTCCCAACATTTCTGACATAGGTGCCAGGGGGTGGGACGTCCCAACATTTCTGACATAGGTGCCAGGGGGTGGGACGTCCCAACAATTCTGACATAGGTGCCAGGGGGTTAGACGTTGCAACCGGACAGTCGGGACTAATGGACCCTGCAATACCTGGGCACTTACCAGACACAGAAGGGTATACAACCAATATTACATACAATTATTAGGTGCATACGTGATAAAAGATAATGGGGGAGATGTACGAAGCCCAGAAGCGGTATCAGCGCACGTTAAGTGCCGCTATAATACATCTACCCCATTACGTCCTGGGTTGCTGTGCTGACAATGTTTGGAAACCTGTCTGTTTGCACCTAACACATCATTCATTACTCAATTGCAGAACACATGAGCCATGGAGGAATTTGCACATGTCATGCAGGCTGTGGGGGCA
This sequence comes from Taudactylus pleione, assembly GCA_031769625.1. Taxonomy (NCBI): domain Eukaryota; kingdom Metazoa; phylum Chordata; class Amphibia; order Anura; family Myobatrachidae; genus Taudactylus; species Taudactylus pleione. Next base: position 12,843,059 of record JAUIMM010000197.1, on the reverse strand, counting down.
TATACTTACCTGTGTGCATGGCAGGAAGAGCTGGGACTTGTAGTTCTACAATGCTGCCACGCACCATGCATGAAATACAGCAGCACAAGGCTTCCCCAAACACAGATAGTGCTGATTCCTACACAAGGTAGCTCAGAACACACAGCTGTAACAAATATGTACTCACATAATTAGACATCATTTTGTTGCCGCAATAATAACACTCCCCTTTCAACAGTGCTTGAGAATAAACAGTCCCGCCGGAAACAAATGAGAGCAGCTCTTAGTTCCGTAGCCTGCAGTACTAGCAGCAGCCACTAGGTGTCATCGGTGTGGCGTTTGTTGGTATGGCTGCTGATGATGCCTGTGTCTGGGGAGTAAGGGGTATTATTTAACTACAAAAAGGCTTTTCTCCAGCATTTTTGCTCTAGAACGGTTAAACTATAATTTTATATCTAGTATAGAGAAAGCTTTGTCTGTACTATGTACACAGTCTCATAGATCTCATAGGCTTCAATAGGGACTCTGCACAAAATATTTATATAGATGACAGATGCGCGTACACACTGTGCTCAAATATCTATGTAGCATTTGAGAAGACAGGGAATGCAGGGCAGCTTTCTCCTCGGTAGAGCTTATTTCCCTTTCGTGCTAGAGACCTGGAAGTGACGTGCAGTGACGGCACAAGTGTGAACCCATGCCGATAAAGACCACCTAAAGAAGAAAGTTGTCCCCTCTTGGGGTCACTTCGCTCGCCACAAGATTGTATTCCCCCTCTATGTCCACGTGAATGGTAGGGAATGACAGTGGGGTACATGTATGATAGCGGCACTTAACGTGCCGCTATACCGCTTCCTGCTTCGCCTCTTTACCGAGGCGAAGCAGGAAGCACTACCGATGAGATGTAAGAACATCTCATCGGCCAGAGAGGGGGAGCGTTAACTCCCCCCTCCGGCGCTACCCGCTAGAGACAGCAGCGCTTCAGCCTAGTGCTGATGCGCTGTGTATCTGTCCCGGCCGGCTCCACTGAGCATGTGCGGGATCTCGCAAGTATCGCAAGATCCCCGCGTGGAGCCGGCAGAAGGGACAGCGCTGTCCCTGCTGTGGGGATAGGCTAACGCCAGGCTGTACCTGTCGATAACGACAGCTACAGCCGGCCGAACGGTCATGCGGTATGACCGTTCGTACATGGCCCTGCCGCTCGGCGCTGCTATCTCGCTATGCGCCCCTGTCATTTACAACCCAGACCCCCGATCATACATCAGGGAGAAGCGGTATCAGCCACACATAACGTGCGCTGATACCGTTTCTGGGCTTCGTACATCTCCAGTCCTCTCCGTGAAGGGCATCTAGACCATGGTTGCCGACTTTCTGGCTGCCCCTTCCAGTAGGGAGCAGCCAGATCGGCAGGACAGGGGTCGTGGCTGGCACAAGGGGGCGTGGCTAGACAGATGACGGGCATTTGTTGGTGGGGCGTCATTTTGGCCCCGCTGCACAATGCCGATATTACAGGCATTGTGAAGCAGGGGGGAGGGGGGGGAGCAAAATTAAGTGATTCACGGTCCCCCCCTTTGCTACAGGTAATTGCGGATGGGTCGGGGAAGGGCGGCGGCCACCGGGAGGTTCGCCTGCCTTTCCAATGGGGCCAGGAGCGGAACCCGGTTTTCGGGAGGCTCCCGGGCCGAAACGGGAGGGTAGGCAAGTATGTAAATCTAGAAGCTACCTTTTCTCCTCGCTGGGTCCTTTCCCATGGCCTGTCCCAGCAGATACAGTAGTTTTATGTAAATGCTGCTGCTAAAAAAAAAATGCAGAAAATGTTTAGCTGTATATAACTGCTTTTACTAAATAGACCCCAAGTCAAGGAAAAACTATCATGATTGTATTATGATTGGATACTATTTATGCAGGGCTATGTATTAGTCTATACCACATTAATTATTACAGTTACGTTTTCTCACTTGTGGCGCCATATAACTAAAGGATAATAATAGGACGATATAGCGAATTGGACTGACATATCGTCTGGATCATCTAGAGTATGCACTATGTGCGCTCCTGTGCGGCGACATCGTGGGTGTTCCATCGGCCATGCATGCACGGCAGATGGAGCGACTCAGCTGCCGACACCAAGAAGGTGAATGGTGCAGGTGAGCAATGTATCAGGTGGTCAGACACCAGATCGTGCAGTGTGTACCGGCCGCCCAATATATCATTCCATCGCGCATCGGATTGGCGGGTCGGGTCAGGGCCGTAACTAGCTATGGGCAACCGGGGCCGTCGCACAAAGCGCAGAGGCTGTTGGGGCGGCACTAGTGCCACCCCACAACCCTTGCTTCTGGCTTGCAGGGTGCCTGGAATGGCACCATGCAGCCAAAATTAATGCAGCAGTGCTGCCTGTAGTGTCCCTGCCCTGTTTGCTGCCGGATTGTCTTGCACTACTGCTGGAGTTCTGGGTGCTGCTGAGGCTCTGCTCCTTATGTGCAACATCAAGCGCAAAGGGGTGGGACCGTCACCAGGCGGCCAGAACGATAGTTCCGGCACTGGGCCAGGTAATGTGTACCCGGCATTACACGCATTTGACATTATTTCAAATGTAAGGGAAAAAGAGGAAATTCTGGAAATGTGGCACACCCAAGATAATTTTAAATATGTAGATAGATATAAAAAGTGTCTGACCCTGCAGCACGCTACAGCACATGTGTATATCATTAGACAGGTAGACCAAAATTCCCAGCAGCCTCTGCAGCTGCTCAAGAGGTCAGGAGCAGGTCACATGAGCAGTGTCAGGTGGTAAGGCCGGTGACAGTGGGAAGCGATTGGCAGCTGGTCGGGGCAGAGCTGAAGTAACTACCTGGAGAGCGGCACTATGCTGTGAGGAGGTCTTCAGTCTTTATTTACGAAGCAACAGCTTTTGTAAGCCGACATTTGGGGCCCTGTGCCAAAAACAGCATTTGTGCCCCCCAAATTTTAAAATAGAGACAGTGCCTGCCCCAAAAAGTGGAAGGGTCGTGGCCACACAATAATACCCCCGATTCAAATTATGCCATACAGTAATGCCCCTTATTTACATGCCAGAAAAGGGCTCAGCGATAGTATAGCATTGGGGTCGGAGCAGGGGCGTGACTTGGCACAATCGCGTCATCGTGACCCTGCCCACTCTTCGCAATGCCGAGATTAATGGCTTTGTGAAGCAAGGGGTGGGGCCACGATAACGCGATTCAGAAAACTCAAGCACTAACCATTCCCATAGGCATCGATATAGATAAAAGTAGTTCATTACCAGGTGAGACGTACAGTCTGTGTTGTTCATCTTCGGGTAGCTGAGCCCTACTGCTCCTCCTGCTGGGCCGCTGTACTCCATACTGTCAGCGCCAGGCCGCACTGCCCTGCTGGGTTCCTGAGCTCCTTATAGTACAAGTCACAGGCCTACACAGTGGCTGCCACCATCCCATTGTCCCCTCTGACCAGTATATATATATATATATATATATACACACAAGTATTTTTAACCCATGATTCACCCGGACTCAAGCACACAATGGGCCTCATTCAGAGTTGTACGCTAATAGCATCGCTGATGCGGCTAAAATATGCCCAGGAGACGTCTGAAGAAAAACCAGATCCGAGTGATCACTTACTCAGATGGCCGCAGTCATCGCCCATCCGAGTAAGGACGGGATGTACTAAACTGAAGAATGCTGTAAAATCACCGAAAATTCAATTTTCAGGGGTTTTACCGCGTTTCTCATACTGTATGTACTAAGCACCGGAATGCGATTCATACTGGTGCTTCGTCCCAGTGGATAAAGCCATCTTCAGGTGGCGTTACCCAATAGAAGCCTGAGGGCTTCTTATCGGGACACCCCCTGAGAGGGATCCAATCTTCCTACGCGGTGCATGCGTCCTCCTGCGCATGAGGGACTTCTGGGTCCGTCCCACCGGGGGTAGGAGAGCTGTCCTTTGCAATTTTAATCACATTTCTTAGTACATACCAGGGTAATTCATCTCTGCATGTACCCGATAAGAGGCTGGATGTACCGCATTGCGGTTGCGATGCTTAGTTCATCCCGCCCTAAGTGCTTATTCAGAATGGGCGACCGAACTCCTCTGCCGGCGTCAGGAAATCTACCTAGGAAGATGCAGACCCTGACCTTGGCAACATGCCTCCATTTTGGGGAATAGTCCCTTTCGCAGCCCATTCCCCAGCCAATCAGGTTGCGGCATCCAGGGCACTGTGACTGAAATCACAGTGGTATTGAAGCATATGAGCACAGCAGCCCTGGCACATGCACAATCCCCAAAACATTGGTTATTTACCACCGACAGGGGACTGCGTACATCTCTGAATCAGGCCCACGGTCTATGACCAGCTGCTGATTTAAAATATTTTTACTTCAATCAATATCATATAAAAATATAAAATACAGGTGGAAAATCGTTTCTTTGGATGAAAATAATTACCAACAACAAACAGTACATGTACTCATTAAATTGGCATTAATTCCTAATAATTTCATATGCAATGATTATGGTAGCAGAGCACAGTTAATTCAGACAGTTCATCCGTATGCAGAAGTATTTAGTGGCAGCAGTAAGGTTATTAATTAAGCAGGTTATTTTCAATAGCACAGTTCAGCAGTTTGTTAGTAAGCCAATATGTTAATAAGCCAGCAGGTGGTAAAAGCAAGGCTCATGCATGCAGATTCGTAGCTTCCTCCACCTGATGGAAGGGAGGACGACTTGCGTCTCGCAATTGCCTCTTACGTACAAAAGCAAAAACATTTGCTCTGCGTTGAACTTCTGATTAAGCCTATAGCTGCATACACACACAACGATTTTGTTACCAACGATTTTCTGAATGATTTTCTGTCAGATTTTTTTCAAGTGTTATGGAGCATACACACGGTCAGATTTGTCAGACTTGTCAGATTTGTCAGATGAACGACTGAACGACTGAACGATTTGAACGATTTTACCAAAGTTTTGAACGATTTGAACGATTGAACGATTTTTGACTGCATTAAAATGAATGGAATCGTCCAAGTCTGACTGCAAACCCATCAGATGTCAAATATCGTTATCTGACAAACGGGAACGCGCATCGTTGATCGTCCATCGTTCAGGCATGTCAGATATGAACGATTTTCCTTCAGATATGAACGACTGAACGATTTTTAAATCGTTATCATTCATATCTGAAGGAAAAATCTGACCGTGTGTATGCACCATTCTGAATGATTTTTTTGAACTACAAACGATTTTTGCATATTTCCTTAATGAAAATCGTTCAGTTGGTCAGTCTGACTGAACTACAAACGTGAACGTGCATGAACGATAATCGTTCATCATTTTAACTCAGAAAGTGAACGATTGAACAATATCGTTATCAATTATCGTTCAAAATATCGTTGTGTGTGTGTATGTGTATGCACCTTTAGCTGTCTCTGGCAGAGCAGCTGTACTTAGACGCTGGAGCCTCTCCAGCTATGAAGGGACATGCAGAGGCTCACTAGAGCACGCCCTGAAAATGGTCCTTACAGTCCTGTGTCTTTCCCCAATACCTCCCCCAAACGCTGACTACCTGCCACTCACTTTGTGAATAAATCTTTGGTGTGATCCATCGCAGCACGTGCTTAGTGCGGCTTTGGAGAATACGGAGTCACAAAAAGATCTCTCCTCTGCGTGTCTGCGTCCGACATCGACACAGCCGAGCTCTCTGTATCTGATACAATTGTATCCAGGGAACAGGTTTGTGCTGTATCCCACAGCAACACAATAAACACAGCTGCATGTTATCAATACACTGCTAAAAAAAAATGGGTATCAGTAAAAATTGCAGAAGGGCATTTACAAGCTAATAAGTTAACGTCATGAGAAGATGAAAAATCTCTTTAGCTGGTAATAAAAAATAACATTTAACATAAACTATTTGAGCTGAGGTTATTACAAGGTAGAATAAGTAGGAAAAACAGTAGCAGAGCAATGTGTCCTTGGTGAAATATGTAATCAGGAGGTCTGCATGCTGTATCCAAATGGAAATAAACCCTACAGGAGAATAACTTGGCTGTGTAAGTAATTACATGGTGTACTCTTTATGACAAAAGACAGGCAAATGTACTCAGATACATTCCAGATATAATGCAGTGTAACAAGTTGCAGAAGAGGAGCCTAGAGTTCTGGGAATTACAATACACAGAACAGTTAGTTCACACACACAGCTAAACCTAATTTGGTCTTGTTTATTTTTGATTCATGTGTTTAACACTCAGGGGCCTATTCATCAACACTAAAATAACGGTTTTAAGGACATTTTCCTTAATTACTGTTATTTTAGTATTCATTGACACACTTAACACAGGAGATATCACTGATATCTCCTGGTTCAGTCCGCCTGCGTTAATTTCCACACTCCCCATACATTAGTACATTATTATAGGGATGTAGAAATTAGGCTATTCATCAAATTCTGAAAATTATGTATTTTCGGAATTTGATCATGTTACTATAATCCACTCTCAGGTGGCGTATAGCGGGTTACACTTACCTGCTTACAGCTGGGCAGGTCCTCCTCCGGCTCCCTCCATTACTCCTGGTCCCTCCTCCGGCTCCGGCTGCTGCTCCGACTGTTGTTCTCCTGGCAGAACACAGTAAAGTTACAAAAAATAAAATAAATAAAAATATTTTTTTGAAACTTATTGTGGTCTCCTCTTCAGACGGGAGGTAGGGGTCCGCGGCTGCAGTGGCCAGGTAGGTGGGGGACAGGGAGATGGGGGGAGGGGGGACACTGAATTACCGCAGCTGTAGGCAGTGCTGTGGATGCGCCGATTTTGTGAACGTAACGGCCCATGCGCAGCACTGATTACACCTGCGGTAAGGTAGAGCAGGCAGGGAAAAGTGTCTATTTCTGTCATCGCAAAAATGACAGCTTTTGGGAAAAGATACTGATGTAGAGGAGGAATGATGAATTCCTTCGGTAATTAGGTAGAACTCCATGCGAGTGCTACACCTAATTACCTCCATCGAGTTTTTAGTTATGATGAATAGGTCCCTCAATCGGCTGGGAACACCTGGGAAGGGTTGCTTTGCTTTAATATAGGATTTAGGTTTTCTTATCCTATAGCAGACCCTCCAACATGACCCCTTTCATCAGGTACACAATGCTCTGCTCCTGGACTTCCCACTTAATTTATGATTGCAGCCACCTGTGCTGAACTGACTAAGGCCCTGATTCAGAGCCAGACGCTCTGACCAGAGAGCTCGCTCTGAATCACGGCCCTCCTCCATGGGAACGCCTCCGTCTGGCAGGCACGCCTCCGGCACGCCCACCAAAGGGGGCGTGCTGTCAGTCACCATCGACAGCACGCCCCCTTTGGTGCGAGACCCGTAGCGACAGCTTGGCTGTCGCAGTCCGGGTCTCGCGCATGCGCACGACGGAGCTCCCTCCGTCGTGCGCATGCGCAGTGGGAAACATCGACCCACATGCGAGCGTACTGCCGCTTGCGAGTGGGTCTGAATGAACCCCTAATACCTCATTTACACCTAAATCCCTGGTCCGACCCAGGACTTGGTGCTTGGGTCCATCCCGGTTCGGACCCGGTTTCAGACACAATTTACACAGCGCTCCGACCCGGATTATTATTAGGATTGCCGGGTCAGCTTACCCGGGTCGTTATTTTTAGAGCCATTTCCACTAAGGCCCGACCCTGTTCGACCCGGCAATAACCCAGGTTTTTGTTCTGTTGTAAAAGGGGTATAATTGAAGAGAAGAGAGTTTTTAACACAGATGACTGCAATCAGGGCCGGCCCAAACCTAATTTTTTTGGTAAGCGGATATAGATTTTGGCGCCCCCCTTGTTGAAAAAAGCCTCATATTTCGGTGTGTGAAATATCGGGAGTTCATGTAATAATTTAACAATGACAAAAGATAATCTGTAGATCAAAAGACCAGCTTTATATTACACATAGTTATAATTAGGGGTGAGCGGGTTCGGTTTTACTCGGTTTTACTCGGTTCTTATCGCCACTTTACCGCAACTTTGGCTCGATTTCATTCGCTATCCAAAACACATGTTCGGCGACAGCCAATAAAAAGATCCGGGTAAAACCGAGTAAAACCGAACCCGCTCACCCCTAGTTATAATGTTATACTATACTGAGTGGCGGCACTAGGGTTGGTGTAACCGAGTTCAGTAACTAATGGTGTTACCCCACATGGACCTTCTCCTGCATCAATGCAAAATCCTTAGTAGTAATATACAATGGACCCAACAGGGGAAAAAAAAACATACATTAACCCCCACTGTGTGGGGCTCCACATGATAAATAAAAACACATGCACAGGCCACAACAGGAAAAAAAAACAACACATACTGTAGGCCCCCACATGGAAATAATAAAGCACATAGGCTTTGCATGAAAAAAACCCAAAACATATTAGCCCCATGTGAAAATAAAACACATAGGCTTTGCAGAAAAGAAAACACACATAGACCCGCACATGAGAAAAAACACACACACATGAGCACCACATAAAAGTAATAAAACACATTGGATTTGCATGAAAAAAAAAAACACACAGGGAGAGGGTGACAGCACTGGGTGACAGGGAGAGGGTGACAATACTGGGTGACAGGGAGAGGGTAACAGGGAGAGGGTGCCAATACTGGGTGACAGGGAGAGGATGACAGCCACTGCATGACAAATGCAGGGTTTTTAAAATGTCTTACCTGTGCCCAGAACTGCAGTGCTGCAGCACGTGGATGGCTCTTCCTTGGACATACATAACGCAGGGGATGGTCATGAGATCGTGACATCAGATCCCAGGCGTCCAAGCACAGTCAGAGAGAGGTAGCTGGGGTTGGAATGTGGAAAGGGGAGGAGCTGAGGAGAAGGGAGAGAGAGGCCCCTCCTCCCCCACAAGACGGGCAGGCACACTCTTGTAAGCTGTCACACTAGGGGGAGGAGCTGAGTAGATGAGAGTGCCCAGCCCCAGACTGTCATGTGAGAGGTGTTCAGGCAGCACCTGCGGCACTAGCTGCGCAGTGTTCTGCGGCATACGATGAGTCAGTGTGACTAATTGTCACACTGACGGCGGCTGTGGGGGGCAGCACAGCGGCGGGACTCAGGACTCGGAGATGACACCCTTATATCCTGGGTCGGTACGCAGCTGCGTACCTGGCGTAATGGGCCGGCCGGCGCTGACTGCAATCATAAATGAAGTAGGAAGTCCAGGAGCAGATAACTTGTACCTGGTGGAAGGGGTCATGTTGGCGGGTTTGATACAGTATAGTGCTAAAGGATTACACAGCTCTATACAGATAATACGTAGTCATTCACATCATCAAGATTTTTTTTTTATTGACATAGTAAATGTCCATTTCACAGCTAGATAATCACTTAAGCTATATATAGCTGCGATATCGTTCCAATCCGTCGGATCGGCCGCTATATCGCTCTGTGTATGTGGGCCTTTAGGGGCATACCTGTATTTGTCAAAATCTGGATTTTGGTCCCTATAACAATCATTTTTTATCATTGCTTATCTCAGCAATTAGTAATTATGTATCACTGGAATTTACCAAAAAACATACAGGGGTTCTGATAGGACCCCACCCTGCAGGCTGTGTTACTGTGGTCTCTGGACTGAGCATATGCAAGTGGTCATTAGCCAAAACAAATCGGGCTTAAGTTATAGAAAATTACACTTTCTGGAGATTTGTAATTTTCACAATTTAGATGCCCCCATAGAAACCTATTATGGTGACTGTTTTTGCGAGCAAAAATAGAGGGACGACAGCAGATATCTCCAATATATGCTGCAGTCACCTTTTCTTACATTCTGGAAATACTGAATCTTTGTAGGTAATCTCCCCCCTTCGAAAAGGGCTGTTTTAATTAATTTGAAATTTGAATCTAGTTGACCTGCCCCACCAAACGACCATATGCAGGGCACATTTTGCCACAGATCATGACCAAATCTGACATATGTCTTCTGGTTGTATGTGATTGGTATTACAGCCAGATTTGATGTTGGAACATGGAATGTTATACATGCACCCAAGTTTGCCACTGCATCCTGCCTGATTCTGATCCACTTGTATTAAATACTGTTTAGTGTTTCCTACTTGTTGTGATTGGCAATTTGCTAAATGAGACGACTCCTTGTACTGATATAATGAAGGGACCTGAATGTCACAGGCACAGGTTATCTTAGACTGTAATAGTTTAGTCATCAGGAAACAAAGGTCACTGGGTGGAACCAAAACAGATGGTACCGTAATTACCCGCATCCAAACATCATTACCTGCACTAGAAATACAGAACATACATTTAGACTAATTGGTCCATCTAGTCTGCCAATGTTGAGTATTAATGGTCTAATCTCTTGGCAGACTGTTTAGTCAAGCATTTTGTATCACTTTATTGCTGCTTTTCCCAAATAAATCCCTTTCACACAGAAAATCAAATTGCAGGGGCAAGCATTTGGACCCAGTAATTTGTGGATCAACATGGTGTCAGGATGCAGCCTGGGATCGGCTGTTACTCACGTCTGCGATGGCGTCTTCGGGCTCCTAGGCATCCGAACGTCAGGCGTAGAGATGGGTAGTGACTGAGTATTTTGCTCAGGGACTGATGCCTTGATGTGTGCATCCTGGTTGCCGCGGTGCGGTCCTGGGTGCTGCCATGTTGGTTAATGTCATCTGATCAGTATTCTCCTATGGCAGTTCTGCGGTCGGTCAGCTGCTGTCCTTGGTCAATGACCAGCTACCTAGGGGTATTTTAGGGTACTTCCGGCAACAGGAAGTTGCCTGTACAACTTCGCTCCTATAGTGGTTTCTACAGTGACTGCGTCTCAGGCTCCGCAGTGTTCCTTCCAAGTGTACTCCCTTCGTGATCAAGTGCTGACTACCATCGCTATTCAGCGTCTCACACCAAGTGCTGACTACCATCGCTATTCACCGTCTCATGCCAAGTGCTGACTACCATCGCTATTCAGTGTCTCATACCAAGAGCTGACTACCATCGCTATTCAGCGTCTCATACCAAGTGGTGACTACCATCGCTATTCAGCGTCTCATACCAAGTGCTGACTACCATCGCTATTCAGCGTCTCATACCAAGAGCTGACTACCATCGCTATCCAGCGTCTCATACCAAGTGCTGACTACCATCACTATTCAGCGTCTCATACCAAGTGCTGACTCCCATCGCTATTCAGCGTCTCATACCAAGTGCTGACTACCATCGCTATTCAGCGTCTCATACCAAGTGCTAACTACCATCGCTATTCAGCGTCTCATACCAAGTGCTGGCTACCATCGCTATTCAGCGTCTCATACCAAGTGCTGACTACCATCGTTATTCAGCGTCTCATACCAAGTGCTGACTACCATCGCTATTCAGCGTCTCATACCAAGTGCTGACTACCATCGCTATCCAGCGTCTCATACCAAGTGCTGACTACCATCGCTATTCAGCGTCTCATACCAAGTGCTGACTACCATCGCTATTCAGTGTCTCATACCAAGAGCTGACTACCATCACTATTCAGTGTCTCATACCAAGAGCTGACTACCATCGCTATTCAGTGTCTCATACCAAGTGCTGACTACCATCGCTATTCAGTGTCTCATACCAAGAGCTGACTACCATCACTATCCAGCGTCTCATACCAAGTGCTGACTACCATCGCTATTCAGCGTCTCATACCAAGAGCTGACTACCATCGCTATTCAGCGTCTCATACCAAGAGCTGACTACCATCGCTATTCAGCGTCTCATACCAAGTGCTGACTACCATCGCTATTCAGCGTCTCATACCAAGTGCTGACTACCATCGCTATTCAGCGTCTCATACCAAGAGCTGACTACCATCGCTATTCAGCGTCTCATACCAAGAGCTGACTACCATCGCTATCCAGCGTCTCATACCAAGTGCTGACTACCATCGCTATTCAGCGTCTCATACCAAGTCCTGACTACCATCGCTATTCAGCGTCTCATACCAATACCAAGTGCTGACTACCATCGCTATTCAGCGTCTCATACCAAGAGCTGACTACCATCGCTATTCAGTGTCTCATACCAAGAGCTGACTACCATCGCTATTCAGCGTCTCATACCAAGTCCTGACTACCATCGCTATTCAGCGTCTCATATCAAGTGCTGACTACCATCGCTATTCAGCGTCTCATACCAATACCAAGTGCTGACTACTATCGCTATTCAGCGTCTCATACCAAGAGCTGACTACCATCGCTATTCAGCGTCTCATATCAAGAGCTGACTACCATCGCTATTCAGCGTCTCATACCAAGTGCTGACTACCATCGCGACTAGCATATCAGTCTCCAGAGTATCATCCATCGCTCATCTGCATTAGGGTCTCTTGTATCTAAATTCTATCAAATCTCTTGTCAGTCTATACAACTGGAACTTCAGTGACTCCATTCCATTCCTTTACATTTTCTGTTTCGTCAGTGCTTATATAGTCCTCCCATATCTATATCTGTGTTTTCTCCAGGTATCTACCCAAAAGGCCGCGACCTGTTCACTTGGTGCAGCAAAACCCACATCCCGCTTGGAGGGGTTACTGGTGAAAACCATCAGGTGGACTAGACTCCGCACCTTGGGGTAGATCTCCCCCACACCTGGGAGAGACGTATGAAGAGGACGTATATATTGCCTTCCCGTTTCTTGTCACCTGCTACATTTAGCCCTCCGGTCCTAGTTCCTACAGTTGAAGCCAAAAAAGCATCCAGGCTTGACACTTTTTATAGGCCATAATGGAAGCCGCAGGGTCTCAGGGTGATGGAGGCCTTCAGAATGTTCTCACTTGGAGGCACAGGAGGCCGCTCAGCAACACATAGGACGACATCTCCAGGAAGTCTCTAACCAGCTTTCATCCATTCTTTCAGTTCTGTCCGTTTCAGGTCCACCTCAACACGCACCCACAAGTCCTCCAGTGATCCCCGCTGTTTCTTTTTTTAAATTGAGTACTTTTTATTAGAATTTCAATTTACCAACAGAAAAACAAAAATAAAATACAATAGTCATAAAGTAACTTGACAAATAAATGGACACAAGGCATTGTTGTACACATTTGTAGCAATACATATACAACCATACAATAATATACTAGAATAAAGAGTCCCATCTTTGTATAAATACTCCACATATATAAAACATGTATACTCTAGTTCAGTCCTGAACACAGAAATATACTAACAATTATATAATGATTAGGACATCTACTGCACATTAATACCAAACATATCCCACAAAAAAACAAATACACATTATACTGTCAAATATTATAAATAAAAAAATAATGAAAGGGAGAAGAGGAGCTTCTCCCAAGCCTGCACCGATACCACACGTAAACATACAAAAGTTGATCAGTGTGACAATTATATTGAAAATAAAAAAAATACAGCTAAACCCAAAATAACACCACAGCAAACATTTAAATATCAGGGAGAGCATATCTGGAATTCTGCCATCTACTCCAGATACAGTCAAATTTGAACTCTGCCTTTCGAGTGTAATTCTTTTCTGCAGGATAATTTTTTTGAGAGGAAATCACAGGGATGATTCCGGCCGTCTGTGGCCAATTGGGAAAATTCTGGGGTAAACATTCAAAATGGATCTCTCATTGGTTGACAAAACCCCTACAATTTTTTGGGGTACTGTCGAAGCGGTTGGGAGGAACCAATTGGAGGCGAGACTTAGAAACAGCAGGGACCACTGGAGGGTTTCTGGGTCCGTGTTGAGGCGGACCAGAAACGGACAGAACTGAGAGAATGGAAAAAAGTTGGTTAGAGACTTCCTGTAGATGTTGCCCCATGTGTTGCTGGGCGGTCTCCTGTGCCTCCAAGCGAGAGAGAACACTCTAAAGGCCTCCGTCACCCTGAAACTCAGCAGCTTCCATTTGGACTGTACAAACTGTCACACCCGGATGTATATAGGCTACAACTGCTGGAACTTGGGCCGGTGGGCTAAGGGTTAGCGTGTGAGTGGAAACGGGAAGGCAATATATACGTCCTCTTCATACATCTCTCCCAAATGTTGGCGAGACCTACCCCAGGGCACGGAGTCTAGTAGACTTGATGGTATTCACCATTGACCCCTCCAAGCGAGATGTGGGTTTCTCTGCACCAAGTGATCAGGTCACGGCCCCTGAGGCAGGTACCTGGAGAAAACACAGAGCTAGATATGGGAGGACTATATAAGCATTGATGAGCAAGGATGATGCTCCAAAGACTGATCTGTGAGTTGCACTGGTGATCAGCACCTGGTATGGGATGCTGAATAGCGATGGTAATCAGGACTTGGTATGAGACGCTTCATGACGATGGTAATCGATAGTTGGTATGAGATGCTGAGTGAAGATGGTAGTCAGCACTTGGAAAGAGACACTGAGAATCGTTGGTAATCGATAGTTGGTATGAGATGCTGAGTGGCGATGGTAATCGATAGTTGGTATGAGATGCTGAGTGGCGATGGTAATCGATAGTTGGTATGAGATGCTGAGTGGCAATGGTAGCCAGCACTTGGTATAAGACACTGAGAATTGATGGTAGTCAGCTCTTGGAATGAGACACTGAGAATCAAAGGTAAGCGATAGTTGGTATGAGATGCTGAGTGGTGATGGCAGCCAACACATATGAAACACTGAGAATCGGTGGTAGTCAGTACTTGGTATGAAACACTGAACAGCGGTGGTAGTCAGCGCTTGGAATGAATAGCTGAACAGCGATGGTAGTCACAAGGAGGGTTCACTGGGAAGGAACACTGCGGAGCCTGAGAAGCAGTCACAGTAGAAACCACTATTGGAGCAAAGTTTTAGGGCACTTCCTGCTGCAGGAGGTGCCCTAAAATACCCCTTGGTAGCTGGTCATTGGCCAGAGACATCAGCTGACCGACCGCAGAACTGCCATATGAGGATACTGATCAGATGACATGAACCAACATGACGGCACCCAGGACTGCACCTTCAGCAACCAGGATGCACACATGAACGCTCTAGCAGTCCCTGGGCAGAATACTCAGCCTGAAGACGCCATCACAGACATGAGTAATGACCGATCCCAGGCTGCAGCCTGACACTTGAGTTTGACCTCTGTAATCTGTGCCTATGTTTGTAGGTTTACAGCTGCAGCTCAAAATGCACATGGTAGAAAGTGTGAGGTACCAATTCAAAATCCAAGAGAGAGAGAGGGCCCTGCCAGCGAGAGCTTAAAATCTTGTTGGAAACAATAATTCTAGAACAATAGGAGCTAGAGGGACATGATGGTAGACCCCATACAGGTGGGGTAGGGTAGGCTACATTATAGAGGTGGCATTTGAGAGAGTACAAGATTCAGGCCAGTCTGGTCAGGTGAAGTATGGAATACCATAAGAGGGGTGTAGCATAGGAGAATTCTTGGAGACATTTGTGAGAAGTGCTTATCATAGAGAAGGTGAGGAGCAGGTATGGGACAGGTCTAATAGGCTAGTGATGTATGAGGGGGAGGTGTACAGTAGGTGAGAGATGTGAAGATGAGGGTGGCTAACTTTAACTGAATTCTGGAGGATATGGAAACCCAATGTAGACAATTGCAGAATGGTCCAGCAGATGTGTAATGGCAAATGGTAAAGATAGCTCTTTCTGCAGTATTTAGAACTGAATGGAACAGAGATACATGGGTGATGAGAAAGCCTGATATGAGGAGGGTGCAGTAGTCAAGATGAGAGATAATGAGGGAAAGGATAAGGGGTTTGGTACGGTCCTCAGAAAGTGATGGGTGTATTCTGCCAATGTGTAAAACAAGGAGGTCACAAGACAGTGCAATGGACTGGATGTGTGAGGGAAGACATGTAGGCAGCAGGCATGCTGGACTCGGGAGAGTGTGTTGTTGTGAACAGTGAGACAGACTAGACAGGAGTCTAGACAACTCCGGCGCTTTGAAATTCAGTAATGGTAATATCCTAAACAACTGTGATAATTATATTACACGCTATCCACAAATCTGGAGAGGAGCAGATCTGATGCTGGCCTAAAAGTAAACCCTGTTGGGTGGAATAACGTGCCTCACCTTGCCTCACTGATACTGATTAGCCCAACTGACCGGTCACACAGGAATACTGGTCTGCCAACCATCCGATTAGCACAAGGGCTTGAGCTCCGCTGTTTATGACCAGCTTATTCCTCATTTCATCTGGACCTTCTCCTCCAGCACCATCCTACCATCCATCTGTGTGTTCACTGCACATTATTCCACCTTGTCCAGTGAGCAGCAGTTGTGGGATTCATATCACCAGGATTATTGTTTCATCCCACCGTGGTGCTCTGCCAGTCACAGATTCCTTTATGTGGGACATTGAGCCTTTGACCACCTGGATTCTCCCTAGGTGGTAATTACCATTCACTTGTGCTACTTTCTTGGTCCTATGAAGACTATTTTTTATCTGCGATTTGGCCATTTGCAATGTATCTGAGGTGGTCATTGCCACACATGCTCTCTTGTTTTAACTTTCATTTCTTTTTATTTGTATTTTCATTGTGTAACATTTATTGTATATTGTTTTGTCTATTAAATTAATTTTTATTGGTAATATCTGCCTCTTGATAACCAGTCTATTACACTGGGGAACAGTCAATCTGTTGCCAGGGATTTAAGAGTCAATTCGATGAATTTTGTGCTCCTGATCATGAATATGCCATGTTTATTTTTCAATTGGCTCTAGTTTTTGAGATATGCATATGTCTTTAATATTTATGAAAAATTAAATTAAACAATGTTAAAAAGATATATTTTTTAATCTGATTAAATTTGATTCATAAAATGTTATAAAAAGACAGGATAATTACATACATAAGTGTTAGGAAGCTATGAGAATCGTTTTTTGTAGGATTTTCTTTTGTATTTTTGTTGCGGACAGTCCCTCTGCAGACTCCAACCATAATCGGCCATCATGTGACGATCCCACCTTCCTTGATATCTTTCTTCCATTACCTGAATATCCTGGTGGAACCGTTCACCCTGTTCTTCGCTTAAATCTCCTAGATTGGACGTGAAGTAATCTAGATGTCTGTACAAAAAATTTACTTTAATACTCATGTTGGCACCAACTTTCTCGAAACATTTTAGCATGTTGTGGACTAATTCATGATAGTTGTCTGCCTTGTAATTGCCTACAAAATTTTGAATGACAGACACATAACTCAGTCATGCTTCAGATTCAGTATCAGTTATAGATGTGGTAAAATTTGGATCCTTCACCAGTTCCTGCATCTGTGGGCCGTCAAAAATCCCTGCCTTTAATTTTCAATACTAAGAGATGGAAATGTTTGACAAATGTACGTGATACAATCGCCTGACTTGTCCATTGCTTTTACAAATTGTTTCATTGAACCCAGGGGGTCATTCAGACCCGCTCTAGAGTGAAGGACGCTTGCAAGCGGGTCGATGTTGGGCAAATGTGCATGCGCACAACGGAGGGAGCTCCGCCGTGCGCATGCGCGAGACCCGGCGAGTGACGAGGAATACGTCGCTCGGGGTCTCGCACCAAAGGGGGCGTGCTGTTGATGGTGAGTGACAGCACGCCCCCTTTGGTGGGCGTGCCGGGGGCGTGGCTGCCAGATGGAGGCGTTCCCATGGGAACGCCTACCGTCTGGATCCGGCCCCACTGACATCAAAAGTGATGTCAGTGGGAGTGATTTTGGCTCTGATAGATCCAAAATCACTCCAGGGCTTGCGGTCACCGAGACCCTACCGCAGGGTCTTGTCGCAAGCCCGATGGTCGCGATGGTCTTGACCATCGTGACCATCATCATGGACGCTCGCATAAGCTGTGGGTGGTAACCCACAGCTATGCGAGCGTCCAAGAGGCCGCTCCATTTTTAGGGAGGAGGGCCCTGATTCAGAGCGAGTGCTCTGGTCAGAGCGTTCGGCTCTGAATCAGGCCCCCAGTTTGATATGGAGAGGCAGCAGTATGATTTTTTTTCCTGTCAATTAAGGGCTATTGAATGATGTTGGCTTCTCCTACAGTTATAACTTCTCTTGGAGACCATACAGTTTGCTGCCAGTGCTTTTGTTTTGCACGACTATCCCATAAGCATAAGTGACAAGGATACTTAGTATATCCACTTTAATGCCCAAAAAGAAAGTTTACCAATTTTATATTGACACAAATAGACCACTGATGCTGAGAATAAGCAATATTTTTTCTAAGACTAACTTGATATTTTCATACTGTTCTTTAAGTTTTGTTGAATGACCGATAGGAATCGATGCAAATGTATTCCCATTGTGCAGTAAAATGTGTTTTAAGCTCCTTTTCGAACTATCCAAAGAGAACCGCCAGTCTTCTGGTCGATATTCTGGGAAGCCCATCATCTGGAGAAGTTCCGGCATATTGTTGCAATACACAAGATTGTTATCTTGGCTAAAGAACATCAGTATGGCTTGCTCTCTATTTCGATACGACGTTATAGTAACATCCAGCTCAAGACAGTGCTTTACTTAAAGTCTGGATGCTAAAAGCTCAGCTACTTTTTTCAATAAATTCAAGTCATGAATTAAATCGTTTAGTTCCTTTTGAGAAAATCTGTTTGGAGTAGAGGAACTTTCTTCAAACTCACTTTCATCTGTGCTGTCACTTGCACTGGATAAATTTAACATTTCTACATCATCACATTCAACTTCACACAAAGAACTGAATGATGGTACAGGTAAAGCTTCGCTATGTGGTATCGGTTTTTATGCAGATTTCATACTTGGTATTCCCATTTGCGTTTCTTAAATCGATTCATACCCTTCACATTTACAGCACAAAAATAGCAGCCACTCAAGTGATCTTTTGGCTCACACCACATCATAGGTATGTCGAAATTAAATCCTTTTCAAACACCTTTAGTCCAATTGAGGAGTGATTCCACGCAGGTTTTACAACCTTTGTGGGCACCCAAATCTTGTCTTACTGGCTTATGTGACGTCCAAAATAAGCCTGATATGCTTGTTTTACCAATACAGTTATATTTTTTCTTTCTTTTGCAACACTGTATTTGCCACAAATATAACAAAAAACATCAGGGTTGTTAGTACACCGTCTCTGAGAAGAACTCATTTTTCCGGCAAAATTGTTTTGTTTCACACATTCGGTGCTAACTCCCAACAAAAGCCGAGGACGTACTGAACAAAACAAGCCCAAATGGCGGGAAATTGGTTGTGGTGGGACAGAGAGAGGACTGAACAAAGGAACAGGAGGAGTGCTAACTGCGTCACTCGGTCCTCTCCATTGCTCCTCTCTGTATGCTGGGAGGAGGCGTGGCTGTGGTCTGAGGATGTCCCAGCAGGCTCAGCAGTGCATGGCCACGCCTCCTCCCAGCGTTAGTGAGGAGATATAAATGTGTTATGTGTAGCTCCTCTCTGTATGCTGGAGGAGGCGTGGCTGTGGTCTGAGGATGTCCCAGCAGGCTCAGCAGTGCACGGCCACGCCTCCTCCCAGCGTTAGTGAGGAGATATGAATGTGTTATGCATTGCTCCTCTCTGTATGCTGGAGGAGGCGTGGCTGTGATCTGAGGATGTCCCAGCAGGCTCAGCAGTGCACGGCCACGCCTCCTCCCAGCGTTAGTGAGGAGATATGAATGTGTTTTGCATTGCTCCTCTCTGTATGCTGGAGGAGGCGTGGCTGTGATCTGAGGATGTCCCAGCAGGCTCAGCAGTGCACGGCCACGCCTCCTCCCAGCGTTAGTGAGGAGATATAAATGTGTTATGTGTTGCTCCTCCCTGAATGCTGGGAGGAGGCGTGGCTGTGGTGTGAGGATGTCCCAGCAGGCTCAGCAGTGCATGGCCACGCCTCCTCCCAGCGTTAGTGAGGAGATATGAATGTGTTATGTGTTGCTCCTCCCTGTATGCTGGGAGGAGGCGTGGCTGTGGTGTGAGGATGTCCCAGCAGTGCATGGCCACGCCTTCTCCCAGCGTTAGTGAGGAGATTTGAATGTGTTATGTGTCTTATAGTTGTTAAAAAAGCAAAAGTAAGTTGATTATGTTAAGTAAAGCGGCCTAGACTAGTAAGGTACTTCAAATGGAGACAATAACTGAACTTGATAATTTTTCATTAATTTGAAAACTGGAGCCAATTCAGCTAGAAGATCTAATGCGAAAATAGGACCAGCGAGTACTCTCAAACCGATCTTAAATCCTTGGCAAGAAAATAAATTTTTTTTTTTTGTTCCCCAGGTTTATTGTAAGTGTTTAGGGTTAGACCAGTGCTGTCTATTCTTGTTGTTTAGATTGTGCTGTCTATTCTTGTTGTTTAGATTGGGGTAGTGACAGGGGTAGGAGATAAGATGATGAGCTCAGCTGTGGATATGTTGTGATTTACTTAGCATTGGAACATGCAAATGAAGATGGCAGAGATGCAGTTGGACACATGGGATATAAGAGAACAAAAGGGAGAAGAGGTAGATTTGGGTGTTGTATGCATAGATGTTGTAATGGAAGCTGAAGGAGTGTAATACTTCATTAAGAGGTGCAGTATAAAGGCCCCTATTTACTACAATCTGCATTTGAAATGCAGTTGTAGAGTGATATTTTGGCCTAAATTCGCATGACAAGAATGCATCAAAAATAACTTGCAGGGACAGAGCTTTATTTTTCACAGTGAGAAGGTGTCCAAGACACCACCACCCACCACACCCTGTGATCACAAACCCCCCCCCCCGCAACCCCTCCCTCTCCCCACGATCAGGGCCAGCTCCAGGGGTCGGAGTACCCTGTGCAGGCTCTCCAGACTGCGCCCACAAACAAAGCCGCACGCAGCATCCATTCAGATTCCGGGGTCCGGCACCACCGCACAGCTGAGGCGGTGGGGGTCCCCAACCTCCCGAGTACTGTCCCGCTGAAATCGGGATGTTGGGGAGGGGTGCACCCTCTATGGGTAGCGCCAATGTTCGACCGCATTGGTCGAACACCCCTAGATCCGGTCCTGCCCACGATTGCATTGTACGGTGATAGCTGTAAGGTGGTGAAAAGGTCAGGGAGGAATATTATGGAGGAATGATCTTTACCTGTCAGTAGATCATTGGTCACTTTAGTCAGGGCAGTCTCGGTGGAGTGTAGAGGGTGGATGCCCAATTGCTCAGGATTGAAGATGGAGTGAGAGGAGACAAAGTAGTTGGGATGTAAAGGGTGTAAACGAAACACAGTGTCACTGCTAAATTGGCTGCACACATTGCTGGCTAGATTGTTAAGATCCGGCCAAACTGGCTGGCTGGCCAAGTGGAACAATCTGACTTATTCAGGCTTACACTGCTAAATTAGATCACACAGGCATATTGGGTCTGTCTTCCAGCAACAATCTGCAACATGCCCAATAAAATTCAGAGTGACTTTGATCTGATTATTATCTCTTTTTGAGATGGCGAGCTGTGCTATTAGACCACTTGCCTAACGTGTCCGCCGGCCGGCAATATCTTACCCGTTCTGGCCATCATAGTGCTCTGCACAGCCGGCATCAAGACTGCTAAATCTTCTGCCTGTACAGCCAAGAATTCTCAGCCTTGTGTCTTGCTCTGCTATGTACTCATTCTACAATTGTTGCTAATAGGCATCCCACTCCCAATCTGTCTCTTCGGCACAATACACCCTACGTGGCTCTATCTGTAGATTCTTTCTCCCCAAATGCATCAATTTACACTTAGGGCCTGATTCAGAGCCGCTCGGCAGAAAAAGGAGGTGGCTATTCAAATGATCCGTTCGCTCCTTGCGGTCTGTTGCCGCCTCCATGTCTGAACGAGCGAGCAAAACATGCGTTCGTTTATTTAATAAAAACGCACCCTGGCCGCTCGCATCATACGTCATTTCCGCTATTTATTAGATTAATCGAGTACATCGAACAGCGTATGAATTGCTCGCTATTCTTTGGTTGGTTTTTGCTACCACAATTTTGCGAGCAGTTCTGGCTATAAAATAACCCAGTGACGTGGTCAATGACGCTGCTGTATTAATTATGCACACCCATAAAACGTCTGCTTTGACCTTTAAGCACGCCTGCGTTCAGATTTCCACTCCCCGTTTTCAAGCACCTTCCCCTGTTACCACCCACATACGCCTCATTCTGTCACTCAAAATAGCAGGCTCTCGCTATATAGCGAACAAACGATTTTCGGCCGCACTGACTGGTTCACGCATGCGTACTAAAAACCGTACGCATGCGCAGATGGGCGAACATCGCTCGGAACGAGCGTACTGCCGCTTACGAGCGGCTCTGAATCAGGCCCTTAGTCCTCATATAAAATCTTCTACTATTAGAGCTGCTTTCTCGTTGCATTTATTACAGACAGAAAAGAGATGCCTTCAGGTATTGCACTGTTATGCAGCAACAATAAAAGCAAACAAATACAATTGCATCTGAATAAAACTGTACATTATCTGATAAGGTATCTGCTGTTTATTTGTCTGCGTTCAGTCGCCAGCGTCACGATAAAATACATTCTAGCAAGACTCCAGTAATTGATTTGCAGCACAATGGTCCCTGGGTTGCTATGGAAACCTCAGTGAGACTACTGAGAAATGGAACACGATTTTCAGCTTGTGATAAATGATGTCCTCGTCCTAGCAGCGTATGGAAGCATGCTGTGTATAGCTAAAATAGTGGATAAAGAGATTAGACAAGAGTATTTGGTGGAAAATCGGAACAAAAAAGCACTTTATTAATGTTTTATCTCTTTCTCTGGTGATGTAATAGGGTTGGATACAAGAGGATGAAAACAGCAGAACTTGGCTGCCTAATGTGTGAACACAAAGGCCACGGGATAAGTGATGTGATTAGACCAGTAATTAGGACCTGTCTTAGCTGTGATCTTACATTGACTTTGACAGTTGTAAAATTCTTATTAACCAATATTCTTGGAGCTGGAAGGCAGGGAGTTGGTGACAGAGGATGAAGGGCCTGATTCAGAGCCGCTCGTAAGCGGCCGCTCGTTTGCTCCGAGCGATGCTTGCCCAACTGCGCATGCGTACGGATCGTTATACGCATGCGCGAACCAGTCAGTGCGGTCAAAATTCATGTGCTCGTAAAATAGCGAATGCCTGATAATTTGAGTGACAGAATGAGGCGTATGTGGGTGGTAACAGGGGAAGGTGCTTGAAAACGGGGAGTGGAGATCCGAACGCAGGCGTGCTTAAAGGTCAAAACGGGCGTTTTAAGGGTGTGCATAATTAAAACAGCAGCGTCATTGACCACGTCACTGGGTTATTTTATAGCCAGAACTGCTCGCAAGATTGTGGTAGCAAAAAGCAACCACAAAAATAGCGAGCAGTTCATACGCTGGTCGATGTACTAGATTAATCTAATAAATAGCGGACATGACGTAGGATGCGAACGGCCAGGGGGCGTATTTATCCGAAAAACGATCGCAAGTTTTGTTCGCTCGTTCAGACCTAGAGGCGTGAACAGACCGCAAAGAGCGAACGGTTCATTTGAATAGCCACCCCTATTTTCTGGACGAGCGAGCGCTAATTGCGTCCGGCTCTGAATCAGGCCCGAAGCCACAGTAGCTATCTCCCATAAGGACCAAGCTCTACAAAGTGCAAAGACAAACACTTTCTTCAGTTACTGAAACAAAACAAACATTTTTATCAGTAGAATTTATATACCTCCTTGTTAATATTAAAATTGTAAGTTGAAACTTTATATTTTGCTTCAATAACATAAATAGACCTATACCATAGTTACTTGTATTAATATCTTTCTTTATATAGCAACTACATTATCTCCATCTCGGTGAAGTCCTCAAACTATAATTAGGCAATGCCTTTGCAGTAGAGCTGACAATCTAATTTCCTTTTCACATAGTCAATGTTTGTAGAAGTAATAGCAATAGCAGCATCTTCACAAATAAGCCAAGCTGTAAAATAAGGAAAGAAAAAAAGTATTTTTTAAAAGGCTTTTTTATTAATTTTACTGCTTAGTGCACTTTCTACAACACTTACATGTTAAGTCAATTTCAATGATTCTTTTGCTGATGTGCCAACCCACCCCCTCCACATCCAGCTAATCGTCCAAGGACCCTTGCTGTCTATTGAGATAGTCAACGGCCTGCTTTGATATATGGTCAGATTGTACAGTAGACATCAAGCTATAACTATAGCTGATACCTTTGCAGTGGCATAGGGAAGCACACCACCAGAGATATCTAGACACTTGAGCCTACTCTTCAATAGTCCAATGTATATTCAATCACACCACTAGTGGTTATATGTATCTCAATATTTGTGTTGCTCATGAGTCTGTTGATTCAGCATCATTAAATTATCTCTCATGTACTCCTAAAGATGCAGGAGGTTTGTGCGGTTGAGGTGAAACATTTGCACAACCTTCTGATTTGAGAGCCCAGGGCCAAGGGTGTCCTAAACACAAGTCTTTGGGGCCTCCACAGGACCAGGTGCTCCAGGCTCCTCCTCCTTTTTCCTACTCTCCCCCAAAATGCTGAGGGTAAAGATCATCTTCAGTCCACAACTTCCTGCTAAAGTCCAATGCCAAACCTACGTTAGTAAACAGATTTTGGGCCCTGTTTTAATGTAATCAAAGGAGATAAGCCTGTAATTTTAGGAATCAGGTCTATGAGAAACCCATTCTTTTTTTTCTGGTGTGATTTCCAGCTCTTTATCCAGCAGTCTGGACCTACGATGATGCGTTCGCCGTGTCACGACAGAGGGGTGCAACCAAAACGTTGGCTAGTATGCTTAAACGGTAAATAATGTGTATATTACATGCGTGCCAATTGTATCATATATGTTCATAGGAAAAAAAGACCAAGTCCAATATTGACTAAAAGCAACCACCACCAATTAAGTCCAATAAAGAATAAAATATTGCTAGTCCCTTAATAAAATAATTATCAGTTATCCTGAAATAATTTATAAGTAGGAAACTAGAGATCTCTTTACACTATAGCTTGCAGAAGAAATATAGACTCTCTGCTTTGTTAGCAATATCTTTGATATTTTGCCACAAGACTCCATTATTTAAACTTTTCTTTGTTTTAGTGGTGATTTTGCGTATGGCTGCTGGAAACAGTAAGGTAAGAATGCATTGTCAGCAGCTGTAGGAAAGCAAAATCAATTTAATTTTGCAGTGATGGATATTCTTAATACCCCTATTCAATAAAATCTGGTCAATAAGATTTGCTAGTTCGAAAATTTCTGCTACAAACCATTTTATATTGACATGTGAGTCTAAAGTGGGCATATTAATGAGATGCTTACTGTATGTATCAGGATGCACAATAGTAAGATATTTGTAAAACAAATGTAGTAGAATATAGTTTAATACTATAATACAGAAATGGAGACGCCCTTGGGAATCTCTCTCAGCGTCCAGTTCCACTAAGGATAAGGAGTTGGTCAGTGAGAATGTATAGGGTATACTTACCTACTCTCCAGGTATGTCAGGGAGACGCATGAATTTTGGGGAGCCCGCACTCCCTAAACTTCCTGTAGAGTACTGTAGGTCACCCTCTCAGAGCACTTTCTTCAAAAGTGGCCAGGACCTCACTTCCCGGATGTATGAAGGCACAAATCACATTAGACATCCCCTCTGGGATATATTGGAGGAGAGATCCAAAAAGTATATAAGTATGATATAAATGAGTATGGTCTAAAGTTGGATACACACTAGACATATGTCGGGGATGCAGTCAGAAAGCCGACTGTCGAAATGCCGACCACCAGCTTCCCAACATTGTAATCCCGGCAAGGGTCTAATGACAGGCGTCGAAATCCAGACGCCTGTCATTTTACCTACGCCGATCAAAGGTAAGCTGGGCAGCGGGGGGGGAGGGTAAGGTTAGGGGCTCCCGGGGGGGACTTAGGGTTAGGAACCCCCCACCCTGTCGGGAAGGTTAGGGTTAGGTGATATGGTACAATGGGCGATATGGTCAGCAGGGGCCATGCTGCCGAATGGCCCCCGCCTTCGTTCCATCAGCGCTGGGTACACATCGCTAAGTGTATACTGTACCTGGCTTAAGTCTCTGTGTTATGGCTCAAAGGTCTTTATTATAATCTGTCACTGGTAGTAACACTGATTAAGTCTGCAATGTGCTTATAAAAGTTGATATAAAGCTTTCAGCAAGCTAAGGCAGAAATATAACTCATGTTCTATTCAGTACAACAGATATTTGGCACCAATCTCGGGATCTGGAGTGCACAACAACACAGAGTATATGAACTTGAAGCCCAGAAACATCTTTCACCAAATGTCTTTCCAGGGAAATTATATTTTAACCTGTTGTTGCTTTATTATTTGTTTTGTCGTCAAACGTTTAACTGAGTGTATACAGTTGCGGGTTACTAACCTGTAAAGCATCCATAGAAGGGTCAGATGCAGTTACCATGACCTGGGTAGGGGGGAGGCAGACGGTATGGTCAGTTGGATATGTAAGGTGGAAAGAGCCAGAAGAAAACAGGCTGTAAAAAGTAATTTAGTGCTGGAACTACATCCAATTACCCTCTGTCTTCCTTTCTTCCCTTCCTGGCTGTTCCCAGCTGTGTGTTTCTGTGCAGCTCTCCTGATAGGGTTGATTTGTGTGATTATTTTTCTACGATGCATGACATTTTACAAAAAGAAATGCAAAATAAATAAAAAATGAAGACAAATGGATACATAAATTGAATAACAATGAAATTATAAAGGACAAACCAAGGATTTGCAGATGTAAGGAAGTTGTGTCATATGTACTAATATCATTATTGAGCATTTGTTTTTCTTGGTTGTCATGGTTGACTGGGAGGGGGCTGTATCTGCTTGTACCTAGTAGTTTTTTTGTTCTTGTTAGCTTGGTAAATGGGGAAGGTTGGGTGAATGAGATGGCTTTCCTCACTGGCCTATCTATAAAGGGTGCAGGGTGTGCGGTGGCCCTTTTGTCAAGGAGGAAGCGCACAACACCCTCTTTTATTTATTAGGAGCCTCAAATTGTTCACTGCACGACACAAGGGGTAAGCATAAAAACAAAACATTTTCAGAGCATGGGTACAGTACATGACAGCTATCCATAGCATAAATACAGCATAAGTGCAGAGACAATGGAAGCATACAGTAACATCACACAGTAGGATAGAGACAAGATGACAGGGTATTCCATGGCTACCACCTCTATGAATATTGTAGCTATACCTCCTTCGGGGTATTCCCCTGTAGAAGCAAAATCCCAAGGCGTACAAGGCGTATAAGACGACATAATGACAGCCAGGCTGAATAAAAATGGATGGATACAATTGCAGCCAAATCGCATGGCAGACAGGGCAACTCAGCCATGGGAGACAGGCATAGCAGACAGGGCAACTCAGCCATGGGAGGGCAGTACAGATGGTGTAATGGTTAATGGTTAGCATTACTGCCTCACAGCACTGAGGTCGTGGGTTCGATTCCCACCACGGCCTTACCTGTGTGGAGTTTGTATATTCTCCTTGTGCTTGTGTGGGTTTCCTCCGGGTGCTCCGGTTTCCTTCCACACTCCAAAAAATATACTAGTAGGTTAATTGGCTCCTACCAAAAATGAACCCTAGTGTGTATGTGTGTGTGCATGGATAGGGAATATAGGGGTCTATTTATTAAGCAGTGTTAGGAGAAGTGAAAAGTGTAGAGTGAAAAGTGATAAGGTGCCAGCCAATCAGCTCCTAACTGTCATTTTTCAAACACAGCCTGTGAGATGGCAGTTAGGAGCTGATTGGCTGGCACCTTATCACTCTACACTTTTCACTTCTCCTAACACTGCTTAGTAAATAGACCCCATAGATTGTAAGCTCCACTAGGGCAGGGACTGATGTGAGTGTCCCAATATTCTCTGTAAAGTGCTGCAGAATATGTGTGCGCTATATAAATAACTGGTAATAAATAAATAAATGGGAGACAGGCATAGCAGACAGGGCAACTCAGCCATGGGCGACAGGCATAGCAGACAGGCCATCGTCAGCTGTCTACAGGGGCGCCGAGAGGGGGGGGGGAGTGGGTACAGATTACCCGGCGCCGCTCCCCCTCCCTCACAGCAGCCCAGCACACAGCGTGTGCTGAGCTGCAGTGGAGACTGCTCGTGGCTGCTGAGCAGCAGCCACAGCAGTCTCCTAAGCCTGTGGGGGGAGCGATCACACTGATCGCGCCCCCCCCTGGCTTTGCACCCGGCTGAGGGGGCTCAGAGCGCCCCCCTCCCCAGCGCGCAGCGCTGCTTCGCGGCGCTGCATATCTTTTTTTTTCGGGCAGGGGGCGTGGCCGCACCTCCCGCGATTAGGCCACGCCCCCTATTACCCAGGCCCGCCGCAGCTCTCAGCGGGCCTGGCTGTCTAGGCAATGTATGTGATTTTTCCTTGCTGAATACTACAAGTCCCAGACTCTGCATTAACCCCCATGCATCGTCAGCTGTCTATGCAATGTATGTTATTTTATTTGCCATCCTGCAAATTACAACTCCTAATCTATATTTGCACTAATGCAAAATTAGCTGTGTATTTAAAAGTATGTGTATAATATTGTACATGCTTGTAATTGGTTTTGCCAGTTTGAAGATGTTGGTCAGTGAAGTGTCATTTATGGCCTAGTGCAGTGTTGGCTAACCTTGACACTCCAGCTGTTATGGAACTACATAACCCAGCATGCACTGCTACAGTTTTGCTATTAGGGCATGCTAAAACTGTGGCAGGGCATGCTGGGATATATAGTTCCACAACAGCTGGAGTGTCAAGGTTAGCCAACACTGGCCTACTGTTTACTTAACACAGGGTAATTCAACTCCTTTGATTAGATGGTCATGTGGCTTCAGCTGTAGCCTATATTAATCAGACCTAATTTATCTTTGCATTCAGTTATGGGGGCAGTTGTCTGAGTTCAGAAATTCATGAAGTGAAGAAACTTTTTAAATAACAGTTAAAAAAACATTGAACAACATCTGAGACCAGGTAATACCAAAATTCATCTTGACCATTGTCATTTTGAAATATACTCTCGAACCATGTCTCAGAAAAGAAAATGCACAAGCAAAACTCTAAAGCTGGCCATACACTAGACCAACTTAACATCCAACCAGCCAACTAATTGATTGGTTGGAATGAAAATCTGGTAAAGTATGAAATGACAATCAGCAATTTGCTCCCAAATGCCAGAAAATTGACAAAAACTGCTGTTTGAACAAATTGTTTAGATCAAACATTTAACAAATTTATCTGAATGTCCATTTTCATTGGTTTTCTGGCATTTAGGAGCAAATTGCTGATCATCATTTACTCCCATATATTACCAGATTTTCATTCCAACCAATCAACCAGTTGGCAGGTTGGACAGATAATCTTTAGATGTGTGGCCAGCTTTAGAGCTATGTGTGCAGATGCCAGGAGCATAGCAAATAAAGTCTCTGAACTAATTGCAATAATGACAAGGGATGAACTAGATATTGTAGCAATTACAGAGTCATGGTGTAATAAAAAATCATGACTGGGACATAGCTATACCAGGCTATACTCTATTTAGAAAGGACAGCATGGGGAGGATTGGAGGAGGAGTAGCTATGTATGTGAAAAACAACATAATTGCTACTATAATACAAAATGTTGAAGCAACAACTGAGGCCCTTTGGGTGACTATAGAAACGGGGGACAAGGACATTATTCGCACTGGGGTGATCTATAGACCACCTGGACAGGGACGGGAACTGGAAAAGTACCTATTGCAGGACATTACTAGAATGGCTTTAAAAGGAGAGGTCATAATCATGGGAGAATTTAATTACCTCATGTAAACTGGGAGGTGTCTGCTGCAAGTTCCTCTAGAAGTGGCCACTTTCTAAATTCTCTGCAGGGAGCATCTCTCAAACAATTAGTGAGGGAGTCCACTCGCAAAAATGCTATTCTGGACTTGATACTCACAAACTGTGACAGAATATCTGATGTAAATGTAACCCCCCTTCAGTGTGCGGTGTGGTACATAGGTGCATTTGGAGTGATACACCTCCTATTGCCTCAGGCTAGCTCTCCAGGGTGTGGGCAATACCTGAGAAGGGGGTCCCTGCCCATGCAGGCTTTATAACAGTCTCACATATAGATACAGGTATAGATAGACACATGCAGCAACAGTTCTATTGAATAACTTGGGCGCCAGACCTTCTCTTATAAAAATAAACCAATTTATTTCTCTCCTCCTGCACATGACTTTACAGGACAAGAATATCCTCTCCCTCCAGCTCATATACTTGGCATGTCAGATGGTATATGACAATCTTATGGATATGGTTACATTACATCACCCTCTTCTTCACCAGCACAGTCTTTAAGCATAGTCACAATGAATGCTTTGCATTTACCCACACAGGTCCACCTGGCCCTTTGCTGGCTGGTGCCTGTAGTTCTCCACTTCATATGTGCAGGTCCACCTAGCCCTTCGCTGGCTGGTGCCTGTAGTTCTCCACTTCATACGTGCAGGTCCACCTAGCCCTTTGCTGGCTGGTGCCTGTAGTTCTCCACTTCATATGTGCAGGTCCACCTATCCCTTTGCTGGCTGGTGCCTGTAGTTCTCCACTTCATATGTGCAGGTCCACCTAGCCCTTCGCTGGCTGGTGCCTGTAGTTCTCCACTTCATACGTGCAGGTCCACCTAGCCCTTCGCTGGCTGGTGCCTGTAGTTCTCCACTTCATATGTGCAGGTCCACCTAGCCCTTCGCTGGCTGGTGCCTGTAGTTCTCCACTTCAAAAGTGCAGGTCCACCTAGCCCTTTGCTGGCTGGTGCCTGTAGTTCACTTCATACATGCAGGTCCACCTGGCCCTATGCTGGCTGGTGCCTGTAGTTCCACAGCTTCACACACATCTCACATAACTTCTTTTGCACTCTGCCTCTCCTTTGTCTCTTCTAAGACAATATACAGAGTGTCTCATACACAGTCTGCCTCTCTCTGCTCCCCTTCTCTTTCACATGGGACAGCAATATACAGACTTTTCTATTGCAGCTATCAGACGCTCAGCTGCTGCCCATCCCTATCCTACAGGAATGGCTCCTATAGCCACACTGCTACCACAGTGACCCCCCCTTTAATGGCTGCTGGGTGGCTTTTATGCATAAGGGACTCCTCTGGTACCTTAACAGTAAAAGCTCCTGGGAAATTCCTCTTCCCCATCTCTTCAACACATATACTTGCGTCTCTTACCCCTCTCATGGGTGCTGAACACTTCACTGGGCGGCTCACACTGCAACCTTCCAGCTCTTTCTCTGTGGTCTCTCACAGACTTTATCTCAGTGGTCTCACTCCAGACCTATTTCTCCTTTGGCGTTAGATGGGCATCGTGGCAGTCACCACGGCCCCGCCAATCTCCCCCTGCCAGGGGAGCACGAGGGCTACATTTCTGCTTCCAGCTCTGAAGCTTCCCAAAGATGTCTCCCCTCTCCCAAATTCTTCTTCCCAACCCCCATTTGTTCTCTCCCCCTCCTCCCTCTGCTCTGCCAGCTACACACCCAGTCTTCCCACCCATGCGTGTCTATCTCTCCAGCCCCTCCTTTACCTGAAAACTGATCCCAGGGTCTCAGGCATGTAATATCTACAACAGGAAGCAAGCTCTAACAAACACTGAGAGGGGTGTATTTACAAATACCATCCCTTAGAGGGTGTTACATACTCCCCCCATTAGGTAGGTATGCTTTAAAATATATACATTATTTTGGTATACCTGGCTAATCACTTGCACATGCAGGCACACCCGACTTACACTGGTGCACACATGTAAAACCTTGCAATTTCGTACGTCACACCACATAATAAAACAAAAATCTCAGTGGTGAAAATCACATTAGATCACATTTGCATGGAAAAAAACATTAGCAGTGAACAGTATGCAAAAAAAAATTCACATTTCCAACAATATATCCCACTACCCCCAATGTGTATAATAACACAAGAGTCACGGGTGTCCTCAAACACGGTTGTTCATACATGAGTTATAAATGAAATTTTTAATGTCATACAACGAAGTACCTGCCAGGCCTGCCCGTTTAGTCTCCTCCCCTCCTCGGGTCAAAAGGAGACAGGTGGCTCTCGTGGCCCCTCCCAATACCCCCAAACTTTTGCGGGTGCAGGGTGCACTCCCCCCAGCTCTTCTCTAATGCTGGGCAACTTTTTACATGTGCTCCCCCCAACTTCTGGAGGAACACACAACAATTCCGCTGAGCTTGCTCTCCTCGCTTCCCACGCAGATGGGATGAACGGCACTACAAGTCCCAAGAAAACTTCACACATGTGCTTCTGCTTTTAAACAGTCTCTGAAACACTTTGGCACTACCACCATTTTGTACTTGACACTTTGTCCTACAGCGAAGTTACACTGGTAACTTTAAACAATGGGGTCAATCTCCGCCTCCTGAACCCTTGGTCTCGCTGGGACACCCAGAGAAGATCAGACACGGTATCTACCAAGGGGTTTGCTCCGGCTGGATTTACCGCATTTAGTCTCTGTATCCTGCGAGCACTTCTTCCATCTTACTGTGCTCGAGCCCCACGTTGGGCGCCATTTTGTAACCCCCCTTCAGTGTGCGGTGTGGTACATAGGTGTATTTGGAGTGATACACCTCCTATTGCCTCAGGCTAGCTCTCCAGGGTGTGGGCAATACCTGAGAAGGGGGTCCCTGCCCATGCAGGCTTTATAACAGTCTCACATATAGATACAGGTATAGATAGACACATGCAGCAACAGTTCTATTGAATAACTTGGGCACCAGACCTTCTCTTATAAAAATAAACCAATTTATTTCTCTCCTCCTGCACATGACTTTACAGGACAAGAATATCCTCTCCCTCCAGCTCATATACTTGGCATGTCAGATGGTATATGACAATCTTATGGATATGGTTACATTACATCACCCTCTTCTTCACCAGCACAGTCTTTAAGCATAGTCACAATGAATGCTTTGCATTTTACCCACACAGGTCCACCTGGCCCTTTGCTGGCTGGTGCCTGTAGTTCTCCACTTCATATGTGCAGGTCCACCTAGCCCTTCGCTGGCTGGTGCCTGTAGTTCTCCACTTCATACGTGCAGGTCCACCTAGCCCTTTGCTGGCTGGTGCCTGTAGTTCTCCACTTCATATGTGCAGGTCCACCTAGCCCTTTGCTGGCTGGTGCCTGTAGTTCTCCACTTCATATGTGCAGGTCCACCTAGCCCTTCGCTGGCTGGTGCCTGTAGTTCTCCACTTCATACGTGCAGGTCCACCTAGCCCTTCGCTGGCTGGTGCCTGTAGTTCTCCACTTCATATGTGCAGGTCCACCTAGCCCTTCGCTGGCTGGTGCCTGTAGTTCTCCACTTCATACGTGCAGGTCCACCTAGCCCTTTGCTGGCTGGTGCCTGTAGTTCACTTCATACATGCAGGTCCACCTGGCCCTATGCTGGCTGGTGCCTGTAGTTCCACAGCTTCACACACATCTCACATAACTTCTTTTGCACTCTGCCTCTCCTTTGTCTCTTCTAAGACAATATACAGAGTGTCTCATACACAGTCTGCCTCTCTCTGCTCCCCTTCTCTTTCACATGGGACAGCAATATACAGACTTTTCTATTGCAGCTATCAGACGCTCAGCTGCTGCCCATCCCTATCCTACAGGAATGGCTCCTATAGCCACACTGCTACCACAGTGACCCCCCCTTTAATGGCTGCTGGGTGGCTTTTATGCATAAGGGACTCCTCTGGTACCTTAACAGTAAAAGCTCCTGGGAAATTCCTCTTCCCCATCTCTTCAACACATATACTTGCGTCTCTTACCCCTCTCATGGGTGCTGAACACTTCACTGGGCGGCTCACACTGCAACCTTCCAGCTCTTTCTCTGTGGTCTCTCACAGACTTTATCTCAGTGGTCTCACTCCAGACCTATTTCTCCTTTGGCGTTAGATGGGCATCGTGGCAGTCACCACGGCCCCGCCAATCTCCCCCTGCCAGGGGAGCACGAGGGCTACATTTCTGCTTCCAGCTCTGAAGCTTCCCAAAGATGTCTCCCCTCTCCCAAATTCTTCTTCCCAACCCCCATTTGTTCTCTCCCCCTCCTCCCTCTGCTCTGCCAGCTACACACCCAGTCTTCCCACCCATGCGTGTCTATCTCTCCAGCCCCTCCTTTACCTGAAAACTGATCCCAGGGTCTCAGGCATGTAATATCTACAACAGGAAGCAAGCTCTAACAAACACTGAGAGGGGTATATTTACAAATACCATCCCTTAGAGGGTGTTACATAAATGTGGGTGAGAACCTAGGATCCAGCGATCACCAAGCAGTATGGTTTAGTATAAAGACAGGGTTCAATTCATGCCATACACAAACAAAAGTGTTAGATTTTAGGACTGCTGACTTTGCAGAGATGGAGAGATGTGTAATACCTCTTTTCCACCAAAAACCCAGGTCCGACCTGGGTTTTTGGACATGGTTCCAACCCTGGTCAGACCCATGTCAGACCCATTTACACTGCACCTTTCATCTGGGTTACTCCCAGGTCAGCCCTGTTCACACTGAACTCAGGTCTGCCCTGCTAAACCTGTGAGGTCATTAAAAGTGGGAGGTGACTGCTCCACAGCCACCAATCAGCTCATTTTAGGCATGATCCAGGTCAGATAACCCGGGTTGCACCGTTTACACTGCACCATTACCCGGGTCCATCCTGGGTCCAACCCTGGTAGCTACCTGGGTTGGATTGCAGGGTCACTTGACCCAGGTTATTTTTCAGGGACCCATTTACACTGAGCTGCGACCTGGGTAGACCCAGCAAAAACCCAGGTTTTTGATCTGGTGTAAAAGGGGTACTACTGAGTCAGTGGCAGATTGGAGGAACTTGGAAGAAGTGCAGGAGAGGTGGGAAAAAATAAAAAATGCTATACTAAAGGCTACAGACCTTTGTATTAAAAGGGTTAGGAAAGCACCAGAAAAATGAAGCCAGTGTGGTTTACAAAACAGGTATCAACTAGTGTGAAATTAAAAAAGATGGCTTTTAGGAAATATAAGCAGACCCAAAATAATAATGACAAAGAGGTGTATCTTGCCAGAAGGAAGGAGGCTAAGAAGGTGATCAGGTGTGCAAAGGCAGAAGCTGAGGAGAAAATGGCCCAGTCAGTGGATAAAGAGAGCAAGACTTTTTTTAAGTATATAAGTGAAAAGAGGAAGTCAAATGGAGAAATAATAAGACATAAGACAGAGGGTGAGTATATGATCGAGAGAGACAAAGAACTAGCAGATCATCTAAATAATTATTTTTATTCAGTATTCACTACAGAAAAAGAGGGGAAGGGGCCACAGTTAAGTTGTAGAGGCACACCACACAGAAAGTTTAGTAATGTAGCGTAGCGCTGGAAAAAAATCATAACGTGTAATACAACTTTTTGCCCACCAGGTGTCACTTTTCCTAAACTACATAGCGCATGCGTCTGATTTCCAATGCATGTTCTGTATCACCCTTGATGATTGGCTGACAGAAGTGGTGATTCGGTACACTATACAGTATTACAGCTTTTTCCACATGGAATCAGGAATGTATAATAAAGCGGTAGAAGAATGTCTAATAAAGTTTTAAATAATTAAGCTCTGTATTACACACTGACTGTGCAGTTGAAATTGCACACTTGCACCAATGTAAGTACTGTTGGCACTGTCCCAGACTTAGACATTGTACAATTACAACTTTAGTAATGGGTGAAGCATGTGGCCTAGCGGTCTAATGCCTAGTCTCACTGCCTCTCCCATCTTCTTGTCCCGTGGGTTCGAGACCTTGAAAATATAGTTTATTTATTTACTTTTTTATTATTTTTAAAATCTTCACTTACAGTATTCAGTATTCAATACAGTACATGTGGAGCGCATGCCCAGTGCTTCGGGAGTCAAACACAGCGAAAGTGGGATTTTTGATACATACTGTACCTTAGAGCGCAAACTTGCGTCAATGTCAGCGCTGTCCCAGACTTGAACACTATAGTGATTTCTTATGACCAGCAACTGGTAGTGGGCTCTGTTTGAGAGAGAGGTCTCTGTATTACAAACTGACTGTGCATTTAAAGCGCAAACTTGCATCAATGTCAGCACGGTTGGCGCTGTGGTGGCTGTCAGCCAGCTCCGAGGGGTTACAAATGGGATCTCTGGTGCATGCCCAGTGGAAGGGTTGCAATAGGATCTCTGGCGCATTCCCAGTGGCGCCGCGCCATAGCCATACCCATGTAGCGCTATGCCATGGTGTATGGATGATCATACAGTAGCAGGTCATGATTCACACACAGTAAAAGTAGGATCTCCGTATTACACACTGACTGTGTAATAATAATAATAAAAAATAAAAAGTGTAACCATGACTATGTAATAATAATAATAATAAAAAATAAAAAGTGTAACCTTCCAGGTTTCGAACCCCGGAAAAGAGTTGTACAGACGCCTGTATGTAGTGGTCTGATTTCTAACCACTACACTACAGACGCCTGCAATACCAAGGTTGCACCTGTCTTGAGTTTGTTGTACGTCATCGTAGATGTCAAGATGGCCAATCTTGTTTATTAGTTGCAATGCTGCTGTGTGCAACTCCATTACCCACCTCTGTGCTGCTACAGTATACTGTACTACACTCTCCATAGATGCTTATTTGCTGTCGGCGGGTCATGATTCACACACAGTGTAAGTGGAATCTCCGTGTTACACGCTGACTGTGTAATAATAATAATAATAATAATAATAAAAAATAATAAAAAGTGTAACCTTCCAGGTTTCGAACCCCGGAAACGGGTTGTACAGACGCCTGCAATGTAGTGGTTTGATTTCTAACCACTACACTACAGACGCCTGAGTAATTCATCGTAGATGTCAAGATGGCCAATCTTATTTTATTAGTTGCAATGCTGCTACAGTACAGTACTGTATGTGTAACTCCATTACCTGCCTCTGTGCTGCTACTGTACAGTATATACTGTACTACCCTATATAGATGCTTATTAGCTGTCAGCACTGTCGGCGCTATCCCAGACTTGAACACTATAGTGATTTCATACGTCAGAAACTGGTAGAGGGGTCTGTTTGAGAGAGAGCTCTCTGCATTACAAACTGACTGTGCGTTTAAAGCGTAAACTTGCATTAATGTCAGCTCGGTTGGCGCTGTGGTGGCTGTCAGCCAGCTCCGAGGGGTTACAAATGGGATATCTGGTGCATGCCCAGTGGAGGGGTTGCAATGGGTTTTCTGGCGCATGCCCAGTGGAGCCAAGCCATACATCATGTAGCGCTATTCCATGGCGTATGGAAGATCACAGCACTGCGCATGCTCAATGGGTTGGGAGTCAAATGCAGCTACAGTAAAGTAGGATGTCTTGCTACGACAGGCTTGTGGACGAGCGGTTAGGTGTTTCGTCTCTCTACCTGCCTGTCCCGCCTGTTCTAGACCTTAATAAAAAAATTTTTTTTTTTAATTCTCCACTAGTTCAGTATTGTTATCCAACCCTTACTAAACTCAGTACATTATATATACTAAATATTTAACTTTGTCCCCCAATCCAAATTTTTTTTCTTCCACCCCCAAAATGAAAGTGATTTTTGGGGTGTTCTTAAGTGTTTTTTTTAAGATTTTTGATGCAGTTTACCTTTGGGGGACTGTTTGAAGGCTGCAACGTTGCACCCCAATTCAGCACTTTTTTCCGCCCTCTATTCATACAGTAGGCAAAACTTTTTTCGCATATTACTGTACATTGCATTGACTTTCCGTCTAGGCAGAAAGTCTTTCAAATTGAATACGGCGATAATTTTCCACCTGGCGAAAATACGTAATTGGCGAAACATTTTTAGCTGATCTCGTTTTTTTCGCTCCAAGGGGTCTATTTACTAAGCAGTGTTAGGAGACAGAGTGAAAAGTGATAAGAAAGTGATAAGGTGCCAACCATACAGCTCCCAACTGTCATCTCACAGACTGTGTTTGAAAAATGACAGTTGGGAGCTGATTGGCTTGCACCTTATCACTTTCTTACCACTTTTCACTCTGTCTCCTAACACTGCTTAGTAAATAGACCCCTAAATTGAATACAGCCCTCAATGTGTACTGTACTGTATAGTACCGTAAGTGCCGGGCAGCCAGGAAATCACTGGGATGGGCAACAGGGATACTGTATATGACTGCGGGCAGCAACCCCCATCGGCCAGCACCCCTGGTGAGGGCAATCCTGGCCAATAGGAAGATATGCCCCTGCATCTGTGTGTTATTGACTTTTTGTACCTTGCAAT
This sequence comes from Taudactylus pleione, assembly GCA_031769625.1. Classification (NCBI taxonomy): domain Eukaryota; kingdom Metazoa; phylum Chordata; class Amphibia; order Anura; family Myobatrachidae; genus Taudactylus; species Taudactylus pleione. The sequence goes on along the minus strand of JAUIMM010000197.1, from coordinate 12,804,846 downwards.
GACAGATCCACGTTTTGGGTCTCAGACGCACTTAAAGACTGAATTACACACAAACACCAATTTTATAAATGAATGAGAATTTTTACTTAACCTAACATACTGTAATATACTGTACTGTATGCAGTTAATCACACCTTTTTAATACTGTATATGTTTTTAGATAAGATGAAAATAAAATTGATTTGCCAATGGTCACTGCATGATGCCAACTAGAAAAAGTAAACAAAAATGATTGTACTGTACCTGTAAGTACTGTACTGTATGGTCAAACACAGTAGTGTACAGTAAATTAAAAACACAGGTGTCTATTTACTAAGCAGTGTTAGGAGACAGAGTGAAAACTGATAAGAAAGTGATAAGGTGCCAGCCAATCAGATCCCAACTGTCATCTCACAGGCTGTGTTTGAAAAATGACAGTTGGGACCTGATTGGCTGGCACCTTATCACTTTCTTATCACTTTTCACTCTGTCTCCTAACACTGCTTAGTAAATAGACCCCATATTCTGTTACACAGTACTGTAGTTTAACAGTATACAGTATGAATCTACAGTACTGTATTTTATATACATTACTGCAGTTTTCTTAGCTATTGTATGCTGCCCATCCACTAGACATGCTGAAAAGTGCCCGATTATGACATTGCAATCATGCAGTCGTCTGTCAGTCTGTGATGAGACTGCACTGAACAAGCAGTCATTCAGCGCAGACTCATCAATCATCTGCTAACATTGCTCAACCTAACGTTTTCGTCAGGTTGACCAGCTTGTTTGTATGATAATACCTGTAGATGTCTAAATGACCAGCGGCCACGTGCATAGCTGGTCGTTTTAGACATTTTTGCCAATGATTTATGAACGATAGAAATCGTGCACTTTTTTATCGGAAATGACCAGAGATGCGTGCGCACGCTGGTCATTTCCGACATCTACAGTATAATCTGGCAATTTAACTGCCGATCTTCCGCCGTTGGGATTAGAACCACCGGACATGCGTCCAGCGGTATTACATACCTATCCCTCATAGAGGTGTATCAATGCAGAAAGGAGCTTACAGTGTGTAATACTGATAGTGATACAGAGAAAGCACTTAAATAGGCGGATATAAAGCCACACACTAGGGAAACAAGAGCATGCTTCAGATGCACAAAAGTGGGTCACCTAAAGAAAGATTACACAATATGGAAGACAGAACAGTACAGATCATCCGAAACATTATACAAGCAAAGAGCCAAAACCACACTTACAGACACAAGTGTACACAATTGGAGAGGAACATTTAAAGCGACAGCAGCCCAATTGTCAGACAAGTGGTATGTAGATTCAGGAGTCACATGATGAATAACAAGGACTTATTTATTTATTATTTATTAACAGTTTCTTAAATTCCATTGAGGCTTTACAATTTGAATCAACATTAACATTATACTGGGTTGTAAAAGACATACATACATAAAAGACATACATATGGGTAAGAGGGTCCTGCTCGCAAGCTTACAATCTAAAGGGAAATAGGTGTTGATACACAAGGATAGGTGCTACATATTGCAAATTGGTCTAGCTTGATTGGAGATGTTCTTGGTGGGCTGTATAAGCCAATCACACTGGAAAGTTGGCCTAGGGTTAGGAAGATGTTAAATTGAAGAAAGCGAAGATGTGATAGGTGTTTACTATAAGAAGGGAGTTAGATAGGGAAGCTATGAAAGGTTAGGTGGGCGGTACTGGAATCTGATAAGCTTGTCTGAAGAGGTGAGTTTTCAGAGAACGCTTGAATGTTTGGAAACTAGTGGAAAGTCTTATTGTGTGTGGGAGGACATTCCACAGGGTGGGTGCAGCCCGAAAAAAGTCCTGTAACCATGCATGGGAACAAGTAATTCGCGGGGATGAGAGACAGATCTTGTGCAGAGTGGAGATGTCGGGTTGGAAGATATTTTGAGATAAGTGACGAAATGTATATTGGTGTGGTTTGGTTAATAGCTTTATGTGTTAGTGTAAGTATTTTAAATTGAATACGGTAGAAGACCGGCAGCCAATGAAGGGACTGATAGAGTGGATCAGCAGACACTGAACATTTGGTGAGAAAGATCAACCTTGCAGTTGCATTCAAAATGGATTGTAGTGGGGAGAGCCTGTTTTTGGGAAGACCAATAAGGAGACTATTGCAATAATAATGAGTGCATGTATTAGAGATTTTTGCATAAGTTCTTGCGTAACATATGGTCGAATTTTGGCTATGTTTTTTAGATGTATGTAACAGGATTTAGAGACAGATTGAATGTGGGGAACAAAAGACAGTTCAGAGTCAAGGATGACACCTAGGCAGCGGAGCTTGTGGGGTGGGGTTGATTGTCGAGTTGTTAACAGTAATAGAGATATCAGGTTGGTAACTACTACTGGCCGGTGGAAATATAATTAATTCTGTTTTGGATATATTAAGTTTGAAGTGGCGAGATGACATCCAAGATGAAATGGCAGAAAGACATTCAGTGACACGGACCAGCACAGATGGTGACAAATCTGGGGAGGATAGGTAAATTTGAGTATCGTCCGCGTACAGATGATTCTGAAAACCAAAAGAGCTGATTAGTTTGCCAAGAGAGGTGGTATATATTGAGAAAAGCAGAGGACCTAATACTGAGCCTTGTTCCAGTTGGTACTCCAACTGATAGAGATAGCGAAATGGAGGTAGAATCAAAAAAGCGAACAGTGAAAGAGCGATTAGATAGGTAGGATGAGAACCAAGAAAGGGCTGTGTCTTGAAGACCTAGGGATTGTAGTGTTTGTATGAGAAGAGAGTGGTCAACAGCGTCAAAGGCAGCAGAGAGATCTAGAAGAATTAGAAGTGAATAATGGCCTTTAGCCTTGGCAGTGACCAGACCATTTACTACCTTAGTCAGTGCTGTCTCGGTGGAGTGTTGGGAACGAAAGCCTGACTGAAGTGGGTCCAATAAGTTGTGGGTGTGAGGCAAGTTTAGGCAAGTCTCTCCAGTAGCTTGGAGGGGCAAGATAGCTGGGAGATAGGACAATAATTTGAGAGAGAGTTAGGGTCAGAATTTTGTTTTTTCAAAATGGGAGTGATCACTACATGCTTGAACAGTGATGGAAAGATACCAGTAGAGAAAGAGAGATTACAGATTTTAGTTAAGTGTGGAATGAGCACAGGAGACAGAACTTTACTGATTTGTGAGAGTATAGGATCAAGAGGAGAGGTAGTAGAGTAGGAGGATGAGAAGAGTGTAGAAACTTCATCTTCATTAGTGGGGTCAAATGATGAGAACGTGCCACTGAGTTCAGGTAGGGAATTGAACAAGACCCTGGCTGAGGAAGTAATACCATTTCATTTCGGATATTATCAATCTTGTTCTTGAAATAGGAAGCAAGATCTTGAGCACTGATAGTAGCAGGTGGGTTGGGTGACGGAGGGGTAAGAAGTGATTTAAATGTATTAAAAAGTCGCTTGGGGTTAGAGGCCTGGACAGAGATAACAGATTGGAAATATGTCTGTTTGGCATTATCCAGTGCATTACGATAAGAGTGGTAGATCGTCTTATATGTGAGGAAGTCACTTCGAGTATGAGACTTTCGCCACTGACCTTCTACTTTACGTGAGAGTTTTTGTAGGTGTCTTGTGAATTTGGAATGCCACGGTTGACGTATAAGTCTACGTGGAATGTGATGGGTAGCTGGAGCTACTTCCTCAAGGGCTAGTTCTAGGGTCTGGTTCAAATGTGATACTACTAAACTTGATTTAAACCATAAAGAAATTCTCTACCTGGCAGATGGTACAAATATCATTGCAGAAGGAAAAGGGAATGGTCAATTCTTATGCTCCAAGGGTGATGGCAACTACATACAGATACCCATAACAGATGTACTATATGTTCCCAAGCTAGAAGGAGCACTATTGTCAGTAAAGAATTTAGTAGAAAAAAGACTTACTGTAAAGTTTCAGAATAACAATTGTTTTATCCAAAATGGAAGAGAAATGCTAACTACAGCCAGAATAGAAGAACATTTATATTGTCTGGATATCGCAGCGCAGCAGGCAAAGCTAAGTACACAGAAACATGGTGACTGAATTCACATGTGGCCTAGAAGATTAGGACATAGACACTCAGATTGCATAAAGGAAATGCAGAGAAGAGACCTAGCCAAAGATCTCACAGTGTCAGATTGTTCTGAAATTATGAAATGCCAATGCTGCATAAAAGCAAAAGCAACAAGGGTGACAATTCCAAAGAAAAGCGAAAGCAGAGCTTCAAGACCACTAGACCTTGTACATAATAATGTATGCAGACCTATGAAAATACACACATCAGGAGGCAAAAGGTATATGCTGACATTTATTGACGACTATTCCAGGTTCACAGTCACCTATCTAATACAAAGTAAAGACAAAGTCTTAGACAAGCTGCAAAGACTATGGGCCTCATTCAGACCCACTCGCAAGCGGCTGTCCACTCGCAAGTGGGTCCATGGTGTGCACTGCGCATGTGCACGACGGAGGGAGCTCCGTCGTGCGCATGCGCCAGACGCGACGAGCGAAGGACTTTCCTTCGCTCGTTGTGTCTGATCAAAGGGGGCGTGCTGTCGATGTTGATTGACAGCACGCCCCCTTTGGTGGGCGTGCCTCCCAGACGGGGGCGTTCCCAAGGGAACGCCTACCGTCAGAAGCCGGCCCACTGACATCACTGACATCAACGCAGGCTCCGGCTCGCAGTGGCGATGGTCGCGATGGTCAAGACCATCGCGGCCATCAACCTGCACGCTCGTATAGGCTGTGGGTGGTGACCCACAGCTATACGAGCGTCCAGGAGGACACTCCATAATTATGGAGGACGGCCCTCATTCAGAGCGTGCGCTCTGCTCAGAGCGTCCGGCTCTGAATGAGGGCCTATGTGTCCATGACCAGAAACAGATTCAAGAGGAATATGCTAGCTTTTCGCAGCAACAACGGAGTTGAGTTCACCAGGCAGAAAATAGAACAGTACTTAAGAGGACTCGGCATTGAGCATCAGAAGACAGTACCGTACATACCAGAGCAACACTGTGTACCTGAGAGGGAAAACAGATCATTGACAGAAATGATAAGATGTATGCTTACAGATTCAGGACTACCTGGTAAATATTGGAGCGAAGCAGCAACAACAGCCACTTATCTTCAAAACAGACTACTCTCCAAAACACTAAGAAAAACACCCTATGAGCTATGCCACAGTAATGAACCCAGCCTAAAGCACATTTTGCATGTGGAAAATGGTGAGCATTTGAACGTTTATATTTTCACAAATTGAACCCAAAATCAAGACATAAATTCCATAATGGGCAATGATTTATTAAACGGATATTTTTAAATGGCCATGTGAGTTGTTGCAACAACTGTATTACTGTGATTTATACTCTTATGCAAAGAGTTATATTTTATGAATTTGTGTTATTGTATGTCTAATAAATGTTGTTGGTTATTTTTGATTCAGAGAGGCTCATGTGATTTTCTGATCAATCAAGCACATGTTACTATCCCGCCACAGTAGCGCAGCTTATCTTTGTTTATATGGTTGTAGCTTTTTTTATGTCAGAACAGCAAGCTGACATTTAAGCTTTGCAGCACTGTGTACTGTGATAAATTCACAATTTTTAATATACTGTATAATCTAGATATATTTTTGTATATAATATTATATTTTTATTACATCTGTTATATTATATAACATATAGAACTGTGTTCTTTTGAGCGCCGGGTGTTGGCTGAGGACGTCTGTATTTGATTGACTTCAGGTGATTCAGTTTGCTCTAGTTCTAGTCGTTTACAGTGAACATTCAAAAGGCTACAGAATTTTAAATAAAAAAATTATTATAAGTAACAGTGTGACATTTGTGGAAGAAACAAGAGATGATGTCATAATTCCAGCAAACTCAATTGAAGAGGAAAGTACAGAATCCAAAGAAACAGATGAAGTAGAGATCACCCAAGAAGTCGAGGTACAACGCAAGACAGATACCAGCAACACTCAGGAAAGTGTAACAGAAGGTGTGAGACGCTCTTCAAGAGAAAAGAAAGGAAAAGCCCCCGTACGTTTATCTTACAAAGCAAAAGCAGTTAACATGTGAGAACCTCATGGGAAGAAATTGCTAATTTTCCAGATAGAGAAGCACAGAAATGGCTAAGAGCCGCAAAGGAAGAAATTAACTCAATGAAAGACAACCAGACATGGACATTGACCAAACTACCAGTAGATAAAAAGGCCATAGGATGTAAATGGACTTTTAAGGTCAAGTATGATACTGAAGGATAAGTAGAAAGATAAAAGGCAACACTGGTTGCTAAAGGATATTCACAGAAATTTGGAGAAGATTATGATGTAACGTTTGCTCCAGTTGTGAAGCACACCACCATTAGAACATTTCTCCTAACAGCAGCCATAAAAGGTATGCAGGGAGACATTTCGATGTGAAGACAGCTTTTCTACATGGTGAACTAAGAGAAGACATATACTGTACACGGAACAACCACCAGGTTTGTGAATTCTCAAGAACCAGATCATGTATGTAAGCTTAACAAGGATGGAATACAAAGATAAACAAAGTCTTGATGGAGAAGGGGTTCATCAGAAGTAAAGTGGACCCCTGTCTTTATACAAAGTTAATAGAAGAAAGATGGTTCTGTGTATTAATTTATGTGGACAATTCGCTAGTTTGTTTCGAACAAGAAGGGGATGAAATTTAACTACTGCAAGAACTAAACAGTCAGTTTGAAACAAAAGACCTTGGTAACATAAAGCATTACCTGGGAATACATGTCTCAAGAGAAGATGATGGAATGTACACATTAAGTCAGAAATACAAGATTTAGGAAACCATTGAGGAATTAAGCACCTCATCTCCTCTGTCCTCAAATCCGCAGCGTCTCTTCACCACCCTGAACTCCCTCCTCTGCCCAACCCCTCCTCGCCTTCCCTCCTTGCTCTCTGCCCTTGACTTTGCTTCCTACTTCACATCTAAAATTGACTCCATACGTCAGGATATTATATCCCACCAGTCCCCCAGCACTACACCTCCTCCTTTCCCGGGTCATCCCTCCCCTTCCATTTTACCTACACCAACATCCTTCTCCCCTGTATCTGGAGAGGAAGTCATGGCCCTTATCCAGTCCTCCCCCCCTACCACCTCCCCCCTTAACCCTATCCCTTCACGTCTCCTCCGCTACCTCTCTCCCTGTGCCTGTTCCCATTTTGCACACCTCCTCAATCTCTCCCTCTCATCTGGCACTGTCCCTTCTGCATTCAAACATGCCCTTGTCTCCCCCATTCTTAAAAAACCTACTCTTGATCCTAACACTGTAGCTAACTACCGACCCAACTCTCTCCTACCTTTTGCATCCAAACTCCTTGAGCTTATTTTTTTACAACCGCCTTACCACCTTTCTTTCCTCCCACTCCCTCCTTGACCCTTTTCAGTCTGGCTTCCGTTCTCTCCACTCCACAGAAACTGCCCTAACTAAAGTCAGCATTGACCTCCTTGCTACCAAATCCAAAGGCCACTACTCTCCACTCATTCTCCTTGACCTTTCTGCTGCTTTTGACACTGTGGACCATCCTCTCCTGCTGCAAATCCTTCACTCCCTTGGTCTACGTGACACTGCCCTCCCCTGGCTATCTTCCTACCTCTCTGATCGATCCTTTTCTGTCTCCTCTCATGACTTATATTTCCCCCCACATCCTCTCACAGTAGGTGTTCCCCAAGGTTCTGTTCTTGGACCACTCCTTTTCTCCCTCTATACATCCTCTCTAGGTGAACTCATCAGCTCTTTTGACCTCCATTATCATCTCTATGCAGATGACACTCAGATCTACCTTTCCTCCCCTGATATCTCTCCCTCTCTCCTCACTCGTATCTCCAACTGTCTTTCTGCTATATCTTTCTGGATGTCCCAGCGATTTCTTAAACTTAATATGTCTAAGACTGAGATGATCATCTTCCCACCCTCCCACATAACCTCACCTCCCACTATTTCTTTATCAATTTATGGCACAACTATCTCCTCTAGCCCCAAAGTGCGCTGTCTTGGAGTTATTCTGGACTCCTCCCTCTCCTTCAAACCACATATCCAGAACCTCTCACAGTCCTGTCATTTCCATTTTAAAAATATTTCCAGGAACAGACCCTTTCTTACCCAGGATGCTACTAAGACCTTAATACACTCACTGGTCATCTCCAGATTGGATTACTGTAACCTTCTCCTATCTGGCCTCCCCAACTCCCATCTCTCTCCACTCCAGTCTATCCTCAATGCTGCCGCTCGACTCATCTTTCTCTCCAAACGCTCTTCATCTGCCTCCCCTCTCTTACAAGCCCTCCACTGGCTCCCCTTCCCCTTCAGAACCCAATTCAAGGTTATCACACTTGCTTACAAAGCCCTCACACACTCCTCACCCATTTATATCTCTGACCTCATCTCCCTTCACTCTCCTGTCTGCCCTCTTCATTCAACAAATGCACACCGCCTCTCATGCCAACTGATTACTTCCTCCCACTCCCGACTCCAAGACTTTGCCCATGCTGCTCCCCACCTTTGGAACTCTCTCCCTCTCCCCATCAGACTCTCCACCTCTCTACAATCCTTCAAACAGGCTCTCAAGACCCACTACTTCATCAATGCTTTCCAGCTCTCACCCTAACCCTCCTACCTGTCTTCCCCAGCTTTCCAGCTCTCATCCTAACCCTCCTCCCTGTCTTCCCCATCTGTATCATGCCATCTATCTGCCCCTCCCCTTGAGAATGTAAACTCTTGCGAGCAGGGCCCTCTACCCTCTTGTGCTTCTCCTTACTTTATGTTCATCTACTTCTTACTCACCACTAGGACACCTAACACTTGGTGCCTATGCTTTGTTGCTTAATTGGGTGTTATGGCCACCTATGTATTAATGTATATTATGCATGTCCTTGTCCTTCATTGTATTGTATTTTACTGTAAGTCACTTTTTGGTTATGTACCTTGTAAGGCGCTGCGGAACACTTGTGACGCCATATAAATAAATGATAATAATAATTAGGTATGCAAGAAGCAAAGATAGCAAGCACTCCTATGGAGACAAGTTATGTAAAGGGATCATACAATCAGAGTAAACTGTTACAAGAAAATAATCTAAATAGAAAAGCTATAGGTAAATTGCTATACATTGCAACTGTCACCAAACCAGATATTTACACAGCAGTTGGTTTGGAAACTTTTCTGCTCAAGATCCCAACACAGATGGACTGGAACGCAGTCAAGAGGGTTATTCATTACTTCAAAGGAACAATTAACAAGAAGCTTAAACTCTCAGCAAGCACAAGTCACAAAATAACAGGATATGTTGACTCAGACTGGCCTGGAGACCCAAATGATAGAAAATCCACAAGTGGATATTTATTCTCAATCGGAAAAGGATTAATCAGCTGGACAAGCAAGAAACAGTCTTTTATAGCACTGTCAGCTACAGAGGCTGAATATATCGTGGCGGCTCAGGCAAGTCAAGAAGTGATATGGTTAATGCAACTACTATCAGACCAAGGAATGCATCAAGAAGAACCTATCAAGATATATGAGGATAATCAAGGATGCCTTGCATTAGCACAAACGGAAGAGTGAATCCAAGGACCAAGCATATTGATGTCAAGCATCATTTTTTAAGGGATCTACAAGAACAAGATGTTATAGAGCTGAACTATTGTCCAACAGAAGATATGACAGCTGATATCCTGACTAAGGCCCTCATTCAGAGCCGTACGCTCTGAGCAGAGTGCACGCTCTGAATGAGGGCCATCCTCCATAACTATGGAGCGTCCTCCTGGACGCTCGTATAGCTGTGGGTCACCACCCACAGCCTATACGAGCGTGCAGTTTGATGGCCGCGATGGTCTTGGCCATCGCGACCATCGAAACTGCGAGCCGGAGGCTGCGGTTGAGGTTTTCAACCGCAAGGCCCGGAGTGATTTTGGCTCTATCAGAGCCCAAATCACTCCCACTGACATCACTAGTGATGTCAGTGGGCCGGCTTCTGACGGTAGGCGTTCCCTTAGGAACGCCCCCGTCAGGGAGGCACGCCCCCGGCATGCCCACCAAAGGGGGCGTGCTGTCAATCAACATCGACAGCATGCCCCCTTTGATCAGACACAACGAGCGAAGGAAAGTCCTTCGCTCGTCGCGTCTGGCGCATGCGCACAACGGAGCTCCCTCCGTCGTGCGCATGCTCAGTGCAGAACATCGACCCACTTGCGAGCGGACAGCCGCTCGCGAGTGGGTCTGAATCAGGCCCTAAACCTCTTGTCAGGGACAGACATTGGAGATTTACATCTAAAATGGTTTTATTTGAAGAAACCTAGGGGTCTATTTACTAAGCAGTGTTAGTAGACAGAGAGAAAATTGATAAGGTGCCAGCCAATCAGCTCCTAACTACCATCTCACAGGCTGTGTTTGAAAAATAATATTTGGGGGCTGATTGGCTGGCACCTTATCACTTTTCACTCTGTCTCCTAACATTGCTTAGTAAATAGACCCCCTAGTCTATTGAGAATATGTACAACAGACTGTGGGTTTATTCATATGCATGTACCTATCTTGGAGGGACAGTAGATGGTGATTTATTCATATACATGTGTATTGTTTATCTGCTTTATATTCCTGTACTTGCTTGTACCTCTTCTCCCATGTGTGCTCTAGGAAATGAGACCTAACGAGAAATGAAAGTGAGCCATGAAGCTCATGTGATAAACATGTTGTGTTTAAGAAGCTGTTACTAAAAGCTGATGTTTGTCATCTTTATATTGATCCTGCTACCCAGTACTATATAAAGAAGTTATATCTTTCAAGACTCATCCTGTCTGATTGTAAGGTAACTCCCTGTGATGATCTTTAATGTATGAGACCTCCCGCTGCACACCTATGGTATTCCATTGCCACACACCAACAATGAGCACTAAGAGGAGGGCTTCTGGCATAGAGATCACAGGGGCAGCCATGAGCACTGAGAGTAGGGCTTCTGGCATAGAGATCATAGGAGACAGCCATGAGCACAGTGAGGAGGGTTGCTAGAATAGATGTTAAAGGAGGCAGCCCTGAGCACAGTGAGGAGGGCTGCTGGGGTAGATATTAAAGGAGGCAGCCATGAGTACAGTGAGGGCTGCTGGAATAGATGTTAAAGGAGGCAGCATGAGCACAGTGAGGAGGGCTGCTGGAGTAGATGTTAAAGGAGGCAGCCCTGAGCACAGTGAGGAGGGCTGCTGGGGTAGATGTTAAAGGAGGCAGCCATGAGCACAGTGAGGGCTGCTTGAATAGATGTTAAATGAGGCAGCCATGAGTACAGTGAGGGCTGCTGGAATAGATGTTAAAGGAGGCAGCCATGAGTACAGTGAGGGCTGCTGGAATAGATGTTAAAGAAGGCAGCCATGTGCACAGTGAGGGCCTCTGTAGTAGATATTAAAGGAGGCAGCATGAGCACAGTGAAGAGGGCTGCTGGGGTAGATGTTAAAGGAGGCAGCCATGAGCACAGTGAGGGCTGCTGTAGTAGATATTAAAGGAGGCAGCATAAACACAGTGAGGAGGGCTGCTGGGGTAGATGTTAAAGGTGGCAGCATAAGCACAGTGAGGGCTGCTGTAGTAGATATTAAAGGGAGCAGCCATGAGCACAGTGAGGAGGGCTGCTGGGGTAGATGTTAAAGGAGGCAGCATAAGCACAGTGAGGAGGGCTGTGGGGGTAGATGTTAAAGGAGGCAGCATGAGCACAGTGAGGAGGGCTGCTGGCGTAGATGTTAAAGGAGGCAGCATGAGCACAGTGAGGAGGGCTGCTGGGGTAGATGTTAAAGGAGGCAGCCATGAGCACAGTGAGGAGGGCTGCTGGGGAAGATGTTAAAGGAGGCAGCATGAGCACAGTGAAAAGGGCTGCTATAGTAGATATTAAATGAGGCAGCCTGAGACAGTGAGGTGGGCTACTGGGGTAGATATTAAATGAGGCAGCCTCAGACAGTGAGGGGGGCTGCTATAGTAGATATTAAATGAGGCAGCCTGAGACAGTGAGGGGGGCTGCTGGGTAGATATTAAATGAGGCAGCCATGAGCACAGTGAGGAGGCTGTTACAGTAGAGATGACAGGTGGCAGGATGAACACTGCTTTAGATGAAAAATAAAACAGGCCACATATGATCATGACGTACTATGATGGCCTTTGTCTTGTGTCCACTGTCTACCTCTGCAGGGTCCTGTAAATAAGAAGCAAAGTATTTAGGAGCTCATTCAGACCCGCTCGCAAGATGCGATCGCTCGCTGGCAAAAAGGGTCCGGTTATTTAAATTAAGCACTTTCAGTGCATCGCGTAAGGACGCCCACTATGTTTTAGCGAGCTACGGGAAGTGCACTCGCAAATGTCTGAAGACGCCCCCTTGCCACTCGCAACACACGTCATCTCCGGGAAATGAAGGATTAATCGGAACCATCGTGAGCCATAGGAGCTGCTCACAGCTCTTGGGGTTGCCTTAGCCTGCCGCAAGCACAGTGATCAGTGCTGGCTGAAATACATGCAGGTGACATGTACAATGATGCTACTTTGCTAATTATGCATGCCGTTTAAACAGCGTTTTGGCGGCCTGACACGCCTGCGTTCGCACATCCACTCCCCCGTTCACAAACACCTTCCCCTGTTACTACCCACAAACGGCACTATCTGTCACTCAAAGCAGTGACCTGATAGTGCTTATGAGCTACCAAAGTCAGATCGCAATGAATGGCTTGCGCACGCGCATTGCAAATTATACGCATGCGCAGATGGTCGAAAATCGCTCAGAGCGAGCGGGTCTGAATCAGGTCCTTAGTGTGGTATTTAGTATAACAATATACAGTCAGGTGCATAAATATTGGGACATTGACAGAATTTTCATATTTGGGCCTCTATTGACCACCACAATGGCTTTGAAATGAAACAAACAAGATGTGCTTTAACTGCAGACTTTCAGATTTAATTTGAGGGTAATTACATCCAAATCAGGTGAACGGTGTAGGAATTACAACGGTTTCTATATGTGCCTCCCACTTTTTAAGGGGCCAAAAGTAATGGGACTATCAACTCAAAAGCTATTTCATGGACAGGTGTGGGCTATTCCCTCGTTATTTCATTATCAATTAAGACGGCAAAAGGTCTGGAGTTGATTCTAGGTGTGACATTTGCATTTGGAATTAGTTGCTGTCGACTCTCAATATGCGATCCAAAGAGCTGTCACTATCAGTGAAGCAAGCCATCATTAGGCTGAAAAATCAAAACAAACCCATTAGAGAGATAGAAAAAACATTAGGTGTGGCCAAATCAACAGTTTGGAACATTCTTAAAAAGAAAGAACGCACCGGAGTGCTCAGCAACACCAAAAGACCACAGAAAACAACTGTGGTGGATGACAGAAGAATTATTTCCCTGGTAAAGAAAAACCCCTTCACAACAGTTGGCCAAATCAAGAACACTCTTCAGGAGGTAGGTGTATATGTGTCAAAGTCAACAATCAAGGGAAGACTTCACAAGAGTGAATATAGAGGGTTCACCACAAGATGTAAACCAATGGTGAGCCACAAAAATAGGAAGACCAGATTAGAGTTTGCTAAACAACATCTAAAACAGCCATTACAGTTCTGGAACAACATCCTATGGACAGATGAGACAAAAATCAACTTGTACCAGAGTGATGGGAAGAGAAGAGTATGGTGAAGGAAAGGAACTGCTCATGATCCAAAACATACCACCTCATCAGTGAAGCATGGTGGTGGTAGTGTCATGGCATGGGCTGCCAATTGAACTGGTTCCCTTGTATTTATTGATGATGTGACTGCTGACAAAAGCAGCAGAATGAATTCTGAAGTGTTTCGGGCAATATTATATGCTCATATTCAGTCAAATGCTTCAGAACTCATTGGACGGCGCTTCACAGTGCAGATGGACAATGACCCGAAGCATACTGCAAAAGCAACAAAAGAGTTTAAGGCTAAAAAGTGGAATGTTATGCAGTCAATCCTCTGACCTGAATCCGATTGAGCATGCATTTCACTTGATGAAGACAAAACTGAAGGGAAAATGCCCCAAGAACAAGCAGGAACTGAAGACAGTTGCAGTAGAGGCCTGGCAGAGCATCACCAGGGAGGAAACCCAGCGTCTGGTGATGTCTATGCGTTCCAGATTTCAGGCTGTAATTGCCTGGAAAGGATTTGCAACAAAGTATTAAAAAGTGAAAGTTAGATTTAGGATTGTTTAGTTTGTCCCATTACTTTTGGCCCCTTAAAAAGTGGGAGGCACATATAGAAACCGTTGTAATTCCTACACCGATCACCTGATTTGGATGTAATTACCCTCAAATTAAATCTGAAAGTCTGTAGTTAAAGCACATCTTGTTTGTTTCATTTCAAAGCCATTGTGGTGGTGAATAGAGGCCAAAATATGAAAAGTCTGTCAATGTCCCAATATTTATGCACCTGACTGTATATTATGTAATATTTCTTTCCTTCTTAGTAACTCTTGCTGTAACTCCTGGCTTCTCTCAGTGTTGTTTGAGAAGTGGATATTTATTGCAATATTATTATACATATTTATAAGGATACAATTTAAATATATTCCATTGGAAATCACAACCAGGTAGTGGGAGGACACTGCATTGCTTTGTGTGAATGCACACCAGGGGTTGTCTCTGTGCATCCGTGTTAGGGGTAATAGGGACAATGATGAAATTATTAAACATGCAGCTCTGGCAATTCCAAGTTACTGTACAATAAATTGTGTTTACATGAAATCTTAGATAATGAATTGGTTCATGTTGCCAGAGCTACTCCCTTATGCTAAACATTAATATGTAATATCCCTGTGCTGTAAGCTATCCTGTGTGTAAGAGGGAGGTCTCCCCTCATGGCTGATCAGGGAAGAAATTAATTCTACATCATCATAAGCCTCTCTCCATTTGCCCACTTGAACCTAGTTCTGATTGGTTGGCTCAGTGCAGTCCAGCCCCTGCACTAGTTTGGTCACCTCACTCACACATCCACTAGAATTAGAAAATTGTAAAAGTGCTTATGTGAATATGAATTTGTATATAAAGGCAATCGGTATGAAATACTGCCGGCCGCATGGCCGGCGGTTCGATTCCCGGCAGCGCCTGGCTGACAGATGAGCAGAGCCTGGCAGCGGAAGCCCGACAGCGCTGGAAATCCCGATCGTCCCTAGGTAAGTATAAACTAACCTAACCTAACCCCCTAACCCTAACCCTCCTTAGGGGTGCCTAACCCTAACCTACCCCCCAAGTGCCTAGCCTTAATCCCCCCCTTCCCCACTGCCTAAACCTATGTCCCCCGGGGGGGTGCCTAACCCTAAATCCCCCCCAGGGGTGCCTAACCCTAACCCTCCCTCCCGCTAGCCTAACCCTAACCCTCCCTGGGGGGTGCCTAACCCTAAATCCCCCCCGGGTGCCCTAAACCTAACCCAGCTGCCGGTATTAAGGTAGCCGGTTTCCCGATTGTATACCATATAAAGAGCCTCTATATTGTGGGTGTGCATTCTTGTATTCCACCTGGTGATACATCACTAGAAATAAGGTCTATTTAAATATGAGCAACAAGCACTATTCTTCCTACAATATTCTGCATGACACCTATTACCTGCTGTAATCCCATAACCTACAGATAAGAGCAAACACTCTAATCCTGGCCAGCTGAGTTGTGTTAAACCCAAAGCCTGAGTCCACTGTCTGCCTGCTCCCCTGTAGTCCTGAGCCAAAGCGGTCAGTAGGAACCAGCCACAGTGTCACAGCGCGCCGGACACTGGCTGTCACTTACCGGGTCCGGCGATGCTGGAGTTCCGGGCAGTGTGTCTCCGGCGCCCACTCCTCGTGTGTGCGGCATCTATGGAGGATGGCTATGGCTCCCCCTGCTGGGCGGCTGGTGAACTACAGGCGGCTGCGGCTCCTAGGAGGGCACGTGCCGACCTGTAAGGATATTTAAAGGGCCATACACATGTAGGGGTGACGTCACAGTAGGCGCCAGTTTCAAACCTGCCTATTTAAGGAAGTCCCTTGGAGCGCTCCTGTGACAGAGTATAGGCTCCTTTCCTGACCTTTGGCTTACTTGGTACTGCGTTTATATTTGGTACTGACCTCGGCTATTCCCTGAGACCCGCTTTTTCGTCTGCTCCCTGGTACCGTATTGTCTGTTGGTTCTGACCCGGCCTGTCGACTACGCTGAATATTCTCTATGCTCTATCCAGAGTTTCCCAGCAGAAACCTATCCTGAACCTATTCTGGGGGCCGCGACCTGTGTGTTGGACGCAGCCAAGTCCAAACATTCTTGCGAGGGTCCCTGGTAAATACCGCCGGCACATTAGGCTCCGTGCCTCAGAAATAGGTCACGCAATTCCCTAAATACGGGTTGCATCCATTATCTACCCGAGAGTTGTGACACACAGTTACCAGCAACAGGCAGAAGTAAGGGGTTCCCGGTGCTGATGAGCCTGCTGGTAGCAGTGACTACTCTCCTACAGCTAGTGTGCAGTCAGCACTCAGGGGTCGTCTAGTGACCATATGTAGGTTGCTAACAGTAACCCACCACCCTGCCACTAATCATAACCCACCACTTTGCCACTAATGGTAACCTACCACCCTGCCACTAATGGTAAAGACAACCCCAAGATGGATCAGTAAAATCATAGCTAAGATAGAAATAAGAGACATGGCAGCAGAGTAGAACAGGGTCATAATGAGGAGTGTGCAATCAGCGCTGCTGCCAAGGGTACAAGACTAAGGGGGCAGCATGGTTGGCCCCCAGATAGTACAGCACCACCTTGTTTTACTTTGTGGGATGCATATCTAAGAACCACAATGTACCTTCCTGCGCCTCTATTTCTCCCTAAGAGATTACGGTGTGATGTCACGTGCGCCAGGGCTGGAGGGTGCCAGACTAGGATGCACAGGTGCCCTGGTACAGCACAGGAGTAAGTCTGTCTATGCCCAGGGTTCAACACTCTCCTCCTCCTGCATCTCCTGAGCCCCAACCTTCTGCTCCTCCATCTCCACATCCAGCAGTAAGAAGCATTTCCTCTAATCAGTGGCGTAACTAGGGCAGGGCGCGTGCCCTGGGTGCCGTGGGACCGGTGGCACGGGGGGGCGCCGCCGGCCACGGTCTGGCCCGCCCTAGTTAGCCACCAGTGTAGCGCCGACCGCAGTGAGTGCGGTCAGCGCTACACATTTACACAGGACCGGTGCTAGGCTTCCAGCGCCGGTCCTGTGCTGCACACCTGAGCCCGTTCCCTCCCCCTGAGCGCTTGCCCAATAGCGCCAGGAGGTGGGCTCAGGCTGTGCATAACACACACATCGCCGCCAGCACTGGCGGCGATGCGTGTGTTAAACAGCAGCCAATGAGAGTCAGATAGACTCTCATTGACTGCTGTAGCACCCACTGCAAGAGCCGGACTTCCGTCCGGCTCCTGCAGTGGGTAATGGGACATACGTCATGACATCATGACGTCTCTCCCATTATGCTGAGCGCGCCAGCACGGGTGGACTGGCGGGCGGCGGCGGCGAGAGCGGTGTAGCGGTCCGGAGCAGCAGCGTGGATTCAGGTAAGTATGTTTTTATATATATTTTTTAAAAAACCTGTCAGCACTATTGGGGGCACAACGGGGGAGGGGGGTGGCTACTACTGGGGGCACCATTATTGGGAGGACCTCTACTGGGGGGGGCTAATACTGGGGGCACCATTATTGGGAGAACCTCTACTGGGGGGGGCTATTACAGGGGGCACTTAATTGGGAGGGGGAACCTCAACTGGGGACCACTAATTGGGGGGAACTACTACTGGGGGCATTATAAAAGGGGCCTACTACTAGGGGCACTGCACTGGGGGTACCACAACTGGGGGCAATAACAGGAAGGACCACTACAGGGACCACTGGATAGGGGGGGTCACTACTGGGGGCCTGCATCAGGGGGACCACTACTGGGGGCACTGCATGGGAGGGGGGGGACTACTGCTGGGGGCACTATATAAGGGGCTTACTGCTAGGGGCACTGCGGGGACCACTACAGGGGGCACTAGATAGGGGGGATCACTATTGGGTGCCTGCATAAGGGGGACCACTACTGGGAAAACTGCATGGGGGGACTACTGCTGGGGGCACTATATAAAGGGCACTGCATAGGGGGGGGACTACTACTGGGGGGATACCACTACTGGGTGCACTGCATTGTGGGGACTGCTACTGGGGGCACTGCATAAGGGGGAACACTACATAGGGCACTGCATTTGGGGGGACCACTACTGGGGGCACTGAGTAAGGGGAACTAATTGGGGGCTGTATAAGGGGGACCACTACTGGGGATACCGTATAAGGGGCACTACTATGGGCCTGCATAAGAGCGACCACAACTGCATACTGGGGGTACTGTATAAGGGGTACTACTGGGGTTAAGGTGCATATGGATAGGAATGTTCAGCGTGAAAATAAAGGGGTGTGTAATGTTGACACGCCCCATTTTTAAGTGACCACGCCCAGTTTTTTCCACGCACATCTCGGGTTGTTGGGGGGGGGCTCCCTTTTCAAATTTGCCCTGGGCTCCAAATACCCTAGTTACGCCACTGCTCTGGCCAAAGGTAGAGAGAATGTAACAGAGGTTGATGGAACCCCAGTAGAGCCTGATAGCTGTTAGGACCTGTGGGCCTGATTCAGAGCCGCTCGTAAGCGGACGCTCGTTCGCTATGAGCGATGTTCACACAACTGCGCATGCGTATGGGTCGTAATGCGCATGCGCAAACCAGTCATTGCGATCGGAAATCGAGCACTCGCAAAACAGCGAGGGGCTGCTAATTTGATTGACAGAATGTACCGTTTGTGGGTGGTAACAGGGGAAGGTGCTTGAAAACGGGGGAGTGGAGATCCGAACGCAGGCGTGCCTAACGGTAAAAAGGGCGTTTAATGGGAGTGCATAATTAGTAAAGGAGCGTCATCGACCACGTCACTTGGTTGTCTTTTAGCCTGAACTGCTCGCAGTGATTGCGGTAGGATAAACCTACCACAAGCACTGCGAGCAGTTCAGATACCTTTCAATGTACCCGATTAATCAAATAAATACCGGAGATGACGTGTGATGCGAACGGCAAAGGGGCGTCTTTACAAAATAGCGAGCGCATTTTTCATTCGCTCGCTCAGACATAGAGGCGTCAACAAACCGCAATGAGCGAGCGCTTAATTTAAATAGCCGGCCCTTTTTAGGAACGACCGTCCGCAAATAGCGTCCAGCTCTGAATCAGGCCCTGTGTTTGTTGTGGAAACAGGAGCAGACACCAGAACTGATTTAAACGGAAAGGTGGGTTATTTAATGTGACTGTTGGTAGACATGAACAATTATATACTTAAGTCCAGTAATGATAGAGTAATATGTGACTGAAGGAGACTGAGGTGGATGGAAGTAAACAAATGTCCAGATCAGTGACAGATGAATCAGGTGAGTCTAATTAGGCAGTGGAAGTGAAGTAAATATCCAAGTATGCTGAACAGTAACTGAGAGGGAAATCCAGTAATGCTGATGCTGTAATAATGGCTGAGGGAAAATCTGGTAATACGGTGACAATGGCTGAAGGGAAATCCAGAGATGCTGTGATAATGGCTGGAGGGAAATCCAGAAATGCTGTGATATTGGCTGAAGAGAAATCCAGAAATGCTGAGAGATTACTGCGCAGGAATGGGTTAACTGAGGAGACAGGTTCAGGCAGGAGTGGGTCTGGTGGAGCAAGGCAAAGCAGTGGTACAGCTATGCAGGAAGCCAGCGGCCAACAAGGAGTTAGGGCAGTGTTGGCTAACCTTGACACTCCAGCTGTTGTGGAACTATATATCCCAGCATGCCCTGCCACAGTTTTAGCATGCCCTAATAGCAAAACTGTAGCAGTGCATACTGGGTTATGTAGTTCCATAACAGCTGGAGTGTCAAGGTTAGCCAACACTGAGTTAGGGCAAGCATCGGAGCACAAGACTAAGGTCCAGGAGTGCAGGAACTCTCACAAAGCAGACACTGTGAAACACGTTGCACTGGCAACTACAGGGAGCTCCAAACCCTCTTAAGTACCCAGCAGCAGAGCGTTAGTGGCTGGAGAAATCACCTGACACATCAGGATAGGCCCACTATGTCACATGACCTGAGGCAAGATGGCCGCTCCCATGTACCTGTGATGCTGAGACGGTGCTAGACTTTCCCTTGCCAGGATGGTCCAATGCTGGCAGACCCCCACATACACCCAATGCCAGTCTCCATACACCAGCTCCCTCACTGGAAGGACCGTGCCACAGCGCTCCCACCGGCAAGGACCACAACCTCCACGCCACGAAACCCTGGTCATGACAATAGCAGGTTGTCATACCCTCACATGGCAGTCCAAATAGTAGAATGGTGCTCTCTGCAGTGCAGACTTTTATTCAGTTTACCACAGGCCCCACAGCTATACTTACAGTGCAATGCATACCGTACCGGCACTTATGTTACCACATTTGCTGAGCTCCTACAATCAGGACTAAGATGTGAGTACAGCATTTTAATAAAACTTGACGTTAACACTTCCTAAGGAGGAGAAGAATTGGAGACTTTTTATGGGATTATTTAAGACTATGGACAAATAGAAGTGCCCCATTCATATCTATCACCAATCGAATGGTAACATTGATGGACTGAGGAACATACTGTACCTGAAAGACTATGAACTTTTAAACTCCATAAAGGAACGTATCTTTTTTTATTTATTTCTTCCTGAGCACCTATCACTTGGTTGCATTAATATAAGATGCAGCAGCCTGGGAAAAGAAAGCCAGATCAGATCTACCATGTAAACCTTATAAAACATTGGAGAGATAGAGTAGCTCTGTCAGCCGTCCTGGTCCATCTGGTAACTGCAGTACCTTTGGTTCCTGAAGTAACAATTGCCAAAACCGTCTTATCTATTCAACAGTATGAGGCTAAATCATTTCTCATATGAAATAGAGATTTGTTTTCTGACATACCTGGTAAAACAACAGTCATTAAACATGACAGAATCACTGAACCAGGGGTTATGGTTAACATAAAGCCATCTAGAATACCAGAATCTTAATGAGAACTGGTATCTAAAGAAATTAAAGAAATGGGTGAATTAGATATAATTGAAGAGTTACACTTCTGCAATGATTTTCGTAAATTGGGTAGTGTATCTAAGTTTGGTGCCTACCCAATGCCTTGTGTGGATGACCTTACTGATAAGGCTGGGAACGGCATAGTACTTAACCACTCTAAGCTTAACTAAAGAGTACTGGCAAATACCATTGAATGACAAGGCAAAAGAAAAGACAGCTTTTTCTGTACCGGAGGATCTGTTCCTTTCAGAGGATGATAGATAAAATTCTAAGGGTTCACCATGTTGCTGCTTATCTCTATGATGTAGTCATCTATAGTCTCACTCGGGTACAAGCAGTGTGAATCAGGATTGACAGCCGACACAAAAAAGTGTTGCTTAGGGATGGAAGAGGTGATGTATCTTGGATACATCATAGGCAGAGGTTTGATAAAGCCCCAAATTTATTAAATTGAAGCAATACAAAATGGGTCATGACCCCTAAATAAGGGGCTATAAGAGGTATTTTTTTAGGTATCACAGGGCAGGGACAAAACTAGGATTTTTGTCACCCGGGACAAGACAGTAATTTGGCGCTGCCCCTGGTAATTCCCCCATAGTATAGTCCCCTGCAGCAGTGCACCTATAGTAATGCCCCCTACAGCAGTGCACCTATAGTGATGCCCCTTGAGGTAATGTCCCTGTAGTAGTGCCCATATGGCAATACCCTCATAGTAATGCTTCTTTTGTAGTGCCCATATAGTTATGCCCCTGTAGTAGTGCCCATAATGCTCCCATAGTAATTCCCATGTAGTAGTGCCCCCATTGTAATGCCCCTGTAGTGGTGCCCATATAGTAATGCCCTCATAGTAATGCCCCTGTAGTAGTGCCCATATGGTAATGCCCCTGTAGTAGTGCCCATATAGTAATGCCCCATAGTAATTCCCATGTAGTAGTGCCCATATAGTAATGCCCGTGTAGTAGTGCCCCCATAGTAATGCCCCTGTAGTAGTGCCCATATGGTAATGCCCCCATAGTAATGCCCCTGTAGTGCCACTTGCACAAAAAAAAACAATACTTACCTTAAAGCCCGCTCCTATGTCCACCGTCCGGTCCGCCCGGCTGCTCTTCAGAACTATGGGAGAGACGTCATGACGTGTCACCCATAGTGCCCGTGGGGAGAGCCGGAAGCTGGAGTTCAGGAGAGAACTCCAGCCTCCGGCTACCACGGCACTACAGGGAAGGAGCCGGGCGCCCGCTGGTAATAAAATCTCAGTGGGCGTCCAGCTTGGAGCCTCCCTGCGGCACCAGGCTGGAGGACACTGGCAGCGGGTGCAGAGTCGCACCCAGTGCACGTGCACCTCCAGCCCCCCCTAATTGCGGCCCTGTGCAGGTTATTATAGAAATTTATACTAGAGATGTGCGCTGACCCCTGTGTTTTGGTTTTGGATGTGGATTCATTTTCGTGTTTTGGTTTTGGAAAACCACTCTCAACTGTTTTGGTAATGGATCTGGATTTATTAAAAAACCCGAAATTCAGATTTAAAATCCAAATTCCGAACTGCAAAAAAGATCAGAACCGCTACTCAGACTTACCCGGACTCACGAAATTTGGGTGGATTCAGATTTCTGGAGAACCGAACCGCACATCTCTAACTTATACCCAATTTTGCATCCATTGCTGTCCCTTTGACTGACCTTGCCAATGGTAAACAGTCAGTTGTGGTTAGGTGGAATCCTGAGGCAGCAAAGGCTTTTCAGGTCTTGAAGGTAGCATTGTGCACTCAGTTTTGATGACAGCTGACCTTAAAAATGAATTTGTCATGCAGACAGATGCATCAGATGTAGGGACAGGAGCTGTGTTGCCCCAAACAAAACATGGTGAAGAGCATCCTCTTTTATTTAAGTAGTAAACTGAATATACATGAGAGAAATTATGCCACTGTTGAAAAAGTAGCATTGCTAATGTGATACCACAGAACCTGGGTATACCACCTTTGTAAGAGTGCCCTAAGAAACATATATATATATAGCTGTAAAAAGAGTACATAAGCAAATTTCAATATATGGAAACATTTCCTGTCTGAATGAGGGCGGCCGCTTGTTTGTTTAAGTGCGGCCTCCTGGTCGCTAGCTAAGCTGTGGGTTACCACCCACAGCTTAGCGACTGACCAGGGTGACCATCGGGGCTTGCGACGAGACCCTAAGGTTGGGTCTCGGCAAGCCCCAGGGAGCTTCCTGCTCTAATTGAGCAGCAAGCTCCCCACTGACATCATTGCTGATGTCAGTGGGGCCGCACCCAAACGGCAAGTGTTCCATCGGGAACGCCTCCGTTTGGCCGGCCATGCCCCCTGCCCGCCTCCCAAACAGGGCGAGCTGTCAATCACCACCGACAGCTCGCCCCCTTTGGTGCGAGACCCGTAGCAATGGAGCGACCGTCGCAAGCTGGGTCTTGCGCATGCGCACGTCGGAGCCGGCTCCAACGTGCGCATGCCCAGTGGGCAAACATCGACCTGGTTGCGAGCCCTCAGCGCTTGCGACCGGGTCTGAATAAGGCCCTGTGAGCGTAAGCATTTGTATATAGTTTAGCCCAATATTATGGACAAAAATATGTTTATTCTCTGCACCAAGAAAGAGAACCAAGGGACTGGAGGGAGGTTATAAAATGCCCAGCTGCTGGACCAATGGTGAGTCAGCAGCAGGTCACATTACTCAGAACCTGCTGGAACTAGCTGGAGTGGGCGGAGTTGGCCTGTTAAGGCAGTGACAGAGGGTCCTGAGATAACTGTGAGGACAGAGCAGGAGCTGCGCTACAGATGCCGTGTGTGAGAGTGGCAGTATTAGGGATGGCCATCGGTGTGGATACCATCGATGGTTACCATCAATAAAAAAATAGCAAGTGGTCATTGATAGTAACCAACTATGCCATGTATGACCATCAATGGTTTCACCAACCGATGGTCATCAATATTCCTTGACTGACTGGCCCGTGGGCTTTGCGGGTGTCGGGGCCAGAGCTATGCTCCATGTCCCGGCACCTTGTAAACAACAAAAAAAAAAAACCTTCGGTTGTGCTTTTCCATCGATAGAGGGAAACCATCTGGTTCTCCACCATCGATGGTAAAAAGCACCAGGTCAGAAGGAGGTGATTCCTCAGTAACCGAGGTCACACCATCCACATCACTCACCTCCTTCCTGCACCTACATCTGACTGAACATAGCGCCAGATTCATTATCGATCGCAACTGCGATTACGCACACAATCGGCCGATTGTTGCATTCTGCACATGCGTATGCATCGTAGTGTGCGAGCTGGCCATTGTGATCAGGACTGCGACCGCAGTGTCTACGCAGACCCATCACAGAGTGATTGACAGGAAGTGCCGTTTGTGGGTGGTGACAGGGGGAGGGGGTCAGTGGTGGGCTGGGCCGGGGGTTGCATGGTGCCACCTGCCCCCCGGGCCGGTACAATTCTAGTGTTTCAGGGCCACAAGGCCGCGGCAGGCAGGCAGAGGATGCGATGCTCTGGCTCCCGTGCCTCTTGCCCAGATAGCGATCCGATTCAAATAACAGGGGCTAAAATAAAATGGCTGCCCCCATATCAGACTAAAAAAAGATGGCCACTGTCGACCAATGGGGAGACAGGTTCCCTACCCACAATTCCAAGAGGCTGGAGAATGGGAAAGGGGTCGTGGCCTATCGGGGAAGTGGGAACAGCCTAAGAGGAGCTGAATGATAAAATTATTTTTTTATTACACCCATGGAGGAGAGAGGGCAGAGATGAGGAGTGCCTGCTTCATGTCTTCTACACCCATACCAGGTAAGTGGAGGGTGGAGTGGGTCATATATATGTAGTGTGACACAGTGGCATAAACTTTGCATTGTTTTGTTATTTAAATCATGTGTGTGCTGACTAAGTGGGTCATTCAGACCCGCTCGCGAGCGAAGGACGCTCGCAAGCGGGTCGATGTTGGGCGCATGCGCGAGACCCGGCGAGCGACGAGGAATACGTCGCTCGGGGTCTCGCACCAAAGGGGGCGTGCTGTCGATGGTGAGTGACAGCACGCCCCCTTTGGTGGGCGTGCCGGGGCGTGGCTGCCCAGACGAAGGCATTCCCATGGGAACGCCTACCATCTGGGTCCGGCCCCACTGACATAGTCTGAATGATTTTGGCTCTGATAGAGCCAAAATCACTCCAGGGCTTGCGGCAGCGAGACCCTACCGCAGGGTCTCGTCGCAAGCCCGATGGTCGCGATAGTCTTGACCATCGCGACCATCATCATGGACGCTCGCATAAGCTGTGGGTGGTAGCCCACAGCTATGCGAGCGTGCAAGAGGCCGCTCCATTTTTAGGGAGGAGGGCACTGATTCAGAGCGTGCGCTCTGGTCAGAGCGTTCGGCTCTGAATCAGGCCCTAAGTGTGACTGTATGTGTGTGTGTGAGTATGTATGTTTGTATGTATATATATATATATATATATATATATATATATATATACTGTATATATTATATATATATATATACAGTCAGGTGCATAAATATTGGGACATTGACAGAATTTTCATATTTTGGCCTCTATTCACCACCACAATGGCTGTGAAATGAAACAAACAAGATGTGCTTTAACTGCAGACTTTCAGATTTAATTTGAAGGTAATTACATCCAAATCAGGTGAACGGTGTAGGAATCACAACGGTTTCTATATGTGCCTTCCACTTTTTAAGGGGCCAAAAGTAAACAATCCTAAATCTAACTTTCACTTTTTAATACTTTGTTGCAAATCCTTTGCAGGCAATTACAGCCTGAAGTCTGGAACGCATAGACATCACCAGACGCTGGGTTTCATCCCTGGTGATGCTCTGCCAGGCCTCTACTGCAAATGTCTTCAGTTCCTGCTTGTTCTTGGGGCATTTTCCCTTCAGTTTTGTCTTCATCAAGTGAAATGCATGCTCAATCAGATTCAGGTCAGGGGATTGACTTGGCCATTGCATAACATTCCTCTTTTTAGCCTTAAAAATCTCTTTGGTTGCTTTTGCAGTATGCTTCGGGTCATTGTCCATCTGCACTGTGAAGCGCCGTCCAATGAGTTCTGAAGCATTTGACTGAATTTGAGCATATAATATTGCCCGAAACACTTCAGAATTCATTCTGCTGCTTTTGTCAGCAGTCACATCATCAATAAATACAAGGGAACCAGTTCCATTGGCAGCCATACATGCCCACGCAATGACACTACCAACACCATGCTTCACTGATGAGGTGGTATGTTTTGGATCATGAGCAGTTCCTTTCCTTCTCCATACTCTTCTCTTCCCATCACTCTGTTACAAGTTGATCTTTGACTCATCTGTCCATAGGATGTTGTTCCAGAACTGTAATGGCTTTTTTAGATGTTGTTTGGCAAACTCTAATCTGGTCTTCCTGTTTTTGTGGCTCACCAATGGTTTACATCTTGTGGTGAACCCACTATATTCACTCTTGTGAAGTCTTCTCTTGATTGTTGACTTTGACACATATACACCTACCTCCTGGAGAGTGTTCTTGATTTGGCCAACTGTTGTGAAGGGGTTTTTCTTCACCAGGGAAATAATTCTTCTGTCATCCACCACAGTTGTTTTCCGTGGTCTTCCGGGTCTTTTGGTGTTGCTGAGCTCTCCGGTGCATTCTTTCTTTTTAAGAATGTTCCAAACAGCTGATTTGGCCACACCTAATGTTTTTGCTATCTCTCTGATGGGTTTGTTTTGATTTTGCAGCCTAATGATGGCTTGCTTCACTGATAGTGACAGATCTTTGGATCTCATATTGAGAGTCGACAGCAACTGATTCCAAATGCAAATGTCACACCTAGAATCAACTCCAGACCTTTTACCTGCTTAATTGATAATGAAATAACGAGGGAATAGCCCACACCTGTCCATGAAATAGCTTTTGAGTTCATAGTCCCATTACTTTTGGCCCCTTAAAAAGTGGGAGGCGCATATAGAAACCGTTGTAATTCCTACACTGTTCACCTGATTTGGATGTAATTACCCTCAAATTAAATCTGCAGTTAAAGCACATCTTGTTTGTTTAATTTCAAAGCCATTGTGGTGGTGAATAGGGGCCAAAATTTTAAAATTCTGTCAATGTCCCAATATTTATGCACCTGACTGTATATATATATATATATATATATATATATATATATATATATATGTGGTCGAAGTGGACATTTTGAGGTGGGGGTATGGAAATATCAGGCTTTACTTAGGCAGGCCCAAATCCTGAGCCCCCTGATATCTCCATACCCCCACTTCCTCCTGAACAAAGCACACCTTCCCTCACAGCCACAGCACACCACACCATACACCATAGCTCATAGCATACTTCACACCACAGCACTCTGCCCGCCTCACCCTGCTCTGCTCTGGTGACTGCGGCGGTCCCTTCCCTGGGCCCTTCCCCAATCTTTCTACCTGGTGGCACTGGCATTTTGAATTCAGCAGCGGCTGTGAGCAAATGACAGCTCGTGTACCGGCAGCCAATCGGGGGCAGCCAAGTGGCCGCTTCTGATTGACTGCCAGTCCATTAACCATGATTGGCTCGTGGCCGGAGTAAAATTTAAACATGCAGCTGCTTGGTGACCGGTGCTGAGACAGTGATAGTCCCAGCCCCGGCCTCCCCTGATTCAGGGGGGCCCCGCACCATACACACTGCACCCATATTATTTTAGACTTACCTGTCCATGGTCTCACGTCGGGTGTCTGCGCTGCTTAGAACACCGGAAAATGGCTGCTGCTCAGGACACCGGAAAATGGCTCCTGCGGCCAATTTTCTGGTGTTCTGCGCATGCGCAGTAGACTCCAGGTACACTCTAGTGCCCGGAGTCTACTAAGGCTCCGGTGGCTGGCTAGCCGCGTCAGTTTGCTGACGGCCACCGGGGAGAGAGGAGGGGGCCCCGCACAGGGAGTGCACACGGGCCCCCTCCTCTCTTAAGATGCCCCTGTATATATATAGAGAGAGAGTAAGAGAGAGAGAGAGAGAGAACTGTAGGTGGCACTCACAGGAATTTCAAGGATGCACAGAAAAAATATATATTCAGTATATTTGACAAAAGCTGGAAAACAAGCGCCTTATAGTGTAATAAATTCAGTGTCATTGAAGTAAAAAAAGGTAATTATTATGTGTACCATATAGGTTCAAAAATCAGGCATGTATAGACTACTTTGTCATCAGTCCGTGGTACACACCCCCAACATTATTGTCACGCCCATTTTTAAAATTGCATTCGCCAGTAGAAAAGCTGGTCAAGTTGCTGGCAAGTTGCCAGCCAGCCCCTGCGGGGGGTGGTCAGCGAAACGCAGGCGTGTCGGTGCGTTTGAACGCCATTGCAGGGGCATGCATAAAGTAGCCATTGCGATTCCATAGGCAGCCTGAGGCCTGATAGCATGCGTGGAAGTCAGCAATTCCTGAGTAAGGTCAGACCTTGTGCAAGTGTCCGTGAGGCTGCGATGGTACTCAGTTGTACCGATGGTTTTGCAGTCTGGCTAAACATTACATATGTGTGTAAAGTAAGGTGGACATCCTTATGTTGTGCTGCGGTGACATAGAGATTGGAAAGGATTAGCATACTATCGCAGTTGAACTGCATGCGTAATCGCTATTGCATTCGCAGTTGCGTTCCATAGTGAATCAGGCCCACAGGTCCCACTATTGAAATGAAGCATAGGGTGCAGCCCCCAGCCCTTCCCACTGCAGGATTGTGGTATAGAGGGCTCATAATTACCGGCCTGGTCACTGCAGTTATAGTGAGGAGAGGCAGCTATAAACTATGTTATAAGTAGCTTTCAACTCTCCTTACCCCTGTAATCATATATCTCTAGCTGACAGTAAATCCAGAGCTAGAAGGTGATTATCATCTAAGGTACCTCAGATAATTATTTATCACGTCAGAGAGCTAGTACCAGCAGCAGCGCAGGGATAAATTGACATCTGTGTACCAACAGGCATTGTACCTTTCCCTATACCCAGCAAGGGATCAGCAGCCTCCCTCAGCTTATCTGTAGCAGGAGAAACACAACCTAATTTATCAGTACATAAGGAGAGGCTCATGTTTAATCTCACTCAACAAATTAAATAAAAAGGAGCCCTCTTCGCTTATGAAGTAAATATATAAATATATATGAATATATATAAGAACATTGGATAGTGTTTTTTTTAGGCTAAATATGACAAATAACTTATTTGGCAGGTCATCTGTTATTCCCCAATGGACGACAACTGTACATCTGGACTATAAATTACTTGCATATGTGTGATTCATTGTAGAAAGGCGATTACAACAAATGGGTGTTTACTACTTGTGTAATAAACACTGTAAACAGTGCGAGTATTAGATATTGCAGCAACTATTACTGTTACGGTTATGCTAGGTAAATTCAATAGAGTGTTACTGTTTTTACTTAGTAGTAAGATTTTGCTAGACTAGCCATTCATTCCTCCTGCAAGCTTAAGTTCCATTGTTCCTGCAATATAAATCATTTTATTTGTGTCAGGGTGTAATATTCCATGTAACCAACTGTTACCAAACTTATGTGTGTTAATATTTTCTGAGAAACTGTTATGAAAACTGGTGAATAGGCTTGTTTCCAAATAAATTGAAACTTCATTCTAAAACACCGGTGATTTCCTTTGTGGATAACCCTCCTTACCTCTCTGAATAATCAAGAGGAAGCAAGAAATCTACCCTCTCCTGGTCAGATTAGAACGCATCTCACCACATTTTTACAACACCTGTCGGGGTCCAGACTTACTAAGTTTAGCACAAAAAAATGTATTTCATATGGTGGGATGGCACAAATCTGACACCAGAGATTATTTATCTTTTTTGGTCAGGTCTCAGCTTTGCAACAGTCCTTCCGTTTAATTGATTTCCCATTGTCTACAAATGTTAATTTATTGAGCTTAACAATTTTCACATTGCGGTTTGTATATACTGTATCATGATTAGAATATGGGAAATTATTGGGTTGTTAGTTGCATTCAGTCAAACAGCCCAATACTGCAGAAGGGAATCGGTATGAATGACCGCCGGACCTATGCCCAGCGGTTCAAATTCCGATACCAGAAGACCGTCAGGAGTGAAGATCCCGATCGGTAAGTATACTAACTAAACCTAATCCTCTCCCCCCTAAACCCTCCATTAGGGGTGCCTAATCTTAACCTCCCCCGCTAGTGCCTACCCTAACCCCTCTGTAAGGGCCTAAACCTAACTCCCCCATCCCCGCAGCCTAAACCTAACCCTCCCGGGGGGGGGGGGGTGCCTAACCCTAACCTCCCCCGGGGGTGCCTAATCCTAACCCCCCCTTCCCCTAACCTAACCATCCCGGGAGGGGTGCCTAATCCTAAATCCCCCCCGGGAAGCTCCTAACCTATCCTTCCCTCCCCCCCCGTGGCTGTCTGAACCCGCCGCCCGTCTTACCTTCATTCAGTATGCCGGGCATCAGGCTCCCGGCGTAGAGATAATGATAGGCGTCGGGATTTCGACGCCTATCATTAGTCCCCTGTCGGGATTACACAGTCGGGAAGCCGGCGGTCGGCATTTCGACTGTCGGCTTCCTCCCTGACTGCATCCCCTGCAGAAGATAGTCCCATCAAGGTTTTGTTTAAGTGAATCTGTGTGTTGTCTGTATTTATGTCAATTGGAAAATGGGGATTTTAGGGAAGGATTCCTGCACAGGTTTTAGATGAAAAAATTGTAAAAAAAACAGCCAATAAACCAACAGTACCTTAGAACATGTCAATTAGAGGGGACCCTCTATATTACAAAATAGGTGTTGGTGGTGCTCCAGGAATAAAAACCAGAAATTCTAATGGAATATTTTGCACAGGCAAAAAAAGAAAATATATTCCTTTTTGGGGCACTTATATGAAATCTTCAATGTATATGATATGATTATAATATTTAAAATGTACCTTTTATTATACTGTAACTTAAAAAAAATATGTTTATAAAGGAAGAAAAATTCCTATAGGCGAAAATATAAGTAAATATTAATAATTTAATTAGATATGCTAAACAGTCCAGAAAACATGCTTATAAAAGCTATGAAACATTTAGGCTTGGAGTGAAGTGAAATCACTACCAGTCATCCGGTTTGGGCAGTGTTGCCCTTTATACTACTGTATAATTACTTCTCCGCTCACACTCTGTGGCAAAGGTATTTATAATTGCGTGCGTACAATGTTTGAGATAGGAAACCAATGTGTCAATTAGCATGTATCTAGTCTAGTTAAACGTATCCACAATTCTAGACTACCAGGTAGTATGTATCTCCCTTATCAAATGAGGCAGTCTGTTCTGAACAAGCTCTTAGGTTATCTGTATGTATCAAGGCTTGGCCTTGGCTGTGCGGGGAAATTTGTTTTTCTCTTTTCTGCTGCGTCTGTTGCCAGAGTCGCAGCTGCAATAATATGCAAATAATAATGCAAATGCTAGTTACTGCCACTTTCAGCATCTCGGCACACAGTGACACCGCCAATTATTCCTGACACGCCATCATCTGTGCACCATTGCGCGCACCATTCTTGCAGCAGCCCTCTGGCAGGTGCCGTATCAGTCTGAACATGGCCTCTATGGCTGTGACTCTGCGTCTGAGAACACAGCTGCTGTCACTGACACGCCCGTGACACTCTCATAGCACGCCCATGAGACAGACTTTTTTGGTGTTCACTTCAGGCCACCTTCCAGCAGGGCTGTAACTAGGGATGTGCCACCGGTTCCCTCTCCAGAACGCAGGGCTTTGTGGGTGGCGCCATTGTAGCCACATGGCCCTTACTTCTGGCTAGCAGGGAGCCTGCAGCTGTGGTCACTGTTGCAGCGCTGCTGAAGCATCCTTTAGAAGCTCCAGATAGGCTCCCTGCAGCCTGCACAGCTGATCAGAGCATCCTCAAGATGCTGCAGTCAGCGCTGCACTTACTGGTGCTGTCGGCCCATCCCCATTGGACACGCAGGGTGCAGCCCGACACAGGATTCAGTTCTGCCCTGTTCCGGCACAGCCTCCCAGTCACCACCCAGGAATGCCCATCATTTTGCCTCCTGTCCCGATTGCAGTTTCTTTGTGCATACACTATGGGGGTATTCAATTAGCTACAGGGTTTACCCCGCGACTAATTGCCAGCCAAAATCCCTGCAGCGCTGGGAAAAACTATTAAACAAAATAGCCTTTTTCCCGCAACGAAAAATTGGAACTCCCATGCGGAAACACACTGATTCGGCGTAAATTGCAGAATCAATGGTTTTTTCCCTGTCCGCGAGGGTGTGGATGGAAAGGGAGGATGTGGAGGGAAAGGGAGGGTGTGGAGGGAAAGTAAATGGTGTGGATGGAAAGGGTGTGGAGGGAAAGGGAGGGTGTGGAGGGAAAGGGGAGGGTGTGGAGGGAAAGGGAGGGTGTGGAGGGAGAGTAAAGGGTGTGGAGGGAAAGGGAGGGGGTGGAGGGAAAGGGGAGGGTGTGGAGGGAGAGTAAAGGGTGTGGATGGAAAAGAGAAGGTAGAGAGAAGAAGGGGAGGTTGTGTAAGAAACAGTGAGGGATTAGTGAGGGTGTTGAGGGTGAAGGGAGGGTGTTGATGGAAAGGGGAGGGTGTGGGGGGAAAAGGGAGGGTGGAGTAAGATAGGGGAGGTTGGGAAGGAGATAGCCTAGGAGGTAAAATGAAGTCTGGAAATGGAAAGTAGATGGCTGGGAGGGAAAAGGGAGGATGGAAATGGAAAGTAGATGGCCGGGAGGGAAAAGGGAGGATGGAAATGGAAAGTAGATGGCTGGGAGGGAAAAGGGAGGATGGAAATGGAAAGTAGATGGCCGGGAGGGAAAGGGGAGGGTGTGGAGGGAGAGCAAAGGGTGTGGATGGAAAAGAGAAGGCAGAGAGAAGAAGGGGAGGTTGTGTAAGAAACAGCGAGGGATTAGTGAGGGTGTTGAGGGAAAAGGGAGGGTGGAGTGAGATAGGGGAGATTGGGAATGGAAAGGAGATGGCCTGGGAGGAAAAAGGGAGGGTGGGAATGGTAAGGGGATGACAGGGAGGGAAAAGGGAGTTTGGGAAGAGAAGAGAAAGGGGATGATGTGGAAAGGAAAAGGTGAGAAAGGAAAGGGGAGGGTTGGGAGGGGTAAGGGCAGTGGAGAGGGAAGTGTTGTTAGTACACAAAAAATAGTACAAGTACAAACTTAAGTACTAAGTTTATTTATTTACAACAGCAGAGTCAGAGTTTAAGTTTTTGTTGCGTTTGCTAACATCATGGCAAAGCCAGAGATAGGAGAAAGCCCATGGATCTCTTGGAATAGTCTGCTCGACCATTGAGTTAATTGCGTATACTCTCCCAAAATCCCACCGAACGGAACCGAGTAGAACCGAGCCTGCACATCCCTAATACTAATATATGATGATAGAGTGCTCCTTTCTGGACGCAATTCCTCCAGCAATCACTAGCTGTGCAGAACATGTTAGATAGCTGTCATAGGTTTTGTGCCATCATTAATAAATTTTGTATGTTGTCTCTTTGATCAGTGCAGAAATGAAGCTACAAGATATTCCTACTTTTTTTTTGTCTTGCAAAAAGCATTCATCATGTTGTGGTGATCCAAGATTTTCTCCCTCACGTTCTCCTGGCGTCCCGGACAGTCAGAGGAGGTAGCAATGACTGCATTACAGAATGAGGGCGTCAGCCCTGTACGGATAGGAGCTGTGAGACATATTGTTAGAAGAGGCCTTAGATGTCTCTGTACATATACTACAGGTAGGTACATAAAGTGTCTGACTTGAAAATATATGTAAAAGTGTGTAAGGATGGGTAATATTTTTTATATCTTTGCAACAAATCTTATTCACACTTGACGCTATGATAAAGTATGGGGTGGTAAATCTTGGGGGAAATATAATTTGCATAAAATGAATCATATACAGTTTGGGACTCTGGGCCTGATTTAGCAACTGCGATCGCAGCTGCAATTACGCACGCAGTCTCACTGCGATGATATGCTAATCCACTGCGATAGCTATGCCATCGCAGCACAACATAAGGATGCCCACCTTACCTTACACACATCCGTAATACTTAGCAAGACTGCGAAACCATCGGTAACATCGAGTACCATCGCAGCCTCACGCCCACTTGCACAAGGTCAGACCTTACTCAGGAATTCCTAACCTTCTGGTATGCAGAGAGAGCTCAAGCTGCGTATGCCATCGCAGTGGCTAATTTATGCACATCCCTGTAATGGCGTTCAAACGCCCTGGCACGGCTTCGTTTCGCCGGCCACCACCCCTTCCTGTCACCACCCCCAAACGGTACTTCCTGTCAATCACTCTGTGATGGGTCTGCGTAGTCACTGCGATTGTAGTCCCGATCGCAGTGGAGTGTTCGCGCAGGCAATCGTCCGTCTGTGTGCATAACCGCACTTGCGATCCTTGCTGAATCAGGCCCTATAACAGAAAGAATCTGATATAAATCTAATGCTTTGGGTATGACATTCATTTTAATTGCTCTGACCCTGCCCGGCCACCATGCTATAAACATTTTAGAATGAGAAAGAACTGTGGGGCCGATTCAGACCCGGACACTAAGCCGTCGCTCGCTATGAGCGATTGTCTCCTGTCTGCGCATGCGTATGCGTCGCAGTGCACGTGCGCAAGACAGTCACTGCGATCGGGAATCGTGCACTCGTTGTACACAGACTGAGCGCTACTTTGAGTGACAGTGTGGGTGGTAACAGGGGAAGGTGCTTGTGAACGGGGGAGTGGTGGTGCGAATGCAGGAGTGTCTGGGCGTCAAAACGACGTATAATGGGCGTCCATAATTAGCATGGAAGCATCCTTGTACACGTCACTTAGTTGTATTTCAGCCTGCAGTGATCACAGTGCTTGCGATGGGGAAGGGTCTACCTCAACCGCTGCGTGCAGCTCCGATGGCTCTCGATGTTACAGATTAATCATACACTTCCTGGAGATGACGTGTGCTAAGAAGAAAAGTGGGCATCTTTACACCGGCGTGCGCTCACTCTGCCGTCGCTCTATAAGACATAGAGGGCGTCCTTACGCCTGACAGTGCGAACGTGGAATTTGCATAACCGGCCCCTTTTGGATGCGAGCGATCGCGGCTTAGCGTCCGAGTCTGAATCGGCCACTGTGTGTTTTATAGATTGTTAGACAGTTTTCCTGATACAAATATTGATTTTAGAATGTAATGGGAAATGGCAATTTGTTTTCCTATGTTATATTTATATATAACTTAGTAAAACAATTATTTTTTATTAATTTCATTGAACGTTGTGAAGTGTGTACTGTAGTGGATATTACAAAATAGACTCGCAAAGCAAGAGACGCACAGTACCCACCCTAAGCAGCATTTATTGATAGCCAATCCTTGGGTTCGGAATGATCAGGTGTATCTTATTCTGAGCATGATTTAACATATTTAAATCAAAATCAACCTTTGTAGGAGGGCAGCTAAGTAGGTGCAGCCTGCAATGGTGAACTCCCAGAGGCAACGGAAGGTACAAGGGGAAGGGGGACCTGGCGCCAGCAGGGGTGCAGAGGAATGGACAGCACATCCAGGATACTGAGGCCCGCAGTCTAGGGCACCTGGAATATATAGTCTGGTGTGAGTGCTCTGCTAGAGCTGTGAATGGCCAGTTACACTGTGCATTACAGCCTTGCAGCCGAATATACAGTACTGGAATTATCCATTTACTTATACAGCATCTACACCAGTTTGTATATGTGATGTCACTCAGAACGGTGGTTACGTGATTCTGCCACTTTCCCCTGCTTGTGTCTGTGTCATTTAAAAATAAATCCGCACAAGAGATGGAGAGTTGTTTCTGCTGTATTAGAGATGATTTTCAGGTATCGTTGATGCCTAGTCACAAATGCATATTTTATATGTAAAACAAAGGATAAAAACATGGGAGAAAGTGTATGAGACGTATTCCTGACTAAACTGGGCACCTACGCTGCTGATCGGAGCCGGACACACCTTGCTTTCTCTTGAGGAGGGCAGGACTGCCCATCTGGCAATTCTGGCAAATGCCAGAAGGGCAGATGGCCAGATGGGCAGGTCCGGTGTTAAACCCTGGCCGATCAGCTCCGCCTCCCGGCGCTCTACTCGACAAGGACACTGAAAGATGGGGGCGTTCCGCAAGGTCATTTTCTGGGGGACTGCCAGGGCTGATAAGCAACCCCCGTCCGTCCTTGTTCTTAAGCATAAATTAGCCCCATTTTGTGACCGTCAGTCCCATTATTTGCAGCTTTGTTAAATTACTTTTTTTTTCAGGGACATTTGTATACTGCAATGCACAGCCCTTTACAGTGTAAGGGAACGTGGAACTGAGATGTGGTATATCATTACAAGAAAAAAAATGAATTTGATAACAGAACCATACAGGAATAACTTTTCAGATAATGGCTTTAGAGGAACATGCCTTTAAAGGAACATGGCTTAGTTTACAGGAACTTGGCTTTAGAAGAACTTGCCTTTACAGGAACATGGATTTACAGGAACATAACTTTACAGGAACATGGCTTTACAGGAACATAACTTTACAGGTACATTACTTTACAGGTACATTGCTTTACAGGAACATGGCTTTACAGGAACATGGCTTTAAAGGAACATGGCTTAGTTTACAGGAACTTGGGTTTAGAAGAACTTGCCTTTACAGGAACATGGATTTACAGGAACATAACTTTACAGGAACATGGCTTT
This sequence comes from Taudactylus pleione, assembly GCA_031769625.1. Classification (NCBI taxonomy): domain Eukaryota; kingdom Metazoa; phylum Chordata; class Amphibia; order Anura; family Myobatrachidae; genus Taudactylus; species Taudactylus pleione. The sequence goes on along the minus strand of JAUIMM010000197.1, from coordinate 12,767,995 downwards.
ACAGGAACATGGCTTTACAGGAACATTACTTTACAGGCACATTACTTTACAAGAACATGGCTTTACAGGAACATAACTTTACAGGTACATTACTTTACAGGAACATGGCTTTACAGGTACATTACTTTACAGGTACATTACTTTACAGGAACATGGCTTTACAGGTACATTACTTTACAGGTACATTACTTTACAGGAACATGGCTTTGCAGGAACATGGCATTACAGAAACATGGCTTTACAGGAACATGGCATTACAGGAACATGCCTTTACAGAAATATGGCATTACATGAACATGCCTTTACAGGAACATGCCTTTACATAAACATGCTTTTACATCCATACATGCCTACCCTCCTGGTTTTCGCAGGAGGCTCCCGATTTTTCGGGTAACCCCCGCACCCCTGGAAGAGTAGGCATTTCTCCTGCATTCTGCCCACTTCCTAGTGAAGTGGGCAGAATGAGGAGAAAACCCGCGCCGATCGCGGGTGTCCGTGTTTAGGGCGGGGCTTAATGACACGATTCTACATGAATCACGTTATTTGGCTCCACCCCCTATGTAAATTCTAGCACATCGCGGCGATTTTACTGCAAGGGGGTGGGGCTTAATGATGCGACTCATCAGGCCCTGCCCTCGTCACCACCCTCCTGCTTCTCTTACCCGGGCTTCTCCCGGGTAGAGAAATTACAAGGTAGGCAAGTATGCTTTACATCATACATGCTGACATTGAGTGACGATCATGACCACATAATCGTGCCATCGTGGCCCCGCCCCCGCTACACAATGCCGAGATTACAGGAACATGCCTTTACAGGAACATGCCTTTACATGAACATGCCTTTATAGAAACATGTCTTTACACTAATTATGGCTTTACATGAACATGCCTTTACAGGAAGCAGGAACATGCCTTTAGAGAAACATGCTTTTACAGGAACATGGCTTTAGAGAAACATGCTTTTACAGGAACATGGCTTTACAGGAACATGACTTTAGAGAAACATGCTTTTACAGGAACATGGCTTTACAGGAACATGACTTTACAGGAACATGACTTTACAGGAACGTGACTTTAGAGAAACATGCTTTTACAGGAACATGCCTTTATAGCAACATGCCTTTAGAGAAACATGCTTTTACAGGAACATGCCTTTACAGGAACATGCTTTTACAGGAACATGACTTTACAGGAACATGCCTTTACAGGAACATGCTTTTACAGGAACATGCCTTTAGAGAAACATGCTTTTACAGGAACATGGCTTTACAGGAACATGCCTTTAGATAAACATGCTTTTACAGGAACATAGCTTTACAGGAATATGACTTTAATATGACCAGGACCTCAATGTGGGATATAAAAATGCTTCAATTTTTATAGGTCTGTTTTTATAGGTCTTGGTCAAACAGGATCACGTTACCCGATCATTTTAATAATCCTACCTAGAGCACCATAAAATCTTAGGCATCAGCTTAGATAGAGCACAAGGAAAGTAGTAGTGTTTGTTACCACATTGACGTTTTGTATGGGGTGTGAATATTGTTACAGCCTCTCAAGGTCATTGTGTGATTAAGAAATAAGATGTCTGCAAGACTTGGGAATAGCAGTGACCACCCTCGGTGAGCTGCTTTATACAATCCCAGCTGCCCAAGCAGCTGTTACTGTGGTTCTGAACTTGGTCATTTCAGTAAACATAACTTCTAAAGTTTCTGGCGCCTCTATATTTCCTTCTATTACTTTACACTTGTAGCTTATGTTTAGTACAATTGTCCTCTTTGATTCTATCTTCGGAGTAGCCTGCTGGTTTGGTGAGGCCTTAGAGGCCAGAATATTGGTGTGCTAGAGATTGATTTAACTCCTTGTTTACTCAATGACGTTAAGCCAATATTCTGGCAAATAGGTGGAGCTTGGTGCTACCTTCAATGATTCTTTACGACCAGGTGAATTTCATCCCAGGCAGACAAATGAGGAACAGCATGTGAAAGACCACTGCTCTGATCCACATTTTAAACACTCAAAAGAGTTCAGCAATTATTCCCTTGATACGGATAAAGATTTTGACAAGACATCATGGTGCTTCATGATCCAGACCTTGCAACATTTTGGCCTGTCTGGAAACTTTCTCATGGGACTTAAAGCCTTCTATTCCTGACCCTCTACAATAGTAACCCTCAGACCCTCTTACTATTAAGAATGGCACTAGACAGTGCTCTATGTTGTGCCCAAGATCTTTTCTTTAGTCATTGGACACTTAGTGGTATTAATTAGTGTCCCCTAATATAGGAGGAATGGAGACTTGGAAATATCTTCGAATCTTGTGGCTGAGCAGGATTGTAATTAAAATGAATTTTTAAACTTATTTATTTTAAATGAAATAACAACCCATGAAAGTGATAAGGACTTACTACTATTGGGCAGCCCACTGAGCCAAATCATAGACTCTTTTGCCCACTCTCCTCACTTACATGGCTGGATTTAGAGATCAATTATCATAAACTTAGATCTATATCTCACATTTGTGGGCTGAAGAAAAAAGATAGGATATATAAGTTGCGCTTCTGTTACTGTGTAGGTCAATATACTCAATTAATCCACATCACAAACTTCTCTGAATCATAAAAACATTTAATATACATACAATAATAAACAGCACTGGTCACAGTATATGAAATTCCCCTTCAACGCGCTTCGCTCCCCTCTTGGAGCTTTTAAAAAAAAAAAAAGCTCCAAGAGGGGAGCGAAACGCGTTGAAGGGGAATTTCATACACTGTGAACAGTGCTGTTGCACACTTGGAGTGGACTTTTTACTATTCACTATTGCCCACTGCAACTTTGAACTTCATGTGCACAGAGAGGTGTCGGCTCAATCCAGAGTGCAGCCAGCTGGCAATCAGGACGTGGAGGAGTGCGGTGAATATCACATCACCAGCAGAGACAAGAGGCCGCTGTCAGACTGCGGTGTCGGCCGAGTACGTGTCTCACACACAGCTGCCACTCTGCCCTGCATTTACGAGAGGTGACTCCTGTTATATATGACATCATCACGTGGAGTGCTATTTCTATTTACTCCTTTCACCACATCCAGCGCTCTACATTCAATCCAAAGGAGCTCCGGCCACACTACAGATCCCAGCCCAACACTGACACACATGCATATGCATTAGATACCCTATTGAGGGGGGATTTTATTGTTCATCAAATATTGTGTGAAGTGTCATTTGGGTGGATATATGGAGGTACAATCAGTGCTCTTTTACCAATCATTTACATTACAAAGAGCTTCAGTGCACTACAAGTACCAACAAAATGCTGATATTCAAGTCCATTGGATATTACAAATATTTGATGTATCAAGCGGTGAGCAATTGTATTCAATTGTATCAAATTTAGATATATCCATTAGAGTTGCAAGAGTGGTCAATCGCAACATCTTGTTTAATTGTATTCTCTATAGAGAGATTTTTATGATGATTTGTGAAGTTTATTATTGTATATTAAATGTTTTTATGATTCAGAGAAGTTTGTGATGTGGATTAATTGAGTATATTGAACTACACAGTAACAGCAGCGCAACTTATATATCCTATCTTTTTTCTTCTGCTATGCATGTTGGATTAGCAACTGACCTTTAAGTTTTGCAGTGCTGTGTATTGTGCAGGAAAATATTGGTTCTCTAATTTGTTTATTCCAGGAGCGCCAGGTGTGAACTGAGGATTTCAGGTTTTCTGGTTAACCTCAGTTCTTGTTGTCACATTTGTGGGCTGCCCAAGCATCCGAGATTGTACCTCACCAGCCTCTTTTTTTATCCTGTTATCCTGCATTTCTTAACCATGACTTGGAATATGTAGGAGCCAGTCACCTCACACGTGAATTAACTATCATTTCTTCCACTGTGTGATAACCCAGACCTTCCCTTAGGGTGTACACAATGTTATGCCCAACCCTGGATTGAGGCAGGCATCCACTTCTCATGCAATGTTTCTGATAGGGGTCCATGGCTGGCCTTTGATGTTCCATTGTCTGCGCTCTCAAGCTAATTTTTGACTTTGTGCAGTTGGGACATTTCTTGGATTCCCTCACATCACACCAGCTCCTTAGAAGTCTAACTGATTTTGAAAAACTCTGTGGGGGAGATGTATCAAACTTTGGAGATAGATAAAGTGGAGAGAGCTAATGTACCAACCATTCAGCTCAGGAGCATAAAAAAAGGGGAGGGGTCCCATGTGCAGTCTCCGTCCCGGGGCACCCTCCTCTCTACCTGGCGTCCGGCAGCACGCTGAGCGCAGCAGTAGACTCCGGTCACTAGTAGACTCTAGTACTGTGCCAGTGGCTACTGCGCCATTTTGCCTGTGATTTATACAGCGCTGCTACCGCCGATGCACGACTCCAGAGAGGTAAGTTTTGAATAAATGGATGGAGGGTGTGCAGTGAACACGGACCCCTGAGTCCAAGGGGGCGGACACTGCACGCCCTCCACCCATTTATTCAATACTTACCTCTGAGGAGTCCCATGTCGGCAGGAGCAGCCATTACATATACGCCTCTGAATCAGCTTCTAACTGACATTTATACTGTTTGAAAAATGAGAGAAGCTTATTGGTTAGTACTTTATCTCTCTCCAAGGTTTAAATGACAGAAGCTGATTGGTTGGTTGGTATCAGTCTCTTGGGATATGGCCCAGGACCTCCTGGCCTCGTCTTTTCCGTGCTTTGAAGTTAAAGACCTTTGGACCTCTCAGCACTGCTCTCCTCTACAAGATGCAGATAGGCACTCTACCAAATTGGCCTCCCATATTCTAGCAGCAACCAAATGCCTTCTTGACAGATGCTATAAGCAGTGTGACCACCCCAACACACACACTTTACTGTTATACTTGCTGTATTTGGTTTATTGCAGCATGTAAAAGATTACATATTATCTATATGATAAGTAGAATGCTTTTACTCAGGTTTGGACTCCTTGGTTATTCCTACAAAGCTACTTCTCGGTCACATGCTTCATTATACATTAGACCTTTTAAGTCATGATCCTGAACAGCCAACGCTCGCCTAGATACCCACGTGTGGGTACAATGCGTGTGGTACTTATGAAAACCTCCACCCACACTGCTCCTGGTCTACTGTTACCTGGATTCTATGGTGGTGACAGCCCCCTATCAATTGCCTTCCCTCATTATTTCCCCACCTTTAAGCTGGGTACACACGGGAGCGATGTCGGACCGATATGCCGTTTCATAACAACATATTGCTTACATCGCTCAGTGTGTACGCAAACTGCGCGCTCCCGTGGTCACAAGCGACGGTTGGAACAAATGCCCATCGCTCCGGTGTGTACCCAGCCTTACTTTTCCCCTGAATCCTATCATTTGGTTTTCATCCTGTTTTATATGTGGTTCTACTAGAATTCTCTGGAAAGCCTTGGATACTGTCTGACTGAATGTTACCGTGCTGTTTATGACTGTGTTGTATGCATTTCTTGATAAAATAATAATAATAATAATAATAATAATAATAATAATAATAATAAAGGTGGATTAGATATTGTTTGGCATTGTGTTGATATTAAATTCATGTCACTTTCTGGAGTTTTTGAGGAAAAGGTTGAGAGTCTCTGAATCTGTACTGGAACACACTAAAGCTGGCCACACATCTAAAGATTATCTGTCCAACCAGCCAACTAGTTGATTGGTTGGAATGAAAACCTGGTAAGGTATGAAAGCAAATGACAATCAGCAATTTGCTCCCAAACGCCGGAAAATGGACAAAAACTGTTGTTTGAACAAATTGTTTAAATCAAACATTTAACAAACTTGTCTGACGACCATTTTCATCTGTTTTCTGGCATTTAGGAGCCAGTTGATGGTCATTAGTTACTCCCATACGTTACCAGATTTTCATTCCAACCAACCAACTAGTTGGCTGGTTGGACAGATAATCTTTAGATGTGTGGCCAGCTTAACAGGTCATGTTTTAAGGTTTTCTGTGCAGTTACTGTAACTGTATGTGAATGATTGACAGATAGTGAGTGAAACACTTGGGTGGATGGAAACAAGGGTTTTGGAAAGTTATTTATTCAGTTCACGTTGATTTGAAAACTATAAATGGGTTTTTATTTTTTGTTCTCTTTTGGTATGGACGCAAATTCCTGGGAGCGCTTTGGTGATAAAGCTGCCACCCCAGTGGTGCAATCCTGCTATTACCCTGTCTCCCACGGTATGAGGGAGAAGAGGCCCAGCACTCAGTGCAGGGATGGCAGCCTCCATGACACTGTGTTTGCAGCAGCTCTACGCTGACGTCACTACAGCAGGGGGACCTCAACCACCTGATTTCCCTATTATAGTGGGCATCAGACCAGGATATGTCCATCGCTGGGGCTGTATGTGGATTTGGGGGAAGGTATCCACTTACAGCAATGTACATTCGAACATAGAAGCAGAACTTAAAGGTTGTATCTCTGGGACTTTGCAACTCTTTGGTTTTCACATTTCGTTCACAAAATCTGATTTGTGCAAATTTTCACCATATCTTTTGTATGACGGCTATTAACCCTTGGTACAGTTTTAACACACTATTATGCACTGTACATTACAGTATTTCATATGTCTTCTACCACAATCTATCCACTGACTTAGCTGCCCGGTCTTCTGCAAGAGGAAATGTCATGTAATTTTACAGGCCTTGGAGCTAATATTCCTATAACAGCAATCTACTAAAAGCATCTGCGAGTGAGCTGTCAATACAGGGATCTGCTTGTCTCCTGTACTATGAGCCTTAATAGTGATGGACCATTTGCCCTAATGACCAGTAATGCTTTAGATGACTTATAATTGCTTTATTTCTTACTCTCCAGATAACTTCTGATCCGGCTTACCTTCCCGGTGTCCTGCAATAAAGCAAACACAATTCCCATAGGATTTAACACTGAAGGTGGCTATTGAAGAGATGAATTCCCTCCCCTCCTCTAAGCCCCAGCAAGACATAATGCTGTACTATTTTTGGTTCACAAGGAAAGGGCCTCCCTTTGAAAGCAGCAGGCTGTGCATTTTTTAAATGACATCACTTGGCATTCTACTGCTGTGCGAGCTTGATATTTACATGGCAATGCATGTCTCCCTTGTCTCTGCTCTTATTGCAAGGCAGCGGGATAATCCCCATCACACAGCACAGTACTAGTGTTCCCACTGCACACACCACACACACACACACAGCTTACAGATAAAGCTGCAGGTCTTCTGCAAGCAAACCAGAGGCTGGGAAGAGGAAGACAGTCCAGGGGTGAGCAGTGGTCCTTGTATTGGCCTTACAGAGGAGTACAGCAGCTGTTCATGGTTTGGGATACCCGTCTTACTGGCTACAATCAGAGAATACCTGGAGGATGGGGAATGGCAGCAGACCACCTAGAAGATTTGCTGTTTTCTATTGCATCTCATTTGCGCTGCTGTTGATGACTGAGGTTGAAGGGAGAAAACCGAGCAAGTCTAAATGCCCGACCTGGTGCACCTGTACCAAAGACAATGCCTTATGTGAGAACGCCAAGACTATCCCCCGCACCTTCCTTCCTGATGTTATCTCACTGTAAGGGCTGTAAGCATTTTATTCTCTTACCGTACAGGTCTATATTATATTCTAAGCATCTCTTCTATAGTCTCACTATCAGATGCATGTCACCCTAGTCTAGAACATACTAGGAGAACCTGTTTTATGCTATTATTGCTTTATTCACTGTACATGGATATATCCTGAGATGTTATTTGAATCTTCATTTATCCAATAAACAATGCTGCATTCAATAGAGCTTAGTATTATACATTGTTATTGATATGACACTTTATGATTTTATATTTTGCTGTTTATGCAGTTTGTGTATATATGTATTATATATTTTTGCAGGTCATTTGTGAGATCTGAATTTACAGAGATCCCAGAGGGGAGTTTTTTACACATCCCATCTCTGCAGCTCTTGTAAGCAAAGCTTTATTTCATAACCCTAAAGGCTGCATGTGTGTTAGAGTGTTCGCTATTACAGTATATTGTTTGACTGGTGTCACCTGTTTTATGTGCACTCGTTTCTTTGTAGAAAAATTGCACTGCTGCAAAGTGGCCGGTGCCCCCGGCCGCTCATGTCATTAAAGGGACATATAATTAAATTGAGTGCATCGGATACACAGTGTTCTGCAGCTCTGTGTACTGGGGGAGAATGAGCTGTGATATTCATTATTTTAGCTGGTGATAGCGGAATAGTCTGAGCAATGCAGCAAACATGCATACACAAGTGCTGCTCTGTGCATCTTAATAACTACCTACTTATCTAAAGCTTAAAAGCTCTAATAGCACCAGATGTGTTATATTTAGTAAGTCCCATGCATGTATACCTCTTTCCTGACTTTTGTACAGAGTTGCTTATGTATCCACTATGCAATTCTTTGTGGCTGGATTCAATAACCTTTAATCATACCTATCAGCAGAACCTGTAGTCAAAAATATATACTGGCCAGTGGCCACATTGGTAGCGTTTGATTACTTTGTCAGAGAATTGTAACACTCTGCATTGTGATCCTACACAATCACAATGCAGAGTGACTGTTCCGCTAATCAGACTAGTTCATAGGGACCTGTGTGATCTGATTTTCAAACCTGACCCCTAAAATAATAAGGTCCTTCACATGTTCTGGCATTTGGTAACCAGATGGTGGCCAGCACTGGGTTTAATGTAAGCAGAGCCACAATTTAGCAGTGTATTACCGATATGCATTGAAATGGATTTTGTATAAAACAATGATGCCAACTGACCTCAATCTCCAGAGACAGTCCCAAGTGTTAGATGTCTGTTTTCAAAACTGTCCAACTCTATAGTACGTTTCCTCTTATTCTCTATATTGGGTGGGATTCACAATGTCTGTTCTATCTTATTCTATAGGATATATATATATATATATATATATATATATATATATATATATATATATGTTAGTAATAATAACTTAAGAATTTTAAACATATAAATTAACAATGCTTAGTAAACATGGTTTATGGGGACTTGGATAGTACCATGCAAAAGTCTCACTGGATATTTTGTTAGAATGTTACTGTAGCAACTATCTTACTATACATAACATAACCGCAATGAAAGGAGGGGGGGCAGTGACAAAAAACTTATTTTAGGGGACAATGAATATTGGTTTAGATAACGATTTATGTCATTTGTGTTAAATATGGGACATAAATATATACACCTGTGAGGCATGCTCGTCCAATGGAAATGTCTTCATTTATTAATCATATATTAATATGATACCAGTGAGCTCTTAGACTGCTCTACTTTCATGGAGTTTTATTTTAATGGTACAAAATAGACCTGATCGTATTACCCAATGCAAACTGGGTGCCGTGGCTCCCTGGTGTGCTGCGGGGCACTTGTAGGGGTGCTACGGGTTGATGGTCCAGGACCACATGAATATATTTATGGTCAATGTGATAGGCAAAACCAGTGCTGGTGGCTGCAAGCCATAGAATATGTGACAAACGGAAGCACATCACTGTCCGCCACCACATAACTGGCCGTAAGGGTGACAGAACAGTAAGAAACTTTTGGCCTAGCAGTGCCGTGAAAAGAAATGCTGATACTGTAGGGCTCCGTGATTCAAGAAAGTTTGGGAGCCGCTGGCTTAGTGTTTTCAGTATACACTCTGAAGAGCAGTGTATATAGCACTGCAAAGCAAAGCACTGCCCTGTCACTTTCTCTATGTGCAATAATTATTATTATCATCATTTATTTATAATTCACTGCAAAAAATCCACATCGCTGCAGAGTGGGGAAGGGAAGCATATTATGAAGATGTAGAGGACTAACATGCAGAGTACAGGATATAAATGTAATAGGTAAGGTATACAATATACAAGTGTAAGTACGAGTAAGAGGCATAATACAAGGAGGTGGATGGTAGGGGATGCAATTGGGAAACCGGCTGACATTATACTGACAGCCGGCTTCCCCACTGTCATATCCCAGCGAGGGTGAAATGCCAGGCGTCTAGATGTAGACGCCGCTCATTTCACCGACGCCGGGAGACCGGCATCCCGATCGAAGGGATGCCAGGCGCCGCGAGCGGACAGCCGCGGGGGGGAGGGTTAGGTTTAGCGCACCCGAGGGGGATTTAGGGTTAGGCACTCCCCCAGGAGGGTTAGGGTTAGGCTAGGGGGAGGGAGGGTTAGGCACCCCCCCGGGGGACTTTGGTTTAGGCAGCGGGGAAGGGGGGGGGTTAGGGTTAGGCACTTACTGGGGGGATTAGGGTTAGGCACTTGGGGGGGAGGTTAGGGTTAGGCACCCCTAAGGAGGGTTAGGGTTAAGGGGGTTAGGTTAGTCATTTCTTACCTTACGACGATCGTCATTTCCAGCGCTGTCGGCCTGCCGCTGCCGGGATCTGTTCCAGTGTCGGGCTGCCGCTGCTGGGAATCGAACCATACCATACCGATTCCGGATGGTAGCAGACAGGAGGAAAGAGGAAAGAGGGCCCTGCTCATGAGAGCTTGTAATCTAATTATTCCCTGAGCATTGGAAATCCCACACAGATGCTAACAAAGGTATATACCAACCAGGGCCGTAGCTAGGGTAGTGAGGCCGGTGCCATCGCACAGGGCACCACAGGTCAAGGGGCGCTGTTTATGTTTATTATCATTCTTGCTTGTAGCTTCCTCTTATTTAATTCCCAGCATCTCCTGGCCTCTCCTATCTCTTCCCTGGCCCTTCCCCATGAGGCCATGGCCCTTTTTTGGGTGCATTATGTCCCTTTGAAAAATGAGAGTTCCGCCAATGCTCTTTCTTGCACAGGGCACCAAAAAGTCTAGTTACGGCTCTGATACCAACACCCTAAGGCCAATTACACACCTGCCGGTTTTGGCCGGCCAGGCAAGAACCTGGCGGTAGCCGGCCGGGTTTATTCAGGCCCTCAGTGCCTTTCACAACCAGCGGCTTTGAGCCGCTTTTAATTTAATTTTTTTTTTAAACTACTGGGCATGCGCAGCAGGAGTAGCTGCCTCACGTGCCGGCCGATGTGTGTGTGAAAATAAACATTGTTTTCTTTACACCACTGGCGTGCAGGGACGGGACGGACACGGCAGGGCAGCCGTCCTGCACAGTGGATATTCCCGGCTGTAACATGACGACCGCACCTGCTTTCAGCCACCAGTATTTTTCACACCCGGCAAAAAACTGGGCAGCTTTTTGCTGCCCAGTCAAAACCGGCAAGTGTGAAATAGGCCTAACATTTAAAATATACAGTAATACCATGCTAACACATCATCTGTTAAAAATAATATGTCTTTCTTTACTACAGTGGTTAAAACTTAGGGCCTGATTCAGACCCGCTCGTGAGCACACAGTGCACGCAAGTGGGTCGATGTTCCCCCACTGCGCATGTGCAGTCTCCGGCGTGCGCATGCGCGAGCCCTAGTGAGCGAAGGCAGCTCTGTCGCTCCGGGGCTCACTACAAGACGGGGCGGCTGTAGATGTTGATTGACAGCTCGCCCCGTTGTGTAGGCAGGGTGGGGGGGTGGCTGCACAAATGCAGACGTTCCCTTAGGAACAGATGAAAAGAAGTTGTTGTGGCTGCGCTAGTTCTGACCCATATACACGAATAAACGAGTACTGAGGGCTCAGTTGCTGCTATTAGAATAATAGTGGATGGGGAACATTACTGGCCCCAAAGGATAAGATAATTGAGAAAAAATATTTATTCCCAGCGCACACCTGCTTGCACCTCAAACTCGTGTTAAATTAACTTCTATCATAGTTGCCAACTCTCCCTCATTGTCAGGGAGACTCCCTGAAATAGTAGCAATCTCCCTGTCTCCCTGAAGAGTCTACCAATCTCCCTCATTTCATCCTTACCCTCATTATGAAGCTGTTATATTAAAAAACAGAGATATATACATTCAAATGGGATCATTAGTGTCATTTCCCTGCATTGGTTATTATAAGGCACAATGATCCCTATGAATTTCTGCAAAGTATTAGTGTGTTTTCATCAACAAACAGATCTTACTAACTGCTTTTGGGCTGGTTTACATTTGGATGTAAGTCAGGTTTAGGACACGCCTCTCAGATTTATCAGGACACGCCCACTGTAACACGCCTCATAGGTGCTGCTCTCACAATCTCCCGAAATGCTTCAGAATATGGATGATTAAATAAATAAATAAATATTCAAAAAGTAAAATTCATGAATTAAACCACCTTATTATACATATTTATATTCATATTAGTTATATATTAATATTTTTTATCTTATTTTATTGATACTCTGTATCAATATTTATAAAATCAGTGTCCTTTATTCTCAAGCCCATTAGTACCCAAATTTTGGTTTTAATATTATGAGCTGTATATGTTCAAATAAATGAGTTTTATTCATGAATTTTACTCTTTGAATATTTATTTATTTAATCATCCATATTCTGTTTTTTACATATATAAGTTAATTTAACACGAGTTTGAGGTGCAAGCAGGTGTGCGCTGGGAATATATCTTTTTTCTCAATTATCTCGTTCCCTTAGGAATGCCTGCTGTTTGTGGGCGGCCCTACTGACATCACTCATGATGTCAGTAGTGGACTTCCTGCTCTATTAGAGCAGGAAGTTCACTCGGGCTTGCGGAGCCGAAACCCTCCCGCAGGGTCTCGATGCAAGCCTGATGGTCGCGATAATTGTGACCATCGCCAGGCCACTCGCACTAGCTGTGGGTGGTCGCCCACAGCTTTGCGAGCGGTCTGGAGGCCGAATAAAAAAAAAACCCGCACTCGCAAACAGCGATCGCCTCTGACTTAGGCCTTTAGTGTAGGTAGGTTGGCTAAAGTGATATTGTCGTTACCGGATTACAGACCCTCAGACAGTGTGACTTAGGGGCTTGCTCACGCCAATGTTTTCGGGACTGCACGTACACCGGAGCCGCAGTGCGCATGTGCTGCAATACTGCTGCAGCTCCGTGTGGAGCCTGGTTGACAAAGCTGTACTCTGCTGCAGCTGTTTGGGAACGGGAACTGGGCACGTTTCCGACAACAGAGGCGTGGTGTTGCCTTTGTTTCTGGGGCATGCTGAAGCCAGCGACTGCTTCACTGGCCTCGGCAGCTGGACTTTCTGAGCAACCACAGGGTTGTGCAGATGTCTGATGGTCCAGCCGATGGTCGCGAGGGTGATCTAATGCTGCATCTTCGGACGCAGGCAGCAAACCTGAGTAGCTGGCGGTGGGCATCTTTTTACAAAAGACGCCTCCTGCTGCATTAACATAACTTCTCATACCCGCTGCGGCCGAGGACCCGGCACCAATCACTCCTGCATCCAATCTCTGAAGCAGGCCCTTAGCCTTTAAATAATGAATACCAATACTGCGATTGTTGCACAAGGAGTAGGCGAGTGGTTGCTGTGCTTCTCTATGCCAAATAAAAAACCTAACACAAAAAATGAGCACAGAGATTGTAGATCTTTGTTACATACAAATTATAAACCAATCAGTAATCGATCAGAAAAGCGTTTAGTCGGTCAGATATCTGCTCCGTAATTGTGTGGGGACAGAATTCTTTCTCAACTTGGCTTCTGTACTCTTTGCAAAAAACTTAGAGGTACTGTAGAGCAGCCTGTGCATAGAGACTAATGCTGGCGTTAGGCTGCTCATTCTAACCGCACAGAAAATACTGCGCACCTGGAACCAATTGCAATGAGCTCATGCATTTTAAGTAGATGAGAAAATTGAAGTTAGAAGGATCCAGAATAAACTCACATGGCAAACGTAGCCACCACAGGCCAATAGTATCGCTGAATAAAATAGACTTTTACACTCTTCATAACTTTTGCTTCACAAATTCCATCTGTTCTATTCAAATTTATTATAAATAGAAAAAAGTTTGTGAGCTGTATAACTATTAGGTATACTGTATATTGCATTTCAACTACACATACTAGACATTTGTCCCCTTAGCAGCTGACCAGGGTCCCCGTTGGGCCCCTCCAACAAGCCTGGGACCATATAATCAGTACCCACACCCACCCACTCTCGGTGCCCCTGCCTTTGCTCCAGCAAGGAGATATAGAAAACATGTACTGTTAGCATTCCATCAGGACTGGAGTCAGAGGCATATTAAGAAAGGAGGGGGCCAATGTGCAGTCTCTATCTGGGGCCCCCTCCTATCAGTCAGCCGTCAGCGCACTGATCGCAGCAGTAGACTCCCGGCACTAGTAGACTCTAGTGCTGTGCCAGAGTCTACTGTACATGCGCAGGACACAGGGGTAATGGCACAGCTGACATTTTCTCAGTCCCACTGCGCATGTGCAAAACGCCAAGAACATGGCCGATGCACCATTTTGCTGGTGATTTGTTCAGTGCTGCTTCTGCCGACACGGGACTCCAGGGAGGGTAAGTATTGAATAAATGGGTGCAGGGTTTGTGGTGTGGGCCCAGGGGCCCATGTGCACCCACACCCTGCACCCATTATAAACACACCCCTGACTGGAGTTGGGAAACACTGCTCTAGGACCGCGGAGTTCTGCAGCTAATAATGACAGCGTGAAGGTAAACGCTCAGCAGTTGTATGCTGCAGGTGCCGGTGTGTCCTTTTACCACCACAAATCATGTACAGAGCTTCATAGATTCCAACACGGTCATCTGAGTGTACTCTGAAATTCACAAATAGCAAATGTAGGAAGGTCAGTACAATGTCTCAGTAAGCTTTGTACATATGTCCTCTTTAAAAATGACCAGTTTATAAAGTGAATCCGTTCTACTAATATTTTAGTTTGCGTATAATCTTCTTATAATATAATCCCTTACCAATCATTATGTACAGTGTGTTGTGCCTCTGGGATAACACTTCGCTTGTGCTGTAAATTTCCTGACATTTATAGACTGTTGCTAGGGAGCTACAGAAGAGACTAGGAAACAACGCAGGAACATTACCAATCTGCTCCACAGCGTACAACATGGCGACATGTGTTCTGTCTCTCCCTAACTCTACACTAGAAATCTACATAATGATATCCTGACTATTCCAGGACTCACATTCATGGAAATCATGGATAATGGGGTGTTTGTGTAATAGGTAAACAAATAGGGGTCCAAATATACTCCTACCTCTCCAGCATATCTTGCCAGCCAGCTGTCAGCATTGAATGCAGGGACTTGTAGTTCAAACACAGGTGGATAGTTGTACCTGACCCAGGGCCGGATTAAATTTTGTGGGGGCCACAGGGCAACTAAGTCGTAGGGACCCCTTCAAGCCACACGGAGCCTACCCCCCCCAGCCACACAAGTCCCCTACCCTCCAACGTGACCCGTTCCATTAGGTACAAAACTCTCTGCTCCTGGACTTTCCACCTAATGTATGATTGCAGTCACCTGTGTTGAACTAGTTAATTGATGAGACAGGTGTTTCCCCACAGGTGACTGCAATCATACATTAAGAAGGAAGTCCAGGAGCAGAGTATTTTGTACCTAAAGGAACGGGTCATGTTGGAGGGTCTGAAGTCCACCAACACCCCCCTCCCCCACTCCACCCCACAAGCCACACTGAGCCCTACTGCCACCAGCCCCACCCCTGACTACTCACCTGTTATCTTCCTGATTCCGGCACAGCTCCTTCCTAGTCCCCTTATCAGCGTCACTGGGGGGGCTCAGTTGGGAGCCGCTCTGCGCTGTATGCGCAGTGCAGTTTGTTTCTAGGAGTTTTCACTACAAAGGGTTATTCATCATCACTTAAATGACCCGTTACACATGCTGAAAAAACTAGTTTCCGCATATTTGCATGAGAGAACAAACGCCATATTCAAATGGTGCTGGCTCTCGGTCCCCCGCTCCTTCCTATGGGAAGAAGGTTCCGGAGGGTTGCGATGAGGGATCCGAGCAGATCACTCCACTGTCCCCTCACTGTCTCCTCAGCGGCTTAGCTCAGGTCATGCTTGCATAGAAGCTGGCCACAGGGAAGGTAAGTAACACTGCTACTGAAGCAGTAGCGCTACTAATCACGGGGACAGCTACTTTTTGGAGCAGCTGTCCCTGCACCGGAGCAATGCTGAATTGCTCCGGTAAAGAGCATCCCCAGTGGCAAGTGGGATACGTAATCATTGGGGGCCAATAGTATATGACAAAAGAAAAACTTTTTTTTTTAAATAGAAAAGACAGACAGAATGGGAAAAAGTGTGTAAGGGAAGGCAAACTATTGTTAAAATGATAAAAATGTTCTAGACATCTAGAAACTTATCATGCTTATTATTTAATAGACTTTAAAGTTTTTCTATTCATCCAAATACAAGATGCTGTATTATAAGAATGAAAGGCAGTTCTATTTGGAGCCACTATCACACAATGGCTATTCTGGTTTATCATATAATAGGTCAAAACCCTTTTCCAGACAGGTTCCTTAACAAAGGGCTAAAATTGGAGTCAATAAAAGAGGATATGAGACCAGCGGCCGCCGGTCTCAATCCCGACATCCGAATCCGGGCAAGGGATGTAATAGATGTCGAAATACCGACGCCTATCTTAATCCCGACGCCGGAACGAGGAGGACGTCAGCCCGAACGAAGGTAAGTCTGGGGAGCCCATAGCGTTAGCCGTGGGGAGCCCATTAGGATTAGGGAGTCTAGCGGGGTTAGGGTTAGGTTTGGGGGGTGGGGAGATTAGGTCTAGGCACCCCTACGGGGGAGGGTTAGGCACCCCCAGGGAGAGATTGGGGTTAAGCAACCCTCCCCCCCAGGAGGGTTAGGTTTAGGCAGCGGTAAGAGAGGGTTAGGGCTTGGCACACCCGGTGGGAAGTTAGGGTTAGACACTAGGGAGGTAGGTTAGGGTTAGGCACCACTAAGAGAGGTAGGGGGGGGGGGCAGGGGAGGGTTAGGGTATTTACCTGCCCCAGTCGGGGCAGCTAAACAGCCGCCGGTATTTCAATCCCAATCCAATAAAAGATTTATTTGTGCTTTGTCCATAATCAATGCAAAACTGTGTTACCAAAGTTGGCTAACTCTTGGGGGCTTATTCATTATGTTATTTATCAGGAGCCGGGCGTATGGGGACAGCGGGCCAGATCAGGGCTGAAAGGTAAGCAGAGGATATCGGTGATATCTTCGGCATTGCCTTTATAATGAATAGCCCTGATACTTAATTTCTACAAAAGTAGGTGAAAATATAAATTAAGTGATGATGAATAGATCCCTAAACATGAATATAGAATTTATATAATTACATTTACACAGCATAGATGATGACTGTCTGCATCTAAGATCATATACTGAACTGCGACTTTTAGTTTTGTATCTTTTGAGGAAGGAATCCATCCAGTCTGTATATTGTAAGTATCCTAGCAAGGAGGTAATGTGATGCAACATTTGTGAATAACTTAGAACTCCTGTAGGAGAATAATAACCAACTGTTTCCTGAGCGTAATCCAAAAGATGACCCTTCTTTCATCAGGGAGGTCTTGTCCTCTGTACAACCCTGTGACAAATCTGTGGATCACATCATGATTGTGCCACAATAGAGTTAATGGGATATCTTATGGGATAGATGATTTGTAATTCCGGGTGAACATAATACCAGAGAGTGCCTAAGCAAGGGATCAACCTGGTCAGATAAATATTTTAGTAGCTTTCAACTTACAATCCATGGTGTTCTACTCAATCTAGCATGTCTGTGACAGGACATAGTTGACATGAAATAAGTTGAGCTAGTGTTGCTGCTCTATAACAACTTAATAAACCACTAGGGCAATCATCAAGAGTTGGACATAAATCTATATATACCACGTCTATTGTAAGATTTATACCACACAATTTATACTTCTATTTGAATGCATCTTATTATCATAATTATATTTATCCTTTTTTTTTTTAAGCGCAGACATGTTATACAGAGCCGTAAAGACGGACTTACTATCTAAGAGGTGTGATGAGCAAATTGATACATAAGGTAGTGGAGTAATACTAATAATTACAATCACCAGCGTCACTAGGGGGGGCGCGGGCCGCATGGGGTGTCACTTCTTTCGTGCGCCACTGATCACAATGGCAAGTGGTGGGGAGAGTGCGTGTGACTACTGTAAGGCACAAGTATTATCAGCCTCCAATAATATTGGCAACTGGCATTTGTGTGTGGTACGGACGGCATGAGTAGAAACAGTACAAGGTGGAGACATAAAACATGATCTAGATATTGTAGAAAACTTAATAGAAAACTTAAGATAGTCAGCTGCTGGATACTTGTCACAAATGCAGGCGAGGTGGATACTGTGCTGCTGGAAGTATTAGACAGAGGTTTGAACGGAGCAACTGGTCTACACCAGGAACCGCCACAAGGCGGTATGGGCATTGCTGACGGGATCTCGCTGGTGGTTATTTAACAAACTGTTTTATATATCAGAGAAAATGATTATGAGGATGGTAGCTGTACTGTAACAAATCCTAGTCATATACAGTACTTGTGATTGGAGAGGTGGGTCAGGAGCATTGAACGGTGAGTTCATTATAGTAAGGGCGTGAAGATACAAGTCAACAGCAACAATCGTTTAGAAGGAAAACCTTTCCACATCTGAGGGTTTGTTCCAGGATTAAATTCCTCCTATATTGCCCGTTTTATTGGTCTGTCTGAATCACGACCTACAGTATGTTGTTACTTGTGGCTCTGTATTAGGGGAATTTTAATCCCAGAATGTTTATGTTAAAAATGATAAACGACTTCCCCACACATAATGCATTTAAAGCATCCAAGATTTTTTTGTTGTTGATATTATATCAAGGTATCAGATTCATTTTCAACAACAGGTCCTTCAAGTTGTCTCCAATGACACGTCAATGCGTCTCTCTTTAAATTCGTTTGGGTAGATAGGGTCGATTGCTACAACATTTCATTATTGGTTAATAACCTGCGTTGCAGGTTTGCTGCCAGTGGAATATGTCCTGATCAATTACATTATTTCCCATCATTTGTTTTTCGCAAAAGCAATTGTGGTTCTTTAATTGTGACTTCCCTAGACCACTGTAGCTCTCTCTTGGAATTTAGATCTCGAATCATTCATTTGCTTTCATATAGTTTGCTGTCCCCAGTCCCGTGTCAGTCCTAAAAGCAGTCACATCGGCGAAGTGTACATTGTCACTATTACATTCAGACACATCTTTAACTGGTGTGTCCAGAAGATTCAGGGGCCGATTCAGACACGGACGCTAAGCCGCGATCGCTCGCATCCAAAAGGGGCCGAGTATGCAAATGCCGCGATCGCACTGTCTGGGGTAAGGACGCACTCTATGTCTTAGAGAGTGACGGCAGAGTGAGCGCACGCCGGTGTAAAGACGCCCCCTTTTCTTTCTTATCACACGTCATCTCCAGGAAGTGTATGATTAATCAGTAACATCAATAGCTATCGGAGCTGCACGCAGCGCTGGAAGTAGACCTACCCAGCCGCAAGCACTGCGATCACTGCAGGCTGAAATAAAACCAAGTGACGTGTACAATGACGCTTCCACGCTAATTATGCGCACCACTTTTGACGCCCAGACACACCTGCGTTCGCACCACCACTCCCCCGTTCACAAGCACCTTCCTCTGTTACCACCCACAAACGGCGCTATCTGTCACTCAAAGTAGTGCTCAGTCTGTGTACAACGAGCGCACGATTCCCGATCTCAGTGACTGGCTTGCACACTGCAACGCATACGCATGCACAGACGGACGACAATCGCTCCTAGCGATCGATTTGCGGCTTAGCATCCGGGTCTGAATCGGCCCCTCAGTTCAGCATCTAAGTACTACAAATACAAGATTGGCATACTATGAATATTTATCCGGCTGCACTGCTTCTCTGTAAGTTGTTTATGGTATTAACTTGAAAAAAAATGCAAGGCCAAGCACATTTCTGAACGCCAAATCAAAAAATCAATAGGTGATATATGGCGCTGGGTATATTAAGTGTAAAAGGCTTGTTGGTGTTTTGCAATCCCTTAAAACAAGGGATAATTGTGCACAGTGATTGTGCGGCTATGGCTGTGAGCATCACCGTTTGGTAATGAAGCAATCATGTTGATATTCCCCAAATCAGTGGTGCCTTCGGTTATATTGGGGCGTCAGGCTGGGTACACATCAGAACTATGTGAATCTCGGCCGACTGCACGACCCATGGGACAAGAGGTCGGTCGGCCATACACACTGAATGATATAGCGCACGATTGCACGCTATATATATTTCATGGCCGCATCATCTATATGCTGTCAACCGTCGTCTCGGCCCATCTGCCATACAGAATAGCAGACCCCGATGTCGGTGGGCAGGAGCGCATGGTAGTGAGTACACATCAGACGATTTGTACGACATGACATTCCAATCCACGGGATCAGACGACATATCATTTGATGTGTACCCACCCTTAGTTACAGTGGGTTCAAAAAAGTAATCCATGTACTTTGAGATGGTTTAGATCATCTCCTGCGGAAATGATCGTCCTGCTGGTTGCAATTACTCACGGGCTAGCTTATTGAATCGACTCCTATGAGTAGGAGAATGTGATGCACTTCTATGGCACAAATCCAAATTGGTCTATTCATTATGTTAATTATTGGGGTCTGAACAGACCCCGATAACTAACATACTAACTCGCCGCGAGCGCCGGAGCAATTCATCATTGCTCCAGCGCGGAGACAGCTGATCCGAAAATAAGCTATCTCTGCAAGCGGCTTCACTGATCCTTTCGGAGCAGTGAGACAAGTGTGCATGCGTGTCCTACAGGTCGAAAGGATCCCTTTTCGAGACCCGGGACCCGTGACTCCTTCCCTTAAGGAAGGAAAGGAACGGGTAGTGGGAGCTCCCGTATTGTCTTTTCAGGGCTTGTTGAATTCTCTCCCTATACTAGTGTATGGGGACAGCGGGCCATTCCAGGAGAGGAAAGTAAGCAGGAGATATCTGTGATACTAGTGTATGGGGAAAGAGGGCCATTCCAGGAGAGGAAAGTAAGCAGGAGATATCTGTGATACTAGTGTATGGGGACAGCGGGCCACTCTGCGAGAGGAAGGTAAGTAGGAGATATCTGTGATACTAGTGTATGGGGAGAGCGGGCCATTCAGCGAGAGGAAGGTAAGTAGGAGATATCTGTGATACTAGTGTATGGGGACAGCGGGTCATTCAGCGAGAGGAAGGTAAGTAGGAGATATCTGTGATACTAGTGTATGGGGACAGCGGGCCATTCAGCGAGAGGAAGGTAAGTAGGAGATATCTGTGATACTAGTGTATGGGGACAGCGGGCCATTCCGCAAGAGGAAGGTAAGCAGGAGATATCTGTGATATTAGTGTATGGGGACAGCGGGTCATTCTGCGAGAGGAAGGTAAGTAGGAGAGATCTGTGATATTAGTGTATGGGGACAGCGGGCCATTCAGCGAGAGGAAGGTAAGTAGGAGATATCTGTGATATTAGTGTATGGGGACAGCGGGCCATTCAGCGAGAGGAAGGTAAGTAGGAGATATCTGTGATACTAATGTATGGGGACAGCGGGCCATTCAGCGAGAGGAAGGTAAGCAGGAGATATCTGTGATATTAGTGTATGGGGACAGTGGGCCATTCAGCGAGAGGAAGGTAAGTAGGAGATATCGGTGATACTAGTGTATGGATATAGTAGGCCATTCAGCGAGAGGAAGGTAAGTAGGAGATATCTGTGATACTAGTGTATGGGGACAGCGGGCCATTCAGCGAGAGGAAGGTAAGTAGGAGATATCTGTGATACTAGTGTATGGGGTCAGCGGGCCATTCCGCAAGAGGAAGGTAAGTAGGAGAGATCTGTGATATTAGTGTATGGGGACAGCGGGCCATTCAGCAAGAGGAAGGTAAGCAGGAGAGATCTGTGATATTAGTGTATGGGGACAGCGGGCCATTCAGCAAGAGGAAGGTAAGCAGGAGATATCTGTGATATTAGTGTATGGGGACAGTGGGCCATTCAGCGAGAGGAAGGTAAGTAGGAGATATCGGTGACACTAGTGTATGGATATAGTGGGCCATTCAGCGAGAGGAAGGTAAGCAGGAGATATCTGTGATATTAGTGTATGGGGATAGCGGGCCATTATGCGAGAGAAAAGTAAGCAGGAGATATTTGTGATACTAGTGTATGGGGACAGTGGGCCATTCCAGGAGAGGAAAGTAAGCAGGAGATATCTGTGATACTAGTGTATGGGGACAGCGGGCCATTCTGCGAGAGGAAGGTAAGTAGGAGATATCTGTGATACTAGTGTATGGGGACAGCGGGCCATTCCGCAAGAGAAAGGTAAGTAGGAGATATCTGTGATACTAGTGTATGGGGACAGCGGGTCATTCTGCGAGAGGAAGGTAAGTAGGAGATATCTGTGATACTAGTGTATGGGGACAGCGGGCCATTCTGCAAGAGAAAGGTAAGCAGGAGATATCTGTGATATTAGTGTATGGGGACAGCGGGTCATTCTGCGAGAGGAAGGTAAGTAGGAGATATCTGTGATATTAGTGTATGGGGACAGAGGGCCATTCAGCGAGAGGAAGGTAAGTAGGAGATATCTGTGATACTAGTGTATAGGGACAGCGAGCCATTCAGCGAGAGGAAGGTAAGTAGGAGATATCTGTGATACTAGTGTATGGGGACAGCGGGCCATTCCGCAAGAGGAAGGTAAGTAGGAGAGATCTGTGATATTAGTGTATGGGGACAGCGGGCCATTCAGCGAGAGGAAGGTAAACAGGAGATATCTGTGATATTAGTGTATGGGGACAGCGGGCCATTCAGCGAGAGGAAGGTAAGTAGGAGATATCGGTGATACTAGTGTATGGATATAGTGGGCCATTCCGCAAGAGAAAGGTAAGCAGGAGATATCTGTGAAACTAGTGTATGGGGACAGCGGGTCATTCTGCGAGAGGAAGGTAAGTAGGAGATATCTGTGATACTAGTGTATGGGGACAGCGGGCCATTCCGCAAGAGAAAGGTAAGCAGGAGATATCTGTGATATTAGTGTATGGGGACAGCGGGTCATTCTGCGAGAGGAAGGTAAGTAGGAGATATCTGTGATATTAGTGTATGGGGACAGAGGGCAATTCAGCGAGAGGAAGGTAAGTAGGAGATATCTGTGATACTAGTGTATGGGGACAGCGGGCCATTCCGCAAGAGGAAGGTAAGTAGGAGAGATCTGTGATATTAGTGTATGGGGACAGCGGGCCATTCAGCGAGAGGAAGGTAAACAGGAGATATCTGTGATATTAGTGTATGGGGACAGCGGGCCATTCAACGAGAGGAAGGTAAGTAGGAGATATCGGTGATACTAGTGTATGGATATAGTGGGCCATTCAGCGAGAGGAAGGTAAGCAGGAGATATCTGTGATATTAGTGTATGGGGATAGCGGGCCATTTTGCAAGAGAAAAGTAAGCAGGAGATATCTGTGATACTAGTGTATGGGGACAGTGGGCCATTACGCAAAAGAAAGGTAAGCAGGAGATATCTGTGATATTAGTGTATGGGGACAGCGGGCCATTCAGCGAGAGGAAGGTAAGTAGGAGAGATCTGTGATATTAGTGTATGGGGACAGCGGGCCATTCAGTGAGAGGAAGGTAAGCAGGAGATATCTGTGATATTAGTGTATGGGGACAGCAGGCCATTCAGCGAGAGGAAGGTAAGTAGGAGATATCTGTGATACTAGTGTATGGATATAGTGGGCCATTCCGCAAGAGGAAGGTAAGCAGGAGATATCTGTGATACTAGTGTATGGGGACAGCGGGCCATTCCGTGAGAGAAAGGTAAGTAGGAAATATCTGTGATATTAGTGTATGGGGACAGCGGGCCATTCAGCGAGAGGAAGGTAAGTAGGAGAGATCTGTGATATTAGTGTATGGGGACAGCGGGCCATTCAGTGAGAGGAAGGTAAGCAGGAGATATCTGTGATATTAGTGTATGGGGACAGCAGGCCATTCAGCGAGAGGAAGGTGAGTAGGAGATATCTGTGATACTAGTGTATGGATATAGTGGGCCATTCCGCAAGAGGAAGGTAAGCAGGAGATATCTGTGATACTAGTGTATGGGGACAGCGGGCCATTCCGTGAGAGAAAGGTAAGTAGGAAATATCTGTGATATTAGTGTATGGGGACAGCGGGCCATTCAGCGAGAGGAAGGTAAGTAGGAGAGATCTGTGATATTAGTGTATGGGGACAGCGGGCCATTCAGTGAGAGGAAGGTAAGCAGGAGATATCTGTGATATTAGTGTATGGGGACAGCAGGCCATTCAGCGAGAGGAAGGTAAGTAGGAGATATCTGTGATACTAGTGTATGGATATAGTGGGCCATTCCGCAAGAGTAAGGTAAGCAGGAGATATCTGTGATACTAGTGTATGGGGACAGCAGGCCATTCTGTGAGAGGAAGGTAAGTAGGAGATATCTGTGATACTAGTGTATGGGGACAGCAGGCCATTCTGCGAGAGGAAGGTAAGTAGGAAATATCTGTGATACTAGTGTATGGGGACAGCGGGCCAATCTGCGAGAGGAAGGTAAGTAGGAAATATCTGTGATACCTCCTGCTCTACCTTCTTGATAAATGGCCTGATAACTTCATTTCTACAACTGCTGGTGAAAATGTGCATTTTTCAACTGCTTATTTAGAAATTAAGTGATGATTAATAGACCGCTTAGTAACCTATATAGTCTGTTAGCCCATCTTAAATTAAGATTCAACATTCTGATAATTATTATTTGATGTTCCTCAGAAGATTATATTTGTTTGTTGACTTTTTGTTTAGAAGCAGTGCAGTTTTTTAGTAAAATATTTTGTTTATTTATTTCTTTTTTATGGGTGAGACATTATTATAGTCTGCAATTGTCTTTAGAGAGATAAGATTTATCAATCCTCCTAAAGAGGTCACGTGGCAGTGTTGCCCATAGCAGCCAATCAGATTTTTAATACCATTTACCTGTTACATCTTATTAAATGATAGCTAGTATCTGTTTGGTTATAATGGGAAATAACCCCACTTGCCCTTTTTAGAAGGTGCTAAGGACGCCAAAAGTAACAGTGCCCCCTTGAGGCTATTATTATAATTTTCTGGTATTTACATTTTAATCCACTGTTAGAACCGTGAATACACATATAAGAGTAAGATAAAACCTTGTTACTGTAATACCTACAATAATTGTGATACTTCTTAACCTTTGATAGTTAAACAAATTAATTGTTTGTGTTGATAATGATCAAACCAGGTAATAAAACCCACATATCACAGCTCTACTCTCTGCCCAGTCATGTAGCGGTTACAGTGCACGGTTCACACCCATCTGCCGCAAGAGCTTACACCAACTTACCCGATGCATGGTACCTAATAAGGAATTCTTATGTCTGTGCATGTTTCCTACGTAACAAATTATTTTTGTATCCCCCCCCCAAACTATTTAAAAACAAGGTCCCAAAATGAATATGAAAGTATTAGACTTTAATAGAACTCTGTAGATTTTGCTCAAAGAATCTGCACACTGTGTAAAAGGTGGTACTCCAGTTGCTAGGTATACCGCTGTCGCAGATACTAAGCCTGGTTCCGAGTTGCACACAAGTCGGCTGCATGTGCGGCTGTATTGCGTGCTTGGAAAATAAATGTGGATGCCTGTATATACCGTTCAGCCCCTTCTATGCGGCCGCAAGGCTCCTAGCCACCCGCTTGTCAAAGTAGCCGTCATCGCAATGACACGCCCTCATAACATTTGGACTCTGCGCGAATAGACACCCATGCATCTGCAAGCGGTGATGCGACTGAGGGGGTCTATTTACTAAGACTTGGATGGAGATAAACTGAACTTAGATAAAGTACCAGCCAATCAGCTCCTAACTGCCAAGTCACAGACTGTGTTTGAAAAATTACAGTTAGGAGCTGGTGGGTTGGTACTTTATCTCCATCCAAGGCTTAGTAAATACACCCCCTGAGACACATAAAAAAAAAATCTGATTTCCCTGTAGTCGCTCATAGCTGCGTACGCTGAGCACGGGAGCATGCGCAGTGCAAAAAAAGCGCAAAATCCCTTCGCAATATGGACTCTGGGTGCGACTCTGAAGTAGGCCCCCGATTTCTGCCTGTCTTTCTGATATCACACAACGTATTACTTTTACACTCACAATACCTTTGCCTATCTCTTTATGTTATTGTTGTTGTTTTATGTTTTTGTAGCTCTTAGTAAACATGCATGCCAAATATACACCCTGTTGCCAAGTCATATACATTCATGAGATGCCCATTCTGATTGGCCACCTCCTACAGTATGTTATTTATCTGTCTCAGATGCCAAAGGCTGTATACACCTGGCAACAGCGGTAGAATATCCTGCCACAGTAGACAAGTGACCTAGCAACGAAATAACCTTTTCCAAACATGTAAATCACCCATCTTAAGAGATGTAACATGCTTTAATGCCTGCTTTTAACATGCTCTTCCCTATAACACACTGTTTGCCGATAAGTTCCTTTTAAGCAGATTAATGTATTCGTTTAAAAACAAAAAAAAACGCTTTCTCTTCCTTGCCCTAATGTTTATGTGTTATACTTATGCAGACTGTTCACTTCAAACACTTTTGATGCAATCAGAGATGATGCATTCACTGGTCTTCCTCACGTAGAGTACTTGTAAGTATAAGCGCTGAGCCATTACCATCATTATAACTCATATATACAGCACTATTTACCAAAACCAGCAGCAGAGCTGCCTCCACTTTCCATGCCTTATTCATTACTGCTGTTTAATTTTTGATGTAGAAGCATATAAGTGTCTGTGACGTGTAACCCTTCACAGTGAGACGCAGCGGCTGGCATTGTGGTTGTGCGCAGTCTACAAGATCACGCCTATGGAATGTCCCATATAGATGATTACTGTGCTCTTATTTGAGTTATGCAGCTGATATTGGTGAATTCATAGTGAGACGCATGGTAACCCCATCCTGCTCCTTGCATCTTGCATGGTGTCCCCCCACCCCCAACACTTTTGCAGTGCCCTTTTACATCATTAAAAACAAAATCTATTTTAATTAAAATAATCTGCACCTTCAGTAATTATATAACATATCTAAAATCCATACTACTATTTGAAACAAAACAAATATATATAATATATATATATTTATATATATAATATATATATATATATATATATATATATATTGATTTCAAATAGCTCAGTAGCTTTGAACTCATCATCAGAATGTTAGAATGTGACCTGGTTGTGGTACAAAGGACTGATGCTCAGGGGAGGGCTGAAGAGGGATCTAGAACCGTAGTTTCCTGGGCTCTTCATGTCATCCATTAGTGCTGTAATTATTGTATCCAACAGTGCATTAACTCATTATTGTGTATGTGTCTGTGTGTATGGGGAGGGGTATTAATGTACTGTATGCTGACTTCTGCTTGGCCCCCTGGCTAAGTGAGGCCAGCTCGCTCCTATAGATGTTTTGCAGATTAACAAATCTTCTCGTCTGTCTCTTTTTTAGGTTCATAGAAAACAATAAAATAAAAGCAATTTCAAGAAATGCATTTCGTGGACTCAAGTCTTTGATACACCTGTAAGTATTGAACTGACAGTCCAGAATCTGTGGAACCTGATGTCCAGTTTTAACAATGGTGCATTACGCCAGTGTGGCCAGTTATCACTGATAAAGCAGTAATACAGTATCTGAAAAGAGGACTTAACCAATACCCTATACCAGAGGTTCCCAAAGTCCGCCATTACAGTCCATGTTTTAGGGATATCCAAGCTTAAGTCCAGATGGTTAAATCAAATGGATTGAGGTACTAATTAAGTCACCTGTGCTCAAGCATGGATATTCCTAAAATGTGGACTGTAATGGAGGACTTTGGGAACCTCTGCCCTATACTAAATCTATGTATTCCAATACAAAATAATTGCAACTTTACCAGTAACCTGATTGGGGGGGTCTGGTCATGGTTTAGACTCGAGCAATGTTAAGAGGCATGCATATCTAATACTGAGCACAAACTTTTGTTGTCTCCAAATCTAACATTGCTTTGAAAGAATTGCAAATGTTTCCATGACAGGCCTGTAGCTAAGCACGTGGGAGGACAATGCTCAGTGCAGAAGACTGTTTCTTTTAATTTGTCTGCTTACAAAAGTGGGAACAAAAATTCAGCGTTGATATAGGTGGGTGTAACAGTATAACAAAAGTTGTATTTATAGCAATTAATAGAGGATACAAATGGTACAGCTATAAAGCTTGAAGACTTTCACAATTAAAATGCAGCTTCTTGATTAAATGTCACTTTTTAAAGGTCACTTTTGTGTGACTGGCAGATTTATTTTTGCTATTTTTCTCATAGAAAATCTGCATCTACTGTAAGACGAAGATAGCATTTCCCTCACTGGGGTATGATATGTTCTCAGTAATGATACTGGTTCTTAGTGAATAAGGGGCATATGTATAATTTAAAGTTCATAGCATATCCTTGAAAACACATGTTTTCAGGGGATACCTGAATGTACCATGGGGCAGCAGATATTTCTATATCTGCCATGGTCCCTGCCACGGCCGTAGCTAGGGTAGTGCGGCCGGTGCCATCGCACAGGGCACCACAGGTCAGGGGGCGCTATTTGGGCCTGTCAAATTTCTGTTTATTATCATTCTTGCTTGTAGCTTCCTCTTATTTCATCCCCAGCATCTCCTGGCCTCTCCTATCTCTTCCCTGGCCCATCCCCATGAAGCCATGGCCCTTTTTTGGGTGCATTATGTCCCTTTGAAAAATGAGGGGGGCACCAATGCTCTTTCTGGCACAGGGCACCAAAATGTCTAGTTACGGCTCTGGTTCCTGCATTTGCCACAGCACCTGTAGCCCCCATAGGTTTCTATGGCGACTACAAAGCTGTCAGATTTACCAAGATCCAAAATGCAGTTTGGTCCCGGCAGCTAACAACGTCTGAAGATGGTGGCAGCCGCTGTAGCCTATGTGCTACATTTTGAAAAACTTACCGGCAAAGGCTGCTGTACATGAGTGTTGAGTAGACCACGCATGCACAGTAGCTCTGCGGGGGTCCCGATAGAAGAGTGAAACGCCCACTAATGCGTTCTCTTCACTCCAAACACATAGCAGAGATGAGATCCTTTCGGAGGCCCCTGTCCCTTGGTGTTAGTTTTGATACATTTGGGTGGTACATAATTTCTTATTGCAGCAAATAAGATATTACAAATATCAGAAATAACACCTGATAATTGATAAATATGCCCCTTGGTAGGTTACATAAACAGTGATGTTACATTAAGTAATAGGCTGCATTCAGAAAGATGTTACTGCTTCCAAGTGAATTAATAGGCTACATTCTCACTGATGTTACTGCTTCCTAGTTATGTGATAGGCTGCATATTCAGTGATGTTACTGCTTCCTAGTGATGTGATAGGCTGCTGCTTCCTAGTTATGTGATAGGCTGCATACTCAGTGATGCTACTGCTTCCTAGTTATGTGATAGGCTGCTGCTTCCCAGTTATGTGATAGGCTGCATACTCAGTGATGCTACTGCTTCCTAGTTATGTGATAGGCTGCATACTCAGTGATGTTACTGCTTCCTAGTTATGTGATACGCTGCTGCTTCCTAGTTATGTGATAGGCTGCATACTAAGTGATGCTACTGATTCCTAGTTACGTGATAGGCTGCATACTCAGTGATGCTACTGCTTCCTAGTTATGTGATAGGCTGCATACTCAGTGATGTTACTGCTTCCTAGTTATGTGATAGGCTACATTCTCACTGATGTTACTGCTTCCTAGTTATGTGATAGGCTGCATACTTAGTGATGCTACTGCTTCCTAGTTATGTGATAGGCTGCTGCTTCCTAGTTATGTGATAGGCTGCATACTAAGTGATGCTACTGATTCCTAGTTATGTGATAGGCTGCATACTCAGTGATGCTACTGCTTCCTAGTTATGTGATAGGCTGCATACTCAGTGATGCTACTGCTTCCTAGTTATGTGATAGGCTGCATACTCATTGATGTTACTGCTTCCTACGGAAGTGATAGCCTGCATACTCAGTGATGCTACTGCTTCCTAGTTATGTGATAGGCTGCATACTCAGTGATGCTACTGATTCCTAGTTATGTGATAGGCTGCATACTCAGTGATGCTACTGCTTCCTAGTTATGTAATAGGCTGCATACTCAGTGATGCTACTGCTTCCTAGTTATGTGATAGGCTGCATACTCAGTGATGCTACTGCTTCCTAGTTATGTGATAGGCTGCATACTCAGTGATGTTACTGCTTCCTAGGGAAGTGATAGCCTGCATACTCAGTGGTGCTACTGCTTCCTAGTTATGTGATAGGCTGCATACTCAGTGATGCTACTGCTTCCTAGTTATGTGATAGCCTGCATACTCAGTGATGTTACTGCTTCCTAGTTATGTGATAGGCTGCATACTCAGTGATGCTACTGCTTCCTAGTTATGTGATAGGCTGCATACTCAGTGATGCTACTGCTTCCTAGTTATGTAATAGGCTGCATACTCAGTGATGCTACTGCTTCCTAGTTATGTGATAGGCTGCATACTCAGTGATGTCACTGCTTCCTAGTTATGTGATAGGCTGCATACTCAGTGATGTCACTGCTTCCTAGGGAAGTGATAGCCTGCATACTCAGTGATGTTACTGCTTCCTAGTTATGTGATAGGCTGCATACTCAGTGATGCTACTGCTTCCTAGTTATGTGATAGGCTGCATACTCAGTGATGCTACTGCTTCCTAGTTATGTGATAGGCTGCATACTCAATGATGTTACTGCTTCCTAGGGAAATGATAGGCTGCATACTCAGTGATGTTACTGCTTCCTAGGGAAATGATAGGCTGCATACTCAGTGATGTTACTGCTTCCTAGGGAAATGATAGGCTGCATACTCAGTGATGTTACTGCTTCCTAGTTATGTGATAGGCTGCATACTCAGTGATTTTACTGCTTCCTAGTTATGTGATAGGCTGCATACTCAATGATGTTACTGCTTCCTAGGGAAATGATAGGCTGCATACTCAGTGATGTTACTGCTTCCTAGGGAAATGATAGGCTGCATACTCAGTGATGTTACTGCTTCCTAGTTATGTGATAGGCTGCATACTCAATGATGTTACTGCTTCCTAGGGAAATGATAGGCTGCATAATCAGTGATGTTACTGCTTCCTAGGGAAATGATAGGCTGCATACTCAGTGATGTTACTGCTTCCTAGTTATGTGATAGGCTGCATACTCAGTGATATTACTGCTTCCTAGGGAAATGATAGGCTGCATACTCAGGGGCCTATTCATCATTGGAGGCCATATGGCCTCTGATGATTAAGTATTGGTCTCGCTGCGAGGGATACTTAAGTAAAACTTGACACTGAAGCAATTCATCATTGCTCCGGTGCAGGGACAGCTGCTCTGAAAATCAGCTGTCCCCTCGGTTAGTATCGCAGCTATAGAAGTAGCTGCATTACATACAGTACCTCCTCCCCTTCAGCCCGGCTATGCATGCATTACCCGAGGTCACGCATGCGCACAGCTGCCGGGTAGCCCGTGAGAAGGCGGTGGAGGGACCCGCTTGATCCCTCTTTCGCATCCCTGGAACTCCTTCCCATAGGAAAAAGCGGGGCTATGAGAGCAGGCGCCGTCTGAAGATGGCGCTTGTTCTCGGAAGCTAAACTACACTTGTGCACCCTCTGGGTGACCTGGAAAACATGAACTGTTGGTAGCTCTCAAGGACCGAGGTTAGCTACCCCTGATATAGACTATCTGTAGTGTTAATTGTTAATACTGTAATTCGTACACTATCCGGTGTATAAGGAGACCAATGTGTTCATACGAGAACCAGTGCTAAGTTCTACTGCTGCTGCCCCAACCTGAATCCAATGCTCCACAGATCGGGGTACTGAGATGGTGGAATGGTGCCCACATCCTGAAAAAAAACATTAAGCTCAGACGGACTGTCCTACTGCAACATCTAATCACTTCTGTTGATCATTGGCCCTGTCTGGTGTATTACATACACTATGTATGAGTCAGAACGTAGCTTGTTATGTGCTGATCATACCCTCTTCATTGGCGGGCTACACTCACTCTAAAATCAAGCATTTGGGAAACCACTCTCTAGAAATCCTCTGGTACCTCAGTAGCCACTGCCACAACTTGTTGGATACT
Organism: Taudactylus pleione; assembly: GCA_031769625.1. NCBI lineage: Eukaryota > Metazoa > Chordata > Amphibia > Anura > Myobatrachidae > Taudactylus > Taudactylus pleione. The sequence goes on along the minus strand of JAUIMM010000197.1, from coordinate 12,735,838 downwards.
TAGTTATCGGGGGGCTTTAGGATGAATATTTCTCATAGTGTGTGAACAAAATGCCATGCAAAACTATAGGTTATGAGCTCTGGTCCAGAAAAACTACTTACTTCTGTTTATCAATCCCTGAAAAACCTTATCCCTTTGCCGTTTGATAGAGGCTACCACCGGCGACAGCTATCACCTAGCATCGCCAGCGGTAGCCATGGCCAGCGATAGCTTCCCCACGTATTACAGCAGAACAATGTCACACCTGATATTCAGCAACAATAGATGAAGGAGAAAAGATATCTGTGTAGTTCACATGTGGTTTATTGCTCTATAAACACATGAATATATGCACTTACAATTATAATTATAGTGCTGTGTCTGGAAGGCTGCTTGGATAGAGAGCCTCCATTGCTCAATAAGAAGCCTACTTCCCTGCTGAATGTTGGGGGATTCCAGGAACTGTGCATCAATAATTTGTGTCCTCTGGGGAAAACCTTTATTTATCATTGACTGCACTCCTCTCCCACTTAAAAATTAATATACTTGGGAGATTAATTAAGCTAAATGCTCACTTTAATTATGTATCTATGTGAATGTATATACTATCTGTGTTAGTTTGAACTTATATGCTACGGAACCCTTGTATAAATGAAAGCTAATAATTAATTAACAGTAAACTTGCAGAATTCCCAATGTAAATATAAAATATTGCACCCGTTTCCTATCATACACAATCAGCTGCATTATTACACAGGCTGGCCTCACAGTGTACAATATAACAGGTATTTTAGTAAATAAACTGCAATCACGCACATCTGTGTTTTCGAACAAAAACGATTTCATATTTTCCTGTGAATTCTTTAAAGTGTGTGCTAGCGCCCTCTCCTGGTGACTAACGGAAGCTGCTTTTCTTTTCTCTGGCATTACGGCCCAATTCTCACAGTGGATTTCCTCTACCATTCCCAGGTACCAGTAGGAAATCATCCATCCTCAGATCAGAACTGTTCTTCATCTCTTGATTTCAGTATGCAGATGCTATGATTTCATACTTAATACACTGTCTTGGCTCTTAATACTGATCAGCCAACATTCCCTCCTGTGGTTACATGGAATTAATAATGCCTGACTTTGGGCATCTTATTTTAAGACTCATCCCTTCTGTCAGCAATGTACTCCCTCCCTCGTGACCCAGTCATCCTGTGTATCAGTGTCTCAAAACACCATTAGCTCATTGCTATGGGGATTTTGATCTTGATGAACAGGACCCATATCATTTATCAACAGGTTCCTATTCGGTATACAATCGGGAAGCCGGCTGCCTTAATATCGGCAGCCGGCTTCCCGACTGTCATATCCCGGCGAGGGATGAAATGCCGGGCGTCTAGATGTAGACGCCTGACATTTCCCCGACGCCGGGAGACCGGCGCCCGGCATCCCAATCGAAGGGATGCCGGGCACCGCGAGCGGACAGCCGCGGGGGGGAGGGTTAGGTTTAGGGCACCTAGGGGGACTTAGGGTTAGGCACCCACCCGGGAGGGTTAGGGTTAGGCTAGGGGGAGGGAGGGTTAGGCACCCCCGGGGGGGACTTAGGGCTAGGCACCCCCCCGGGGGACTTAGGTTTAGGCAGCGGGGAAGGGGGGGGGTTAGGGTTAGGCACTTAGAGGGGGGATTAGGGTTAGGCACTTTTGGGGGGAGGTTAGGGTTAGGCACCCCTAAGGAGGGTTAGGGGGTTAGGTTAGTTAGTACTTACCTATCCACGATCAGGATTTCCAGCGCTGTCGGACTTCCGCTGCCGGGAACTCTGCTGTTGTCGGCCAGGCGCTGCCGGGAATCAAACCATGCGGCCGGCGGTATTTCATACCGATTCCTCCTATTCTGTACCTCAACAAAATTATTAAAACCAAAATATTCTGCTGACCTGTTTATTCAGATTCAGTTATACGGTGGTGGATACAGCTGTACATGCGTTTGTACACGTCCCTTCTGGTCAGCAGCCACCGAGACACCACCAACTTCAGAAGAAGAGGAAGAGGAAACAGGTCAGGAGTGAAGTGAGCAGAAGAGGAATAAGAACATGGAGCAGCACAACAGTGGCAAATGTAGGATTTTTAGAGGGGGGTTTCCAAAAGCTTACTTTTAGAGCAAGTGTGGCCAGTCCATGGAAAGGGCATAATTAGCACTTAACCAGCTTTAATATGTGTCAAACAAAGTATATTTTGTGCCATAATTCCAGCATATACAGTATAGGACCAGCGATCACAGTAAGCCATGAGATGCGGCAGTAGGGCCATCCTGCCTGAGCTGAATGTATTTAGTTTACATGTGGGCACCATTCCAGAAATTCTGGGAGTCTGGGGGAGCAGCAGAGAACCTAGCACTGCCATGGACATATATGTACATCATGGTCTTGTTATGCACTGGATAATGTATTATTAGATGGTCTATTGCATTGCACCCCTAACAGTGCATGTTTTCCATATCTCCTAGTTGGTGCACAGGTGTACTGGCTGACTCATGTTAAAAGATCCACAGGTGGTGCTAATTATTTCATTTGCAATACTAAGAAGAACATGCAGCACTAGTTAAATTCTATTATATTACTATTGGTGTGGGCTGGGGAGGGGGGTTTCCAGGCAATCGGAAACCCCTCTACGTTTGCCTATGCACAAGGTGCTAAATGATGGAAGGATGGGGACAAACAGATGGAGAAAGATAGGGAAAGGCACACATAAGGATGAGACAGATGCACAGACACACAATGTGTGTGAGTGTGTGGGGGGGTAGCAGAGGCACACAAGGGGGGTGAAAAATACAATACAAAATTGAAGACAAGGATGAAAAACAGAAAGGGGAAACAGACAGGGGAGCAATAGATGGAGACATACACACAGATGAGGGACAGAATGCAGACAGTTGAACAATGCAGAAAACAGGAGAAGTGCTCAGGAGCTGCACAACCATTGGAACAAGAGTAGAGGTAGGGGAACGCTTGCACAACTTTTGCACATAATAAAGCTTTCAACCCTATGTATACAAAGTGTCTGCATTCTGCCAATTGTGGTGGTCGCATTGCTCTGCAGAGAAAGACTGGCATAAGCTGAACGGAGAGTGGAGAGACACAGGGCTCCATTTACTACAATCCGCATATTGAATGCGGATTGTAGTGTGATATTACCGAGTGAATTCGCATTGCGAATTCAGGCAATATCACAGGGATTTACTATAAATCCCTTGCAGAGACAGAGCTTGCGATAAAGCTCTGTCCCTGCGGATCCCATCCGCACTCTAGTCGCGGTATTTTTTCCGAAAATACAGCGACTAAGGGCCCGCGCTTGCACCTACCGACCACCGCTACTACCCCCCCACCAATGCTAAGCCCCGCCCCCTGGCGCCAAGCCCCGCCCCCGCGACCCCCCCTCCCTTCATTACACTTACCTGCATCCTCCTGGCCTCCGGTGATCTTCTCCGGGCTTCCCGATCAGGTGATCTCCCATACTGCACTGGGGCCCGATCACCTGATGACCGGGCCCCAGTGCACTGTGGGAGACCAGCTGACCGGAGAGGAGCCATCACCGGAGGCCTGATCACCGGTCCCTGGAGTCAGGTAAGTAAAAAAAAAAATTTTTCATTTTTTTTTTCATTTTTTTACAGCAATCAGCTTGCGGTCTGCTTAGACCACACAGCTGATTACTGGTACCGGCTCCCGCCTCTGCTCTCCCCGTTAGAGCAGAGTGGGAGCCCGGTAACCGGGGGAGACCCTGGATAACGCCACCTCCAGGTGGCGTTATTATCACAGGGCTTCCCCCGGTATTTTTTTACAATTTATTTTTAGTAACTATGGTCGGATCACATTTCCCATTACAATTATGGGAAATGCGATCTGCTTTACTAAAAATAAGTGATACTGGGGGTTGGAGTAGAATTTTACTAATTCTACTCCAATTGCCCTGTAGATACTAAAATAATGTGAAAAGGGTGTGAAAACACCCTTTTTCACTTTATTTGAGTAAAAATAATGTTAATAAATAGAGCCCACAGAGAGGAGATGGACTGAGAGGGAGATACATGCAGGAGATGGACTGAGAGGGGGAGACACAGAGAGGAGATGGACTGAGAGGGAGATACATGCAGGAGATGGACTGAGAGGGAGATACATGCAGGAGATGGACTGAGGGGAGACACAAAGAGGAGATGGACTGAGAGGGGGAGATACATGCAGGAGATGGACTGAGAGGGGGAGACACAGAGAGGAGATGGACTCAGAGGGGGAGATACATGCAGGAGATGGCCTGAGAGGGGGAGATACATGCAGGAGATGGACTGAGAGGGGGATACACAGAGAGGAAATGGACTCAAAGAGGGGGAGATACATGCGGGAGATGGACTCAGAGGGGGAGACACAGAGAGGAGATGGACTCAGAGGGGGATATACATGCAGGAGATGGCCTGAGAGGGGGAAATACAGACAGGAGATGGACTGAGAGGGGGAGATACAGAGAGGAGATGGACTCAGAGGGGGAGATACATGCAGGAGATGGCCTGAGAGGGGGAGATATATGCAGGAGATGGACTGAGAGGGGGAGACACAGAGAGGAAATGGACTCAAAGGGGGAGATACATGCAGGAGATGGACTGAGAGGGGGAGACACAGAGAGGAAATGGACTCAAAGGGGGAGATACATGCAGGAGATGGACTGAGAGGGGGAGACACAGAGAGGAAATGGACTGAGAGGGGGAGATACATGCAGGAGGTGGACTGAGAGGGGGAGATACATGCAGGAGATGGACTGAGAGGGGGAGATACATGCAGGAGATGGACTGAGAGGGGGAGATACATGCAAGAGATGGACTGAGAGGGAGAGATACATGCAGGAGATAGACTGAGAGGGGGAGATACATGCAGGAGATAGACTGAGAGGGGGAAATACAGATAGGAGATGGACTGAGAGGGGGAGATACAGATAGGAGATGGACTGAGAGGGTTCAATACATGCAGGAGATGAACTGAGAGGGGGAGATACAGAAAGAAGATGGACTGAGAGGGGGAGATACATGCAGAAGATGGACTGAGAGGGGGCGATACCTGCAGGAGATGGACTGAAAGGGGGAGATACAGACAGGAGATGGACTGAGAGGGGGCGATACATGCAGAAGATGGACTGAGAGAGGGCGATACCTGAAGGAGATGGACTGTGAGGGAGAGACACAGGCAGGAGATGGACTGAGAGGGGGCAATACCTGCAGGAGATGGACTGAAAGGGGGAGATACAGACAGGAGATGGACTGAGAGAGGGCGATACATGCAGGAGATGGACTGAGAGGGAGAGACACAGGCAGGAGATGGACTGAGAGGGAGAGACACAGAGAGGAAATGGACTGAGAGGGGGAGACACAGAGAGGAAATGGACTGAGAGGGGGAGATACATGCAGGAGGTGGACTGAGAGGGGGAGATACATGCAGGAGATGGACTGAGAGGGGGAGATACATGCAGGAGATGGACTGAGAGGGGGAGATACATGCAAGAGATGGACTGAGAGGGGGAGATACATGCAGGAGATAGATTGAGAGGGGGAGATACATGCAGGAGATAGACTGAGAGGGGGAAATACAGATAGGAGATGGACTGAGAGGGGGAGATACAGATAGGAGATGGACTGAGAGGGTTCAATACATGCAGGAGATGAACTGAGAGGGGGAGATACAGAAAGAAGATGGACTGAGAGGGGGAGATACATGCAGGAGATGGACTGGGAGGGGGAGATACCTGCAGAAGATTGACTGAGAGGGGGCGATACCTGCAGGAGATGGACTGAAAGGGGGAGATACAGACAGGAGATGGACTGAGAGGGGCGGCGATACATGCAGAAGATGGACTGAGAGAGGGCGATACCTGAAGGAGATGGACTGTGAGGGAGAGACACAGGCAGGAGATGGACTGAGAGGGGGCAATACCTGCAGGAGATGGACTGAAAGGGGGAGATACAGACAGGAGATGGACTGAGAGAGGGCGATACATGCAGGAGATGGACTGAGAGGGAGAGACACAGGCAGGAGATGGACTGAGAGGGAGAGACACAGGCAGGAGATGGACTGAGAGGGGGAGACACAGGGAGGAGATAGACTCAGAGGGAGGAGACGCTTGCAGGCATTGTGCAGGGAGGCTGAGAGACACATGCAGGAGTTGGCCTGGTAATGGGAGTTACAGGTAGGAAATGGACTTAGAGGGGGTGACACATGTAGGACATGGCCTGAGAGAGGGGTGAGACATTCAGGAGCTGTGCAAGGAGACTGGGAGATACAGACAGGAGATGGACTAAAGGGGTAGAGACAGGGGCTGTGAGACACATAGACAGGAGATGCAGTGTGAGGGGAGCAGAGACAGGAACTGGAGCTGTGGAGATAGAGGAGGCACACAGGATACTTAATGACAGGGACCATGCTCATGCTGATAGATTGGAGTCCAGTCCTCCTGACAGTTCTAGAGGTCAGAGAGAGTAGTTCCACCAACCAGTCAGCATGTGCTGAGCTCTTCCAATCAGAGCTCAGCACATGCCATTGTGCCAAGACTTATGGGAGTAAAGGTGCGTATCCACTAGCAGATAGTGGAACGACAGTACGATTACAACATTGTAATCATACGGTCGTTCCTCTTCCAATGCAGTGCCAACACTAAATGATACGTCGGTCAGTGTAGGCACCCTCCCTCATCCCTGAACATGGTCAATCTGTCGTTATCGGCAGATTGACCAGAATGTTCAGGCGATGATTGATGTTGGAAACGACAAGCGGGAGCGCGCATCGCTGGTCGTTTCCGACATTTTCATATCCGATTTGTGCACCATTAATGAGCAATTGAACATTAACGATATCGTTATCGTTCAATTGCTAATTTTAATCGGCAAGTGGATACCCGCCTTAATTTCTCAGTGTGAGAACTGCAGGGACATCCCCTGCTGCTCTCTCATTTCAACCCTTGTTATGCTGGGTACACACTAGACGATATGTGGATCGGACGACATATTGGGCACATCGTCTAGTGTGTACCCTCAATGTCACTGACGATGCGTGCTCCCATGCATCGTCAGAGACATCGCCCGTTGGACCTGCATGCAAGTCCGACGTGCGACATCGTGTGCGCACTTGCCAATGCCGGCACCCCACCGGGTCACAATGCTTACGAGGTCGGCCTTTACTGAGTTTAGTGCAGCACAATACATCTGGCCCTGCTGGGTCCTAGTGCCCGGCAGCTGCTTCAGCAGTGTGCTCAGCCATGGGCCCCCTGAGAGACCGGGGCCCTGAGCAATGTGCATTCATAACCCAGCCCCCTCCCCCCCTGCTGCCTCCTCCCGTATTCTAGCTCTCTGTGGCTATGTTTTCTGAAAGATGATGCCACACAGCACATGGCAAAGTCTCTGACAAGAGTCCTTGCTCTCTCCTGTGCATGTGCCACCTTTCCGGACACATGGACTGAAAGATGGCTAAGTGATGAGAGCTAGAATAGGAGAGGGGGCAGTTACACAGACCCAACCACCCCCTGTCATGGTAGGTATGGGGAGATGGTGCCCTGCTGTAGAGTGGGGGTGCCCACTGCACAGGGCCCCCTCATCCCTTAAAACGCCTTTGGTAACCCTAGCAGATCTCTTTTCATTTTGTAGTAAGAATGGCAATTTAGGTGGAGTGAGTGAGATGGTAAATTGTTTTTGGATGCAGGAATGGAGTCATTGTGGCTTTATAGCATCTCGTATTTTAGGTAATTCAGGTGTTCACTAGTTATTGAATCCCCCACTACTGTATGTTGGGTGTATTTAATCTGGTAAGGGATTACTATATAAAATCTCACCAATACATGTATCTAAATGCTGACTAACACCTACAGTGTGTCACAACCCTGGCTAGTTTTTACCTTTTGCCTTGAGACTTACCTCTGCCAGCTGCTCCATGCATCTGTGTGTGCAATTCACCTGGGAGATCTGCTCTAAATCATTCTGGCTGTAACACTTCTGTGTATGCATTGGGACTGTGCTTTCCTTTCCACAGTGATTATTCACCTGGGCCCTCCTCTGTCTGTGAACACTGCTATCCTTGATTGGAGTCGCAGGTGTGGTTCTGACTCTCAGTACTGCAGAGATGATTGCTCCCTCTGCATGTTGTGCCCTCCACCACTCAGAGTGCTACAGCCAGACCACCTCACTGTATCCACCAATTCCTGCCAGACCCAGGGTATAAATATCCTCCTCTGATAGCATTCTGGGCCTGAACATCTCATTACTTCCCGTGGTGTACAGATGGTGCTATATCTGTCTCTCTGTGTACTAGTGTATCCCAGGCTCCTGCTGGCAGCAACCCATGGTGCATCTGGAAAACCTGCTGGTTCTCAGACCAGTCATCCTGCTTACAGCAATACCTGGCATATCCAGAAATCCTGCTAACAGCAATACCTGGCATACCTAGAAATCCTGCTAACAGCAATACTTGGCATACCCAGAAAACCTTCTGGTTTCCAGACCAGTTCATCTAGCAGTCCTGCTAATAGCTATACCTGGCACATTTTATAATCCAGTCATCCTCCATTGCACCTGGAGTCCGGTTACCCTCCGGTCCTAACCGGAGTTCCTGCCATCCTTCATTATACCTGGAGTCCAGTTATCTACCCATTCTCCATACGGCTTCCCAGCCGCCCCAAGTAGCTCCCGTGCTACCATCATTCTCCATACGGATTCCCAGCTGCACCAAGTAGCTCCCGTGCTACCAACATTCTCCATACGGCTTTCCAGCCACCCCAAGTAGCTCCCGTGCTACCATCATTCTTCATATGGCTTCCCAGCCGCATCAAGTAGCTCCCGTGCTACCACCATTCTCCATATGGCTTCCCAGCCACATCAAGTAGCTCCTGTGCTACCACCATTCTCCATACGGCTTCCCAGCCGAATCAAGTAGCTCCCATGCTACCACCATTCTCCATACGGCTTCCCAACCGCAACAAGTAGCTCCCGTGCTACCACCATTCTCCATACGGCTTCCCAGCCACATCAAGTCTACCTACTGGTACCCCGTCCAGCTCAGCAAGCTTTCTTGCCGGTCCCAGTCCGGTTTCTCCAAGTGTTCCACTCCAGCATTACAAGTTTCCTGTTCCTGTCATTTACCATCAAAGGTAGTTCTCACTGCCATACAGTTCTTATGCAAACAGAGATATTTACACCATCCATGGTTCCAGTCAAGCCGGTCTCCGCTGAATCCAGTTCAACACCTGAGTCAGGTAACTCTCAAGCACCAATCGTGACACAGTGTACCTAATAATAATTAGTGGAAATACACTAATGGCAGATATCCAATCATTGCTGGCGTTGTGCAAGATAGACTTTCAGGTGGGGTCCCTATCAGCAACGATTTTAGTCTATCACCTGATATTCTACCAGCTGTATTTACAGTACCTAGGGCCTGATGCAGCACAGGTCGCAATTGCAATCGCAGCTGTGTAATCGCACGCAAAGCAGCGGCGAAAATATGCTGTCTGCCACCGCTCAGCCGGCATAGACCACTACTACTTTCTCACATCCGTAATACCTTGCAGTCCTGCGTATACATCGGTACCATCAAAGGACATCGGTCCGTCACACACAATTACAGCAGGTCTGACCAGATGCAGAAATTGTAAGTCGCACGCAGTGAGTACACAAGCTGCGTAGTGGCTAATTTATGCACAGCCATGCAACGGCGTTCAAACAGACAGGCACGCCTGCATTTCTGCAACCTCTCCCCCGTCACCACCCCCAAATGCTCACGGCCTGTCACTCACTCTGCGATGGATTCCTGTCTGCGTGCGTAATAGCAGTGCGATCACGGCACACGGCAATTCGATGCATGAGCAGTGCGCAACAATCGGCCGATCTGCATACGCAGTTGCAATTGCGATCCATGCAGAATTGGGCCCATAGAGTGATTGGGCCCTTTTCAGATTGCTGGTACTAGAAAGTGATCCATTCTTAAATCCACCAATAGGTATCTATAAGAAGATTCTGGACCTCATTCAGAGCCGGACGCTATTTGTGCTCGCTCGTTCATAAAAATGAGCTGGCTATTTAAATTGACCGTTCGCTCTTTGCGGTCTGTTGACGCCTCCATGTCTGAACGAGCGAACAAAACATGCGGTCGTTATTTTTCAAAAGACGCCCCCTGGCCGCTCGCATCATACGTCATCTCCGCTATTTATTAGATTAATCGAGTACATCGAACGGCGTCTGAACTGCTCGCTATTCTTGTGGTTGCATTTTCCTACCGCAATCATGCGAGCAGTTCTGGCTAAAAGACACCCAACTGACGTGGTCGATGACGCTGCTTTGTTAATTATGCACACCCTTAAAACGCCCGTTTTGACCGTTTGGCACGCCTGCATTCTGATCTCCACTCCCCGTTTTCAAGCACCTTCCCCTGTTACCACCCACAAACGCCTCACTCTGTCACTCAAAATAGCAGGCATTCGCTATTTTGCGAGCACACGATTTTTGACCGCACTGACTGGTTCGCGCATGCGTATTAAAACCCGTACGCATGCGCAGTTGTGCGAACATCGCTCGGAGCGAACGAGCGGCTGCTTACGAGCGGCTCTGAATCAGGCCCTCTGTTCCTAAAGTACCTTAAAAAAAATCAGGATCTGATTTGTAATTTATCAAGTGGATTCTTAAAAGTTGCCACATACTTAGATGCTTAAATTTATTATATTGCTTTCTATAGACCAACAAAACACAATTAAGGTAATATACAAAGTCCACTGGAGGCGAACATAAAACCATCAGTATAGATTTACGCCGGTATATATAATTGCAGAGATAGCCCTAGACATAGGCAAACTAGGCAA